>JAXCMG010000014.1:44785325-44962368 GCA_034642415.1 Podarcis siculus | reverse complement strand
TCCCTGTGGCACCCCACTAGTCACTCTTCTCCAGGATGAAGAGGAACTTTCTCGGGGAACTCCAGAAACTGTAGCTCTGTGAGGGAATAGGGGCTTCCTAACAACTGTCGGCACCCTTAACAAACTACAGCTCCCAGAATTATTTGGGGAAAGCCATGAGTGTTTAAAGTGGCATCATGGTGCTTTAATGTGTTGCCTGTGAAGAAAAATATGCAGGCAGCATTTTCCCTGACTGCTCAATAAAAAGTAAACCCAGGGTCACATCCATTGAAAGTGTTCTTATACCAAGTATAATGGTTGCGTGGCAAGTTCCCGCCTCCCCCCGGGGGAAATAAAGACACATGACACAAATATTTAGGTTAATGGGCAAAAAATGGCTGCAACTTTATTGGTTACAGGAATGAGCTGTATTGGCTTAGGCATTGGTCCTAACCGACTATCCAGCTTCAGCCCAATTGCTTGAAGACCGGGAAGGGTTAACCACCAGTAGTTAACCCTGCTGATGCACATCAACTAGGAACTCCCCCGGGGTCACCGCTCGGGGGCATGCCTTAGGCCCTAACCTCCTTAGGCTTCGGACAGGGCCACACCCCCTGGAATCCTTTACCGGACTACCCTTCGATATTCAGGGGAGGTGATGGCGCTTCCTCCCCCCGAAATCTACATGAAAATACCCCTACCAATGCCTAACCGCCAGTGCCGAGGAAGTTGTGACGATTTGCTACGAGGTAGGTGAAAAACCAAGTGGCTGGTGCCAATTTGCCAAGTGGAAAAAATTCCTACCAGACCCCTTAACGGCGACCAACCGAGGTCCATAGCAAGGTCAAATGGAAAACCTAAAGGGTGGGAGGGTGGGAAACCCGATGAGCTGAGGCGGGAAAAGAGGGAGATCCCTGGCCGCGCCAGTGTGATATCGCGCAAGCCACACCCCTCCTTGGCCAGCCGATTGGCTGGCCAGGGGATGACGTGGCCAGGGATCCCCTCAATCGCGCGGAGGCTGAGAGCCAGCCCCTGCGCATGTGGAGAGGGCGTGAAGCCCGCAACTCCACCTCCTCTCGAGTTTGGAAGTGGTATTATCACGTTCCCCGAAAGAATCCTGGGAACTGTAGTTTGTTAAGGATGCCGACACCACAGAGCTGCAATTCCCAGCACCCTTAAACTACAGTTCCCGGGATTCTACATGACTCTTAAAGTGTTATGAAAGTGTATTAAATACATGGTGCGGGCGTCACTACTCTCATTTTCTAGTCAGATTCTTAACGTCCACTGGGCGTGAAGCTGCTAGGACTGCTGACAAGCACTTGGCGCAAATGTTCACATTTAGTTTTATTTGATCAAAATTCTGAATACGCTGACTTTAATGTGCTGTTTCATACACGCTCACATCAACCTCCCCTTCATCACCACCACCAGCACCATCGCACAATGTCTGGGCAGGAGGCCTGCTTTGATTTAAGCTGCCCTCTCTGCCACAGCTTTGTTTACTTAAGTTGTATTAAAGTGATGTGGGTTCTTTTTACACTGTATCAGCTTTTCTGGCACCCCCTTTTTCGCTGACCTACATCAGAGCAGTGCTTTGTTTTGACTGGCCGGCTGCCCCTTAGCAAATGGGAGAGCTCCCAGCAGGTGCCAAGAGAAAGAGGAAAAGCAAGGGCCTTGGGCCTTCACAGTTTATTGGGCCACACCACTGAGTTTTATCTCTTGCTGCAACTGAAGAAAAAAGCAAAATTTGCCCTTGCATAAAATTACAGTATGCATACTTTTGGGATCAAGAAATGAGAAGTAACGGAGGGATGTAACTATTGGGTCTTGGCTTGCAAGGAATTGTGGGGAAACGAAGAAGATGATTCTGGGATATTTCATTTGGGGTGGTCCTCTTTCTCAGTGGGTGTATGAAGGGGGGCTCTTTAGGCTGTATTTCTGTGCAGAGTTACCTCAGAGTAGGCCTTATTAAACACAGTGGTATTTACCTTTAAGTAAACATGCACTGGATTGTAATTGGACTTCTGTATATATTATCAGTTGCACCAGACCACAAAGAAGTCACCAGTGCGTTTTCTGCGTAGAAGCTGCTGTATCATTGGCACCCAAATACTTAATAACTCTGGAGGTTTTTAAAGACGTTTCCCCCTTTGCTACTCCTTTTGAGACCCTCTTGCTGTACTCTGAATAAAACAGAAGCTAGGAACTTTGCCATAAGCTCTTCTGCCCTTGACCGCCATTGCCACCAGTCCCTTCCCATCCCTTGGCTTCTCAGACAGAGAAGCTTCTAAAGGAGGAAGATGATCTGTTAGTTCCTCCCTGCCCCCCACCCCGGATTTGGAAGTTCATTTAGAAAAGAGTTTGTGCTATTTTATGTCCCTGCTGCGCAGCCGAGGGCATAATGCGTCCCTTTGTCCAGTAATTCTAATAATATGAAAGGATTTATCGTCTGCACATTGTGAAAGTTCCATGAACTCTGGTTTCTGGCTGTAGCACACTTGGCTTTCCATCATAAGAGGAGGTCTTATTTCCCCCACCTCACTTTCTGGCAACACATGCTCTTTCTTGCCAGCCATAGAGTGTTCGAAGGGCATCCTACGATTTTGGAAGTATAAAAATACCCTGAGTGTATGCAATCAGTTGGAAAGGAAGCATCACTTTTCTCAGAGTCAGAATCATAGTTTCGTAGAGTTCGAAAGGATCCGGTGGGTCATCTAGTCCAACCCCCTGCGATGCAGGAATCTTTCGCCCAACGTGGAGCTCGAACCCATGACCAAGTTGAAGAGTATCATGGTCTACCATCTGAGCCATCTCAATTCTGTATACTATCATGGCCCCTCTTCTTTTCCAGGCTAAACATACCCAGTTTTCTTAGGACTGTTTTCTACATCAGTGATCATATTTGTTGCCCTCCTTTGAACCTGTTCCAGTTTGTCTCCATCCTTCTTAATGTGTGGCATGCGGAACTGGATACAGTGGTACCTCAGGTTACAGACGCTTAAGGTTACAGACTCCGCTAACCCAGAAATAGTACCTCGGGTTAAGAACTTTGCTTCAGGATGAGAACAGAAATCGTGCGGTGGCAGTGGGAGGCCCCATTAGATAAAGTGGTACCTCAGGTTAAGAACGGACCTCCAGAACAAATTCAGTTCTTAACCTGAGGTACCACTGTAGTTGGAAATATTCATTGTTAGGCCACAATGAGAAATTCAGCGCAAGACCTATCATATCTGATTCGTAGCACTTGACCTTAGATGTCAGATATTTTTAACCAATATTTGTGCCTTTCTTAGCATAGAAAAATTAGTCTTTAATTTGTTCAGATTATTAATTAGGTTTGAAGAGATGCATGCATATATAGCATGTTTGTGTTAAAAATCCAGGCCACTTTCAATTGCTTTTTGAAAGTGAGACAACATAACTGAAACTTTAAAAAGCGAGATGTGGGTTTGTTTGTTTGTTTTTTTAAAAAAGATTAAATTCAGGTTTACACAAATAAAATAACATAAAAAGAATATATGTTCTATTAAAATCTGATCCACTTTTTTTTAAAAAAAATCAATTGTCTAAAATGCAAATACCCTTGTGTGCACCAGCTTTCTTCCTAACATACACACACCCCTTTCTTCCTTGCCATAGTCGTGCGAGTAGCTTTCTCAGCTAATCTGGAGCTAAACCTTCCTAATTGCAAGATTTATGCTAGACAACATAAGCCTCTCTCTCAAAAAAAGGGGGGAGGGGTTTGTCTCTCCATAAGTGAACAGTGCTTATAGGAAATGTTTGTGGTGCTGGACTAGATTGTCATTGACACGGTGTTGCAAGCATTTGAGGCTACCTGTCTGCAGTGCTGTTGTAATATCCGTCTAAAGTTAACGTGAAGGTGTGTTTCCCGATGGTAGTTTGATATATTGATTGAGGCATCACAGCTGGACTAATGGTCTGGTGCAGCAAATTATAAATTGCTGTTGCAGGAAAAGTATTTGTTTCCTCCAGTCCACGCCACATTTGTGCTTTTGTACAAATATATTTTTCTTGCAAATCTGAACCTGTTGACACTAAACGAAAACCGCACCCCTAAGTTTATAATGAGGCAAGAGTAGCACTGTGGGCAGAGAATTGATTTCAACCCAAGTGACAAATTGACAAAGTGCTCAGATTCACAGGTGTGTGGGAAAGCAAACGATAGCTAGTCCCATTCAGCTGTTCTTCAGACACCTCTTGGGACCCACAGTTCTTTGAGCCATTTGTGCCTACCTTGGTCCCAGTATATTGGTCCCAAGTAGGCCAAAACATCTGGAGAGCACCAGGTTAGGGAATGCAGCTTCTAAGGTGACCAGATGCAAAGGAGGAGAAGACTCCTTTACCATCTAATTCAGGGATGACCAACGTGGTTGGACTACATCTCCCATGACTTTCGGACCATTCTCCATGCTAGCTGTGGCTGATGGTAGTTGGAGTTCAGCAAACTCATTGGCTGCTGCTAGATGCCACCTAGAAGAAGGATTTTGGGTAGCCGCTGCTTGTTGTGCAGGAGTGAAATTCTGCTGAAATTCTCCTTTCTGCTGGAAAAGGCACCCTGTCCTCCTCTAACAGCAAGCTTGTTTTATCCTGCTCTGGAGGCTAGGACCCAAACCAATGGATTTGAGATACAAGGAAGGAGATTCCAACTAAACATCAGGAAGAACTTTATGAGCTGTTCAACAATGGAACAACTCCAACAAGAGGTGGCAGACGTCTCCTTCCTTGGAGGTTTTTAAGCAGAGGTTGGATGGCCATCTGTCTTGAATGCTTTAGTTGAGATTCTTGCATTGTAGAGGCTTGGACTAGATGTCCCTCAGGATTCCTATTGATTCTATGATTCTGTGACAGCAAGGAGACCCATCTTAAGTTGGGGGTGTGACCCATTTGTGGGTCCTGGCCCATCAATTAACCATTAGCCAATTTTATTGAGGTCATTCTGCAGGGCATTAGGCAAAGGTCTTTTCCATAACGTGTGATCTGGCCATAGGAACATAGGAAGGTGTCTTCTACAGAGTCAGGCCAGTATTGTCTACACTGGCTCGCAGCGGCTCTTCCAGACTTCTACATTCCCAGCTCTACCTGGAGATGCCAAGGATTGAACCTGGGACCTTCTGCAATCAAAGCAGATGGTCAGCCACTGAGCTATGGACCTTCCCCATCACTGATGATGCCAGGGAGTTGAACCTGCAACCTCCTACAAGTAAAGAGTATGTTCTTGCCACCAAGCTATGTTGGCTTAGACTGTAAAGATACGAGACCTGGCAAAAGAAGAATGTCAGAGTGCATGGAACCTGTCCTGGTTGGAAAGTCGTACAGGGATTTTTAATTTTTGCACAGCCTTTCAATGTAATTCACTGGAATAAAAAGGTACGTGTGCAACACGTGAATGGGAGGAAATTATATCTGAGCTGCTCCTGTTTCATTGTTTTCTTTTTCCCTTTTTGTTGTTGCATATGAGACAACCCTATAATTAATTCTAGACTGAGACAGCTCTATCTTCAAGTCGTAGGGCTAGAAGCAACCTGAAGGTCAAACCAGGAAGTTCAGGATGCAGAGTCAGGAACACGCCTCTTGTGGTCAGGATCCTTCCATTGCAGAGCATTGTTTTCTTGGTGACACGAAGTAGGGAGGGGCAAATCTGTCCGTTTTGGTTTCTCTCTTTTTCCAGACTTTAGTTCAGTTCTCCATATTTCCACTTCAGATCACTATCTTTTTTTTAGTCCTCGGGAAAATTCACCAGCATTTATTACATGTTTCTCTTAAAATGCATGTTTGTATGCACATTTTTGCAAAGGAGTTCCCCTTATACAATCCAGTTCTTGCACCCTTTTTTTTTACACCCCCAATACATATTTGTATGTTGTTTTATATTATATATATATATATATATATATATATATGCATTTTTATGTTGTGTGTGTGTGTGTATATATATGCATTTTTATGCTTATACATTTTTGTACACGTTACTCGGCTGGAGAACTGCCTTTCAGAATTTGGAGGCATGTGGATTTTGAAGGATGTCTATGTTTCATTTTATTATTATTATTATTATTATTATTATTATTATTATTATTATTATTCCCTTCATCCAAAGATCACAGGGCACTTTACAGTATGAAAACACAAAATACCTACCGCTTTGGAAGGTCTGAGTTAAATGCCTTTAAATGGGAACTGAATCATATTTCTAGTGCTCAGGTTGCCTTAACGTTTATTGTGGCAAGGTGTGACAGACTTTTGTGTTGCAAGGAATGGATATCTTCACTTTTCCCACTCCTGCCTCTGGCTTGTGTTGCCACGGTCTACTCGTTCTGCCTTCTGCACCCACTTGATGCCCTATGAAGTATATTACAGCAACTATAACAAACGTAGTATAGCAATTTTAAGCAATGGCTCAATAGCTCAATGGGTTGAGAGCATGCCTTGCATTCAGAAGGTCCCAGGTTGCTCTGTTTATCAGCTTATCAGAAGCTGGGTATCAAATAATAGGAGTGTTTATTGTAAGCCTGTTATTATTTACCTTAAAAGTATTGGGTTTGTTTCTTTAAATCTAACCTAAAGCATGCTTTGCTCACGTTATATTCTGATTATATTGTTTTACAGAGTACTTAAATTTAGAGAGAGAAACCCTATACCAGCTCATCTTATGCTCTCATTATTGTGAAAGGAAGGAAGGGTAGGTCAAAGGTTTAAAGAAGCTCAAGGGGCTTTACTTACTGTCTTGAAACTTGAACTGCTACACATTTTTTTGTGAACAGGACATTAGTGGAATGTAGTCTTGTGATACGCCTCTTCAGAATCAACGTTGAGTATTTTTAAACCTAAAACAACTTGTAAATTGGTTGTTGCCTTTGAAAAGAAAGAAGTGCCTCTTGATGACTAGGCAGGGAAGCAAAAGAAAAGTTCCTACACCTGTCTTCTTTTTTTAGTACATGCATACAGTGGATGCTTGGGTTGCGAACGTGATCCGTGCGGGATGCACGTTCACAACCCGCGTCTGCGCACATGCGTGTTGCAATTCGGCACTTCTGCGCATGCGCAAAGCGCGATTTAGCGCTTCTGCACATGCACGACCGCCGAAACCCGGAAGTAACCCATTCCAGTACTTCCAGGTTTCGGCAGGCTGCAACCCAAAAAAACGCAACCTGAAGCATCTTTAACCTGAGGTATGACTGTATAAGGATTCAGGCTGCATACGCAGTAAACTTTCAAAACGCATGCTTGCCCCCAAAGAATACTGAAAATTATGGTTTACCCATCACAGAGCATAGTTCCCAGCTTTCTTTGGGGGTCATGTGCTTTAAATATATATGGTGTGTATACAGCCTTTGTCTACATGATTTCAGCCAGTTCCTCTCTCATACCAGTGGGTGTGTGGTGCTGTAATGGTTAAACTTGCCAGACCATCCCTGGAGAGAACAAGGTTCATGTTCTGCAGGATCCACAGCTCATTTATAGAGCAGATGTTTGCATGCCAAAGGTCCCATCTTAAATCCCTGATTCACAAGACACAGTAAACCCAATCTTTGGCTGAGCAGGTCTGGGCAAATGTGTGGGAGCTCCTACAGGTGAGTTTGCAACCAGGTTGCTCCTCACCAGTTGTGCTTACTCCTGCTCCATACTGAGCTTGGCTTGGTGTGTTGTCCAAACCAGGATTTGTGGTTCAGCTCTCTCCTCGCTAACTATGAGCTGTAGCCAAGGTTAGTTCTTCACTGCTTGGTACAAGACAACTTTCTATATTTTTATCTTTTATTTCTGAAGTTCATCCTTCAAAGCAGTTCCATCTTTGAACTTTTATCGTTTCTATTTTTATACCTCCCAAGCTTTCCCCCTTTCTTTCTTTCTTTCTTTCTTTCTTTCTTCAAATGCTTTCGGAAAACAGTCTGTGTTCATTTTTCTGTAGCTGATGCCAGTGTGATAGGGATCGAGGATGATTAGATTCCTCTTTGAGACATCTCTTTTTTTGGTGACTTGCCTGTGGCTGGTTACGGATATTGAGATTTCTGTAGAATGTTCTTAGGAAAGCAGTCATTCATGAATATTACAGAAATGCCTGTATGATTAAGCTATTAAGCTAGTTCCAACTTGCAATGACAAGCAGTAAAAGAGCATGTGGAACAGAGCCGGTGGTTGGAAGCTTGGTTCCCTGGGATAAAGCGAAAGCTGATTCCACAACCGTGTCCCATCTGGTGCCTGCGACCAAGTCACTTTAAAATGCACAGTTTCCTGCTGCAAAGCTGTCTTTGTTCCAAAACCTTAATCAGATTTCTAGGGATCCCCTCTATTGACAGTGGCAACCCTTCCCTAGCAGGACCCTAAAATAGATGCACAATCCCGGGAGATTAAAATTCCACCTGTCCTTCAGGAAATCTCGGCTCTTGTTCAACCACAGAGAGAAAAGCTTTTCTTAACAAGGTAGAAACAGTTTGTAGGGCAAGTGGTCTCAAGCTGTGAACTCAACGTTTTGTAGAGACATTGCTGGGCTAGGTTGTTTCTAAGAATCAACAGTTGTATGAATGGTCTGTGGCTCCCATTTATCACACGATTAAGTAAAACCCAGTCAAGTCTATGCATCTAATCTTCCCTGGAAGCATGCGTGCCTTTGTCTGTGCTGTTGACTCATCGCAGGTCTTCAGTGGGGAAATCTCAGACCATTGAAGAATACAAACTTTTTCTTTGTGTAAGATCTCAGACCATATTTGAAACAGCCAGACTCAAGTCTCCTGCTGTTCTTTGCACCACCCACTATTGGGCAATAGTATAGCTTCTGGTTTAGTAGTTTTCAGGGTTATATCAGAGGATCAATATAGTTCCAGGAAGGGTGTGTGAAGGGTTGGGAGAAATTCAATTTGGTTCATATTTTAAGGGCAATCCTACCTCATTCACACTGTATGAAACAATATGCAAACCGAAACTCTTCTGTTCTTTGAAATTCTCACGTATCTGAATTTTGCAGTGCTGTTCGCAAGCTAAGTAATAGGTACAAAAATGCATATATTGTGGTAAAGTGTGCATCAAAATGCATATATTTGTGAGAATTACATTAAATTTGCATTATGTATGGGGAAGTTCCTCTGGAAAAATGTGTGTCATGCCTACATGGATTTCAACAGGGAACAGGCTTTTGCTGCAACTGACACCAGAGACTGCCAGCTTGAATTATTTTTGAGTGTGTATGTTCTTCATGAAAGTCAGTGAGAGGGAGGTAAACACTCCTCACTAGGGAAAGCATTCCACAAATGGGGAGCAGCCACTGAAAAGTCTCTGTCACGGGTCAGCACCAGTCAGGCACCCTCAGTGGCAGCTGCACCTACAAGGCCTCATCTGCCGATCGTAAGGTCCAGGATGGTTGAAATTGGGGAAGGTGCTCTTTTAGGTAGTTGGAGTCCCAAGCCATTTGGGGCTTTGTATGCTAGTTCTAACACTTTGAATTGGGCCCGTTAGTTCACTGACAGCCCATGCAGCTATCAGGTCTGGTGTAATTCCATTAGGCTGCTCCATCTGCCTAGCATAAAGTGATAGTGTAGTCCATTTTCCTGAATTCTCTGCATACAGCAGAAGACTTGGGAGGAGGGGAGACTGCAAGTAGCAGCTAACTAACTGGTGCTGTCCAAAACCTGTGGTCCCTTGATGAGAGGGGCTTGGGAGCTGGGCCGCAAAATATGCTGCATTCGGAGCACAATCCTGCCCATTCTTTGCCTTGCATAATACACCACAGCACTGCACTATCAGGGTGAGACCTTAGAACCTATTGAGCAACTCGGCATTTGAGTCATTCAGTGTCAAGTATTATTCGAGTTCTATGGAACTCTGTTTTGACTCAGTATTTTAGACACAATTTGTTTTCTGTTAAGCAGCCATTAAGGCTTTGAATTACAAATGTCATAGGTCAGAAAGGAAGTTGAGTAATTATTTCTGCAGCTTCTATTTTCTGTTTTTCCTACTTGGCTTCCAGAAATGCTCTTGCAATACTGGGATGTCTAGAGAGAACTATTAAAGGCGATCACAGCTGAACTAACAGAAGATGATAACACTTAGACAAGATTCTGCTAGCCTCTGTATTATCAGTGAAGTTAGAAATATTTGTAACTGCACTGATATTCCTATCTCCAAGTATCAAGTTAAGACTGAATAGATAGCTAACCTATATTGTCTACAGTAGGTGTAATAATCACCTTGACTAGTAGATGACATTTTATTTAATTGCTTATTTGCACATGTTAAAGGATTTACAACTCATGTTGATTTGCCACCTGGATGGTGCTTGCATACTTCATCCCAGAGGGCAAATAGCAGCTTTGGGGGAGTAACTTAGATTGGGGAAATCGCACAAACACAGGAAATTTGATGGTGCCTCTCCTCCCGTCTGTCTGGATAAAATTTAGAGAGTGTGTGTGCTTGGTCAAGGAAGTCTGACTCACTCCCTTTCCTTCATTAGTGGTGCACGGATTAGTGGTTAACTAAGGCAGCCTTGGGCTTGGATTCAGGGCATGCAGGGTGCTGCTGATTTCATGACTACCCTTAAGGATCAGGTATACCTTCCTGCCACTCCATCCCTTCTGGACTGAGCATTTTTTCCTGCCAGGCTTACATTTAAGCCTGCAACAATTCCTGCTTTAAAGGTAAAGGGACCCCTGACCATTAGGTCCAGTCGTGGCCAACTCTGGGGTTGCGGCGCTCATCTCGCTTTATTGGCTGAGGGAGACAGTGTACAGCTTCCGGGCCATGTGGCCAGCATGACTAAGCCGCTTCTGGCGAACCAGAGGAGCGCACAGAAACGCCGTTTACCTTCCCTCCGGAGCGGTACCTATTTATCTACTTGCACTTTTGACGTGCTTTCAAACTGCTAGGTTGGCAGAAGCTGGGACCGAGCAACGGGAGCTCACCCCGTCACAGGGATTCAAACCGCCAACCTTCTGATCAGAAAGCCCTAGGCTCTGTGGTTTAACCCACAGTGCCACCCGCGTTACTGCAATTCAAAACCAGAGTTTGAAGCATGGCAGTTGTTAGCCCAGTTTGGACATCACATTGAACCATGGTTTAGCATAAGGCGAGTGAGTTGCAATAAGCCTCAGGCTTGCACATTCTCCTGTTTGTCCAGCATGCCTGTGGAGGGGAGTTAGGAAGCCTTCACTTACATTCTTTGCTTGACCACATCTCATTGTTTTTGTAGCAAACTATAGTTTATGCAGGAATGTAGGAACTGTGACCCTCCAGATATTGTTGGGCTACAGAATCCCTCACCACGGGCCATTTGGGCTGGGGTTGATGAACGCAAGCGTCCAGCAACATGTTCCCCATCCCTGGATTAATGGTTAAACAGTGGTTTCAGATTGGCTTGTTAACCATAGTTTAGCTAGTTCAGATGCTGCAGTGAGCTGTGGTGAAGCAAAAGTGGAAGCCAAAGCTTTCTAAATCACCCTTGTGACCTGAGGCTTGGTGTGGCTCATTTGCATCCATCTCTAAACTATGAGTGTGGCATAACGTCTTGCCTCACAGAGCAGTTGTCACGTGGACCAGGTTGCATCCCGCAGTGGGTAGTGGTGGCCACCAACATAGTGTTAGAATTCCTGATCTATGATTGCAGTCATGGGATTTTTGTCTTTCACATGACGGCATATGTTTTGACTCCACAGAGTGGGAAGTGACGGAGACAGGATGTTTGTGTTACTGTGTTCCGTGAAGTGGGACTATTGTCCTTTGTTCTTTTTCTCTTTGCTGTCTGATGCTAGAGAGAGAGGGAGCCATGTTGCAGTGCTCCGTGTGTGTTTATATGTAAATAAAGTAGATTAGCCAAAATGCTGAGTTGCTGCAGTCTGTCATGCGCATGATGCGCAAACTCTGCGGATCCCTAAGTGTGCTGGTGTCGGTTGGCATCGGTTGCTGTGATGTTTGGGCTGAAGAAAGCTTATGAAGCTCCCGAATGATCAACCAGGAGGGAGGGAACATGTCAGTCGGGCATGTGTCTCTGCCAGAGTCCTACTCGAGTGTAGGCTGAACTCCTGACACTTAGATGGCTTCAAGAGCAGAGCAAACGATTTCATGGAGGATAAGTCTACCAGTGGCTACTAGCCACAATAGCTATTCTCAGCCTTCGCTTTTGGAGGAAGTATGCCTCTGTGAACACCAGTTTTGGGGAATTGCAAGTAGGGAGAGCACTGTTGCAATCACGTCCTGCTTGTGGACTTCCCATGGGCACCTAGCTGGCTGCTGTGAAAACAGTGTACTGGAGTATTGCTCAGTTGGTAGAGCATGAGACTCTTAAGTTCAGGGTCATAGGTTGGGCAAAATATTCCTGCATAGCAGCCGGTTGGACTAAATGATCCTTGTAGTCCCTTCCCACTATATGATTCTAGGATATTCTATGCTATGACTTGATGGGCTTTGGCCTGGTCCCGGAGGACTCTGCTTATGTTCTTCGTTCCATAAATTAACAATAATTGACACTTGCGCAATTTGGGATGAGAAAAACAGCACTTCTGATCTTGATAGCAACCACTCCTGAGATCTAATGAGCTCATCTGCCCATTTAAGTAGGGTTACCAGTGCTAATTAACTCTTTGAAATGCTGCTGGTCACTTTCATTTATTGGATTAGCCTTGGTTGCAGTTGCTTGGATCATATGCCAATTAAAAATGAAAGTTGTGAGGAGGGGGCAGACAAACCTAGAAAGACGTGCCGTTTGGGAGCACGCTCCGCCGAGGTGGTATAAGACGGCCTGCAGAGGTGCATCCATCCCTTAATTTGATTCAAGAACCCTGTGATTACTTACAAGGGCAGTTCGCTTTTACAAGAATCAAACTTGCCTTTGTAGTTGAAATTGTATACAGTTTGTTGAATAGCAATTTAGGATAAGGTGCAATGTGTTGGCTAAACGTGGCATTGTTGGAAGTTCAATGCTTGAAAGTGAGTGTTCCAAAATACTCCTTTCCCCTACCTACCCCTTTCTACTATTTCTTTTTTTTAAAGGCTGTTATTAGAACAACAGGAGTTTGGGATTAGAACGTGCCATTTGGTTACACACAAAACGTCCAGAAACAAGTTTGTCTCGTTCCCAGGTTGAATCTGGGAAATAATAATTTAAAAAAGAAGTGGGTGTGTTTCATGGGGGGAAAGCTTGCCGTTCGCCCGTTGTGAAATCGCTTTGGCATTAGTGAATCCACTTCTGAGAAAAGGTAACGCTCTAGTTCTGTGATCAGTGTGCAAGAGAGGAATGTGATGCAGCGCTGTGCTTGGCAGTGATTAACTGGAGTGTCGTGAAGAAGTGTTGTAAGAATTGATGTTGTGTATTCCCAGCATTCCCTAGGGATGTGGTCCTCATATTTCAAAAGCTATTGGCTTAGAGCAGCAGGAGTAGCCAATGCGGTGCTCTCTAGACCCTGCTTGACTCCCAACTCCCATCAGCCCCAGCCAGCTAGCAGTCAGGGACGATTGGAGTTGTAGTCCCAAGCAACATTCGAAATTAGCTGGGCGCCAGTCGCATTTCGCAACTGGCAGTTGGCCTTTTGTGACTGGATGGAGATGTCTCTGGGCGCCCGCTTTTGGCACCTAGCATCTGCACCTACTTGGCTGCAGTCAGCTGGTTTGCTGGGCACCCCGGCAGCGAAAGGCGCCATCTTTTTTGCTGCCATTCTACCCCGCAAAAGCGCACACAATGCAAATGGAAGGAAAACATACCAAATTATATCTCACATGGACTGGAAGCAACGGCAGCAGCGAAGACTATACAGTGGTACCTCTGGTTACAAACTTAATTTGTTCCGGAGGTCTGTTCTTAACCTAAAACCGTTCTTAACCTGAGGTGCCACTTTAGCTAATGGGGCCTCCCGCTGCCGCCTCTGCACGATTTCTGTTTTCATCCTGAGGTAAAGTTCTTAACCTGAGGTACTACTTCCGGATTAGCGGAGTCTGTTATCCGAGGTGTTTGTAACCTGAGGTACCACTGTATTTGCTGGATTGAATTCTGTTCTGGACATGGGATGAATAAGGAAACGTTGGCAATTTCTGCTCCCATTTCTGTTTCCATCGGAATTTTCCGAGACCCCTGATATTCACCAACCTGGATGCCTTTAAAGGGGAATTAGACAAATTCCTGAAAGATAAGGCTGTCAGTGGACACTAGTCATGATGACTGTGTGTCATTAGCAATGTCAGAAGTCAACACACATGGAATACTAGTTCCTAGAAACCAAGTGCTGTTGTGTTATTGGTTCCCAAGTGCCTCTGGTTGGCGATTTTGAGAACAAGATGCTAGATGAGCCTTAGGTCTTATTCAGCAGGGTTCCCCTTAACATTCCTATTTTTGGCACTCATGGAGATGGTTAACCCTTCCCCCCCCACACACTATAGTCCTGATCCTGCTCATCTAGCTAATGCTTAGAGTTTGAAAAGCACTTATGCACATTTTAATGTCATTTGCTGCTTGGTTTCCCACCAGCATAATCTTCTTATCACTATGTTCAGCCAACTCCCCAAGAACCACCTATTCGTTCTGACTTCCTTTTTCTAAAAAAATTAAAATAAAAAATTCACATTTTCATAATCACATTCATAAGCGAAAATGCATTCAGTAAATATATTGCATCATGTTTAGAAGATCCAGCAACACAGACTCCCCTTGTGTGATGCCTGATCCAGGATAAAAGGAAGCTGGTTTTTCTGAATGTTTCTGTTGAGTCGATTCTTCCATCCCGTAATTGGTTATATCATTTTATTCAGTGCTGTTAAACCCTAGATTTTTCTCTGCCTTTGGTCTGTTGAGGGCATTCTATTGGTTTCCCATGCACTGCTCTGCACCTGAAGCTTTACCTATTCCAAAATCATTACCAGATCGACTGCAAGGACAACCAGTTATTTTATTATTAATATTTTTGAAGAATTTCTTGGTTTACAAAAGTACATGCCTCATCTCTTTTTTTTCAGGTTGTGCAGTCTTTATTACAAATCAGTTACATTTGTTGTGAGGCATTAGTGTTGAGTACAGTATAAGGTGGATGCTGGTGGCGCTGTGGTCTAAACCACTGAGCCTCTTGGGCTTGCCGATCAGAAGGTCAGCAGTTCAAATCCCTGCGGTGAGGTGAGCTCCCATTGCTCGGTCCCTGCTCCTGCCCACATAGCAGTTCGAAAGCACCTCAGAGTGCAAGTAGATAAATAGGTACCGCTCCGGCGAAAAGGTAAACGGCGTTTCCATGCACTGCTCTGGTTCGCCAGAAGCGGCTTAGTCATGCTGGCCACATGACCCAGAAAAACTGTCTGCAGACAAACGCCGACTCCATCGGCCTATAGAGTGAGATGAGCGCCGCAACCCCAGAGTTGTCCACGACTGGACCTCACGGCCAGGGGTACCTTTACCTTTTCCTTTACAGTATAAGGTTGGGGAAGAGGAGGGGGGAGAAGAAGGGTGGGGTCCTGAGGTTTACAGTGGTACCTCAGGTTACATATGCTTCAGGTTACAGACTCCGCTAACCCAGAAATAGTACCTCAGGTTAAGAACTTGGCTTCAGGATGAGAACAGAAATCATGCTCCGGTGGCGTGGCAGCAGCGGGAGGCCCATTAGCTAAAGTGGTGCTTCAGGTTAAGAACAGTTTCAGGTTAAGTACGGACCTCCGGAATGAATTAAGTACTTAACCTGAGGTACAACTGTATATTCTTTTATATAGTGTACATGTGGGGTTTTCTGTCAGCGTCAACTGAGTAAAAGGACAACCAATTATAATTTTATTTACTTGGAAATAAAACTGCATTCTTTTATTAAGCAGCAACCCCACCATTTGCACGAAAAGTTTCCTTTGGCCTTCATGCATCTCCAACAACCATCTAGTATTGTTAAGTACATTTTAGCTAATCTGTTTGCATTCTGACTTTCCTTGACTGACTTTCTCCACTTCTGCATTCACTTCCAAGAGGTCCAATACAGGCACAACACTCCAAAGCATAGCTCGGAGATCTAGCATGTGTCGTGTGCCTTCCTTCTATCTGCTACAGTGCCATTGCCATTAACAACCTTCATTTGCTTTAGCTATTGTTCCTTGCATAAACATTAGTGGTTAAAGGTAAAAGTACCCCTGCCCGTACGGGCCAGTCGTGTCCGACTCTAGGGTTGTGCGCCCATCTCACTTAAGAGGCCGGGGGCCAGCGCTGTCTGGAGACACTTCCGGGTCACGTGGCCAGCGTGACATTAGTGGTTAAGGCTAACTAAAACTGCCTTTTTTTTCCTAGAGGGGTAGCTGTGTTAGCCTGTTGAAGCTAAAACAACAAAGTGTCTTGTGGCTGCTTTAAGAGTAATAAATTCACAGTGGCATAAACATTTGTGGGCCGCAGTCTACTTTGCCAGCGCATGAAGTGTAATTCCAAATTGGCAGACATATACAGTATGCGGGATAAATATCAGTCTCATATAACAAGCATGCTTAGCTCAAGTTAATGCGTGAAGGGGTTAAGACCATAGAGTAAGTTCTGCCAGACTTAACTAGGTCACGCCCCTCACCTTGGGAGGAAGGGTTACCAAAGCCTTTGTTCATTCTCTTCCACCATGTGACTCTGATCAGAAAGTATGTATGGGCTAGTTGTTCCAAGCTTAGACCGTGTTTCTATAATTTGTGTTCCTATACAAATAATTAAGAAACTCCTACCTTTTTGAAACTGTTTTGCTGCCTGTCTTTTCTTGCTGCTGTATTGAAAAGCACATAAATTTGACCTTTGAAGAGTTTGCAAGTAAATGTTTTTAACTGACCAAGCATGTTGTCCATTTTTCTATGCTAAGGGAAGTAAGGGGAATTTTGGAAAGAATTTAGAAGGGAATATCTTAAAGGTCTATCAGCCTATATTTCCAAGCTTTCCTTTCTTGCATGTTTTGTGATTTGCTCTGCTGGGGCTCTCTCCCCAAGAGAGTTTTTGTCCCAAACCTGGATCTAGGCATCCAGGGAATTCTTTTTATTCCTTTAAACCAATTACAAACAAACACTTAAAAACCCCAACAATATATACACATAGCTGAGAGTTTGTGTGGGAGGGAACATTGGGAGAAAAATGAAATGCAAAAAGAACAGACAGTGATGTAATAACATAAAAGCAAAATAATCACAATGACCAGTTAATGAGGCTGTGCTGGTGATAACACACACTTCCTGGCATTGGTAAGCTAGTTAATGCACAAGACAAGGGGGGGCGGGGGGAGCGTCTGTGCTTCTTCTCATAGATTTCACTGTTGGATTTGATAATACCTACCATGGTATCCTCCTAGACCAGGTTTGTGGGATGGGTATTCTGGTTACTATTTTGTAGTGGCTCCACTCCTATCTCCAGGATTGGTTCCAGAGAGTGATATCTGGGGAATGCTCTTCAGACCTTGGTCAGTTACGCTATAGGGTTTGCAGGGCACAGTTTTCCCCCCTCCCTTGTTGTTTATCATCTACATGAAGCCATTGGGAGCAGAGTTTGAAGAACGGTGTCATGAACACATGAAAGACACGTAACTCTACATCTCCATAAAATTCGAATCAGGTGTGGCTGCTCAGGAGCTGTATGGGTTGGATGAGGGTAATTAAACTGAGCTTTGAATCTTAGTACAATGGCGGTTATGTGGGTTAGTGGTTTTCAAGTCAGGGAAATTGCCTGTTTTGGATGAGGGTTGACTCTGAAGGAACATAGCTTGGCAGGTGCTCTTGGATACGTGTTTGACACTGGATGTAGTTTCATTGTCTAGGAGTGCCTTCTGCCATCTTTGACTGGTGCCAACAGTTGTGTCCGTTCCTGGATTGGGGTGCTTTAGTTGTGGCATTGGTCTGGGCATTGGTCACCTCCTCCAGATTGGATTATGGCAATGCGCTGCATGTGGAACATCTTTCAAGGTTGGTTTGGATGCTGCAGGTATGGCAGAAGGCCAAAGCAAGGATGTTGAAGGGGCTGCTCTTTCAATGGTGTGTGACACTGTGCTGAATGAGCTGCCAGTATGGGAAGCATAGGAAGCTGCCTATTCAGATTATTGGCCCATATAGCCACAGCCTATATGGGCAACATGACTGAAAACCTTTGTTTCTTTCAGTTGTGCTATATATACTTCCAACACTAGTTGGTTTATGATGATCCGTTATTTTCCATGGTATTCCTTTTATCATTATATCCTGTCGATTAACTTCTTATCATGGCTTTCTTATCATGGACAGAGGTTGGGTCGTGATCTGTCTAGATCTGTTTTAGAAGACATCTAAAGGCAGCCCTGTTTAGGGAAGTTTTTAAATGACTGACGTTTTAATGTATTTTTAATCTTTGGTTGGAAGCCGCCCAGAGTGGCTGGGGAAACCCAGCTAGATGGGTGGGGTGGAAATAATATATGATGATGATGATGATGATGATGGTGTCTGGGGTTCTTTAGCTGTGTTTGCTGCATTGCAAGGGGTTGGAGTAGATAACAACAACAAGAAGAACAACCGCCTCTTTCAGCGGGTCTGGGAATGCTCCCTCACAGAGGGAAGCATTCACCACCCCGCAGAGCCCATCGCCTAGCCCTTCCCGGCTTGCTTTTATTAGCCAGGATGGGCAAGGATCAAGGAGACAGGTGGTTGGTTTCATGCGTCCAAGCAGCTTGTCCACATCCTCGGAGGTAACGGATTGAAATTGATTCCATGCAACCCCGCTCCTGCTCGCACAGTGATGTCTACCTCCTTCCGAATATGAGCCACTTTATCTGCAAAAAAAATTGCAAAATAGAGCTTGGGATTTCTTTTCAACTCTTACATTCTGTGGTTCTTTGGTTCAATTAAAAAAAACCAACCACCTGCAACTTATTTAATTTTCTTCCCCCATCCCTGATATAGTATAGCCAAATTTGCCATGTGGGGCATCAAAAGTTGTATGAGTTCACTTTTCTCATATCTATTATCAAATCAAGCAAACACTGTCAGGGTAGTTTTATGGCAGAAATAAAGGGCTTTTAAGAAACAGCATCGTTGTCAAACTGGTGGTTTTCATGTCTGCACCATTCTTTTCTCCAGTAATACATCTGTGGCATATAATTCTTGGCAGTACATGATGATGGGATTACAAGCAAGTATGAAATGGCTCTAGGCGTACAAGTGAACTCAAGCTATTAAAACATGAGCTTTCACTTCTGTTTAGTCACAAAGGTTCAGACTTTCAACCTGGAAATGCCAGCACAGGAGGACAAAACCCACGACTCAAGTCGGATTTAATATGTGCCACCTGAAGCACTCTAGAGCCTCTCTCACAAGTGCTTCTTGCTCAGGGCTCCTTCCAGTTAGCCACAGCCTCTTCAATATATTTCATTGCATTCATGCAGTCATCAGATACTCTCAGAAGAATGAGTGCTCAGTCCTCAATAGGCAGTTCTGCAGTTTGTCCCTTAAGCTTTTCCTTTAAAAGTGTTGTGTACTTCTGGAAATTTTGGTGTTGATACCTCCCTTTTGTATGTGGATGGTTCTGTTTTGACCGCTTAAGGTCCACACTTGGAAAACTGAGTGTGCTTTCAGTATATAAGTTTGGCTTCAGAATACAGTGGAACCTCAGTTGTTGAAAATAATCCGTTCCGGAAGATCATTTGACTTCTGAAATGTTCAACAACCGAAGTGCAATTGCCGGTCGACAAAATCCATTGAAAAAATGGAGAAAAGCGCCTCGGAAGCTGTTTGATTTCTGAGACGTGTTCGAAAATGGAAACATTCACTTCTGGGTTGTCGCCGTTCGAAAGCCGAAATGTTCGACTTCCGAAGCGTTCGACAACCGAGGTTCCACTGTATAGTATTTGCTGCAGAATATCAGCATTTCTTTTTTCTTTTCTTTTTTAAAAGCAGGTTGCTATTCCTTATGGTTGAAAATACATGCTTGAAACTGTGTTTACTGTGCCTGGTGCTAAATGAAGCGCTGAGTAACTTTTCCAAGAAGTAGAGCTTCAGTATCCTGCATAGCTTCCTTGTCTGTCGTTGTGACTTCCAAAAGCAGAATGAATTGTGTGAAAGGAAGAACTCATTCAAATGTGTTGTATTTGCACAATTTATCCAGGCTGAGGGTTTTAAAATTCTTGTTGCAGAAGTTCTGGGGTTGGTTTTTGAGGTGATTCCTCTTTCCCCAGCATACCCAGGTCTTGATAGTGGAGGAGCTGTTGAAACTTGAAACCTGCTTTCTTGATAGCAGCTGGCTGGATACTTAATAAGTTCTTACCCATAAAATACCTCATTAGTAAATCACTGTCTTGGGCAATAAGATTTATAAAACAGGCGACACCAATTATGTTTAGGGATGGTTTCCCCAGAGGGAATTGCTGGTCTATTTTCAGCTGTGCTGTAGCGCCATCATTACAAGTGGCTAAGTGGTGTTTAGGACGCGGGTGGCACTGTGGGTAAAACCTCAGCGCCTAGGACTTGCCGATTGCATGGTCGGCGGTTCAAATCCCCGTGGCGGGGTGCGCTCCCGTTGCTCGGTCCCAGCGCTTGCCAACCTAGCAGTTCGAAAGCACCCCCGGGTGCAAGTAGATAAATAGGGACCGCTTACTAGCGGGAAGGTAAACGGCGTTTCCGTGTGCGGCTCTGGCTCGCCAGAGCAGCTTCGTCACGCTGGCCACGTGACCCAGAAGTGTCTGCGGACAGCGCTGGCTCCCGGCCTATAGAGTGAGATGAGCGCACAACCCTAGAGTCTGGCAAGACTGGCCCGTACGGGAAGGGGTACCTTTACCTTTACCTAAGTGGTGCTACTGCAGCTTCTGAATCAGCAGAGATCAGGTGACACAAATAGCCAGTTGGGTCACATTATTATTATTATTATTATTATTATTATTATTATTATTATATTTCCATACTGCCCTTCATCCAAAGATCACAGGGCAGTTTACAATAGGAAAACCTAAAAATACACCCCATGATAACAAACAAACAAAAACCCTTACAGTTTGAAAGGCCATAGATCTTTTTAATTAGCCAGACACCTTAAGATATGTAATGAAAGCACCAGGCAGGCCTCCATGGGGAACGTACCCCACAAGTGGGGAGCCACCACAGAAAAGGCCCATTCTCGTGTTGCCTCCCTCTGGACCTCTCACGGACGAAGCACACTAAGAAGGGCGCCAGATGATGATCACAGGGTCAGGGTTGGTTCATATGGGAGGAGGAGGTCCATGAGGTCTTGCAGTCCTGAGGCTTAATAGGTCAAAACCAGTACTTTAAATTAGGCCCGGAAACAAATTGGCTACCAGTGCAGTTATATGTTCAAACCGTCTTTCCCTGGTGAGTGTACTGGCCCTACAGAAGCTCTGGATTTTGTCCTGACACTTCAGTCCAAGCAACTTGCTGTTGGTGAATTGCAGACAGGCTGCATTAGGGGAGGGGTTGTAACTCAGTGGCAAAGCCCCACATACTTCGCATGCAGAAGGTCACAGGTTCAATCCTCTGTGTCTCCGGGGAGAGCTGGGAAAGACCCTTGTCTGGAGAGTCAGTCAGCATAAGACAGTACCAAACATCTCCTTATTTTTCCCTGCCTGCCTCTGGGCTACTAGCCCTGATATGTGAGAGAGGAAGATTTATATGAGCACAAAAATTAACCCTACAGTTGCAGAACTTAGCCAGGGCAGTTCTGTAACGAAAAAAATAAATAGATGCCGCTTAGTGCATTTAATGTGAGAATAGAACCTATGGAACTGCCTTAGTCCCAATAAGACCTTTGGTCCATCGAGTCCCAAATTGTCCACTCTGACTGGAAGCAACCCCTCTTCGTATGCCCTTTGCATGCAAGATGTTTTCAGGAATCTAAATATTGTGTTTTGGAGGTAGGTTTGAATTGCCCTTGTTGTTGCCTTCAGAGCAAAATTCCTCCCGAATTCTATGCAAATAGTACGCATCAGAAAGACCTGAATGGAGTCCTGGCACATTCTTGAACAAGTGTCATCTTGTCTTGATTCCTCAGATAACATGCATGTGTCACTAGCTGAAGCCCTGGAGGTTCGGGGAGGACCACTGCATGAAGAAGAAATATGGGCTGTATTGAATCAAAGCGCGGAAAGCCTTCAGGAGTTGTTCCGGAAAGGTAAGGTCCTGACTTGTAGCAGAAGCTTTGCAGGGAGTGGGGATTTTGTTGTTGACCTGTGCATAACTGTGGGTTGGTGTGTGTGTGTGTGTGTGTTGGAGAACACTGTCATGGATTCCTGTATAAGGGCAAAAATGGGAATACAGTGGTACCTCGGGTTAAGTACTTAATTCGTTCCGGAGGTCCGTTCTTAACCTGAAACTGTTCTTAACCTGAGGTACCACTTTAGCTAATGGGGCCTCCCGCTGCCGTTGCACAATTTCTGTCCTCATCTTGAAGCAAAGTTCTTAACCCGAGGTACTATTTCTGGGTTAGTGGAGTCTGTAACCTGAAGCATATGTGACCCAAGGTACCACTGTAAATGTAGCCCAGTACATTGGAAGATATTTGGTTTATTAAATCACATCTGCAAAATTAAATTTCTAGTAAAATGACAAGTAAGTGCCAGACATTAGTCATCCCAGTGCCTCTGTATTTTTTTTTTGGACAAAACAGAGGGGTGTTCTTGCTGGAGAATGGAATAGAATAATAGGGACCTGTAACAAAACAGTGCAGTGCATTGTCCTAAGAAGTGTGCTTCCCTTTAGGCTGCTAGCCAACCATGTCCTTCTTGAGGCTGCTCCATTCCATCACCACTCCCATTTTTCTTTTCCAGCTGTACTCAGATTTTTTGTAGCTAGTGAGGGTGCTCAGTCCTTGTCGTGGTGTTATTGGTTTTTTTTGGGGGGGGGGGGCAGGCGGAGGAGTGGCGCTGATACCTCTTTTATGTTCTGTCATCCCCATCACCCAAGTTTGCTAGTTGCATGGCACTGCCTGCATATTTCTTTTTCCTTATCTTCGTGAGCCAAAGGGCTAGAGACCAGGTCTGATCGATATACAGTCGTACCTTGGAAGTCGAACGGAATCCGTTCCGGAAGTTCATTTGACTTCCAAAAGCGTGGCTTCTGATTGGCTGCATTGGAAGCCACGGAAGCCCCGTCAGATGTTTGGCTTCCAAAAATAGTTCGCAAACCGGAACAGTCACTTCCGGGTTTGTGACGTTCGGGAGCCAAAATGTTCGGGAACTAAGCTGTTTGACTTCCAAGATATGACTGTATCATCCAAAACCGGTTTGAAATCTGTATCGGGATAGTGATTTCATAATGTTTGACCTGGCAAGAGATAGCAAATCACGGTGTCTGTGTGTGTGTGTGTATTTGTGTGTGTGTGTGTGTGTGTGTGTGTATGTGTATGTGACACAAAATCACAATGTGGGGAAAACCATGAAGCCAGCCAATACCTCTACATAGTTCCATCCTTATATCAGACATTATAATATATTGTGATGTTCAGCTGGTTATATATCCTGATGTTGAAAACCAGATATCGCCCAGCCCTTCTAGAGACTTGCTTTTTGGTGTAATGAAAGATGAACGTTCTAGGAAGGGGTCTAGAAAATGGGTCAGGGGGAATGTTCCCATAGCCTGCCAACAAGCTACGGGTCAGAGTGCATGGTGGTAGCACTAACGCTGCTGCAGCAATGTGGACCGTTGCGTCAGCCGCTTTTGATTTATCAGCATTAATGAAAAGTTGAGTTGGAGAAATAGCCGTTCTGTAAGTTCCCATCCCAAGCACTTGAAGCTCTGTGATGACACATTTGGCGCCGTGTCAAGGAGAAAAGCCTGGGGCAGTCTCTCCTCCTACTCCAAACTCCTTAATGCGAAAAACGAGTCTCAAAGGTCACGTTTTATTGCCGTTCCAAAAAAGCAACGCCCACAAGAGCCCACCGCCCTCTCTGTGAGTGCATAGCCAAGGTGCTTGGGGGAAACGGTCCTTTATCTCAGTAAACCCAGTTGTGCACATCCTGTCGTCCTTTTCTCTCTCTGAAAAGTGGGGAATTAAAACCCATTTTTTCTTCTGCCTTTGCTTGCTCTTTCTTCATTCGTTTAAAATGCTTTCATTCTCACTGCAGGCCACTTCACTGTTGAAAGTGGTTCGCACCCATGGAGATAGGGGAGCATTGTACTTTGTCCTGCACTTATCCTAGGAGGAATATACATCTATATAGAGAGAGAGTAGAACTGTAGGGCGAGGAGGTAGGATAATAATAATCTGTAGCTGACTGCAATTCATATATCCATCATCACTGCAGTAATAGAAATAATAACCGTGCCTAGTATTCCCATAGCACTTAAGAATGTTCAAAGCCATATATTTTTCTTTAGTTCTGCTTATTGCAGCTCAGCAAGGCAGGTTAGTGTTGTTGTCTCGATGTTAAGGTTGGTGTGATGGCCTAGGACTCGGACTCAGAGCCAGAGGAGTCTCAGTCCACACCGGATCCTTTGCCTCAGGCGGCAGCTGAACCTAGTCTGGGGCCTGATTCTGAAGAGCCCCAGTCTGCCCAGGTTCCCCTGCAACAAACACCAGCTCCAGATGCGGGGATTACCTCATTGCCTCCAGCTGGGCAATCACTTACAGCTGCTCCACTACCAGTTGGGTCAGGAGAGGCTGAGGCGGCCTCTGGGTCTAGTAACCCACCAACATCTCCCGAGCTGCAGAGACTAAGGTCTGAGAGAAGGAGAGACCTGAGTACTCGCAGGAGGAGTGCTCGCCTTCGGGCGAGACAGGGAGGTGAGTCACCGGGGGATCAGGACCGGCCATTACCCCAACAGAGATAAAAGGCTGCTGGACCCCGCCCCAGGTTGCGGGAGCAACATTGCTGTTTGCCAGAACCTGCCTGTGATCCTGTGTCTGACCTTGCCTGGTTTCCTGCCTCGTGTCCTGCCTTGGCCCTGTTGGACTGACTCTTCGCGGAACCCTTGGATTCGGGACCGGACCTGGACCGCGTTGCTCGGGTTACCCCTGGGCCCAGCACAGTTAGGGTCTTCCTGACACTTTGGGAAGAGCCCTTGCCAGTCTGGTATCTTCCAGGTGTTTCAGACCACAACTCCTATCAGCCCCTGATGGGAGTTGTGGTCCGAAATACTTGGAAGTCTCCAAGCTGGTGAAGGCTGCTTTAGAATGCTCTCACACCAACTTCATTTGCATTATCTCAGGATAATCTTAGACAGGACCGGCCCAAGACATCTCCTGCTAGGGAAGAGGGAATGGCTGAAGATCTACATCGGGAAGAAATGGAGAACAAAGATCTACTCTGGGGACAAGGTTGAGAGGAGACCCAGCAGGGCCATGTATTTGCCAAGAGGCCGCTGTAGAGGTGGCAACATTGGCCTCCAAGGAGCATGCCACAGCTGCTGCTGCCCCTGTGGAACCTGCCACCTGAGGCAGTCGCTTCACCTTGTCTCATGGAAGGTGTAGCCCTGATCCTAGATGCTTGGAAGAAGTCCCTCACTCTTGTTTGATTGGAAGGTTTCTACCCCAGTTTTCCTTTAAAAAGGGGTGGGGCTCAAGGCAACGTTGCAGCTAGCGCAGAATGCAATGGCTAGGCTGTTTTATGAGATATCTTACCGTACTCACAGGGACGAGGGAGAAATTTGACTTGGTTTGTCATTAAAGGCGAACCTGCCTAATTTGCGCATTCCAAAACAATATGAGAACTGAAGCACAGCCGTCCTTCAAAATATTCCAGATTTTGTAGTGTGGTTGCCCAGCCAAGTAATGTGTACAAAATTGCATATACTGGGGTAAAGCATAGTTAAGAATGCATATATTTGCGGAAATGACGTATACTTATTTTTTGCCTAATATTTTTAATATCAGGAGAAATCCACATTAAAATGCAGGTGCTTTTTCATGAGGACTTTTTCATGAGCCTCTGTTTTGCTTCTAGATTGATTGGCACACCACCCCCAAGTTTGCTTTTAAAGGGAATGGTGATGAACAGTTCTATTCGCTCTGAGAGCTCCTGTGTTGTTATTTTTTTAAAAATCTACAGTGGTACCTTGGGTTAGAGACGCTTCAGGTTACAGACTCCGCTAACCCAGAAATAGTACAGTGGTACCTCTGGTTAAGTACTTAATTCGTTCCGGAGGTCTGTTCTTAACCTGAAACTGTTCTTAACCTGAAGCACCACTTTAGCTAATGGGGCCTCCTGCTGCCACCGCTCTGCCGCCGTGCAATTTCTGTTCTCATCCTGAAGCAAAATTCTTAACCTGAAGCACTATTTCTGGGTTAGCGGAGTCTGTAACCTGAACCGTATGTAACCTGAGGTACCACTGTACCTCAGGTTAAGAACTTTGAGAGCAGAAATCATGCTCTGGTGGTGCGACGGCAGCGGGAGGCCCCATTAGCTAAAGTGGTACCTCAGGTTAAGAACAGTTTCAGGTTAAGAACAGACCTCCAGAATGAATTAAGTTCTTAACCCGAGGTACCACTGTATAAAGGAAGCCTGAATTGTAAACCAGCCCTATGCACCTTCACCCAAAAAGATCCCTCGTTTTCTTCAGCGCGAGTAACTTCCAAGGACTAATCCTGTTCAGAAAGCCCCCTTGCGCAGTCTGGGAATTGCCTGGGATTCATGAGATTTACTGTCCTTGAATTCTGTGGTGATCTCAAGCTTGATACTATCCTCACAAACACACAAATAAAGCCTTTTTATTGATTCGCTCGCACACTTCTGAATTGCACGCTTACTTTCGGATCCCTGCATTGTCTTCAGACTACTTTGAGGGAACTGCACAGACAATGTAGTAAGAGTTCCCTGTCCTTTCATCTTCCATAAATAGGGGTTTTATTATTAAGTCGTAAAACCAAACCAAATGGGGACTGTTAAAGCACCGTGCAAATGTGCCTTTCATTACACATGCTTTTCTTGAAAAGTGGGAAGGAATTGCAGGTCTTGTGCAATGTTTTTGGTATTGATTAGTCATTCTGGAGACTTTTTAACCACATCTAGTGCCAGCCTGCAGTCATATATCTTATTGACAACGTGAAATCCGGAAATGTTACAACCCATCCACTTCCCTCCCCTTCAGACATCCCTTCAGCCATTTCTTAGCATGCTCTGTTGTTGTTTAGTAATTGATGAATGGTATTTTGCATTTTTCTCAAGGTGATTTACAAACACTCCATAAAAGAACAACTAAAAACACTGTTAAAAGCAGTTGCAAAGTACGCTTTAGAAACGGTACAAAATGAACAGCTAAAGGCAGAGAGACCTTTTCATCCTGCTGGAAAATCTTGCTGAAACAGAAATGTCTTCAGCTGTTCCCGGGAAGTACAGATAGTGGGTGCCTTTCATTTCTCAATGGGGATGTTTTTTCTGCAGAACAGAGGCAGCCACACTGAAAGCACACCTCTCCTGCACAGCACAGTGGCCTACTGGGTATAGAAGGGTGATCTCTCAAAAAACCTCGCTCTTGAGATGTAGAGTCCCTTATAAGTCAGTGCCACAAACCTTGAACTTGGCCCAGTAGCAGGTTGGCAGCCTGTGCAAATCCTGAAAACCAGGTATTCCCATATTGGCCTGAATATAAGCCTCACTTTCCCCCCAAATTCTTACCATGAAAAGTTACAAAGTGCGGCTTAAATTCGCGATCTTACAAAAATTGGCTTTTAAGATATCGCTGCTGAAACAGACATACCGTAAAACGGAACAGGTGTGAGTGCCTGTGGAATTTTAAGAGAGCAGCTTATATTCAGGTATTGACTTTTTTCCCTTTTAATTTTAAAGGTGCGGCTTATATTCGGGTGCGGCTTATATTCGGGCCAATACGGTATATACTGAAGAGGTAACGGGGCTTAGTGAGCTGGGAGAGTCTGTGGCAGAGAGAAGTCCAGAGGCAGAAGCAGAAACACTAGAGAAGGGAGGCCAAGAGGCAGAGATGAGTCAGGCTGGTGTAGAGGCATGGGTATCTCCCCATTCTGCTGCAAAAAGCTACCCCCTCCACTGAACCAGAAGAGGCATGAAGCGGGAGGAGCAAAGGCAGACATGTAGGCACAGTCTCCAATTGCTTGGGGAAACCCTGGAGAGGAGAAGACATAGCTGGTTGTGTGGAGGCAGGGACATTTAGTCTTGGCAAGTGCTTCATGGGGGCCAGACCTGAGTTGCTGTTCTCACTGGGCCTGACACTCCTGTGCAGATCCTGTTTTGCCAATAAAGAGTTAACACCAGCTTGCTTGGTGTGATTAACTGCTGGCTTCCTCTGGTGATTTAATAGACATAGATCCATAAGTGGGGTAGGGTTGAGATGGCAACTATTGGCTCTATCCGGTTATTGTGTCCAACTTTCGTACATGCAAGGTCATGCCTTCATTGATGCTGATGTGTATTCTCCAACATGTTGACCTCATACTGGAGCTCCTTTTCTCTTGGAGAAGCTCACACAGTTCCATTTTGACTTGGGGCCACTTTACACATCACAAAACTCTTGCATGGAAAGTAGATTGCTACATAGAACCATCACTTGCGCACCAGGTTCTGCTGCAATTAACACATGTGCTGCACATGGAGGGAAATAGATGCATGGCCATTTGTCATTACCTCCATGCTGTTTATGAGCATTTTCCTATAAGGAACTGTTCTGTGTGCAAGAAATTATTTATTATTATTATTATTATTATTATTATTATTATTATTATTATTAGTACCCCGCCCATCTGGCTGGGTTTCCCCTTAAGGGCTGCCTTAAGATGTCTTCTGAATGTCAGGTAGTTGTTTATCTCTTTGACATCTGATGGGAGGGCGTTCCACAGGGCGGGCACCACTACCAAGAAGGCCCTTTGTCTGGTTCCCTGTAGCTTTGCTTCTCGCAATGAGGGAACCGCCAGAAGGCCCTCAGCGCTGGACCTCAGCGTCCGGGCAGAACGATGGGGGTGCAGACGCTCCTTCAGGTCTACTGGGCCGAGGCCATTTAGGGCTTTAAAGGTCAACACCAGAGCTTTGAATTGTGCTTGGAAACGTACTGGGAGCCAATGTAGGTCTTTCAAGATGGGTGTTATGTGGTCTCGGCGGCCGCCCCCAGTCACCAGTCTAGCTGCCGCATTCTGGATTAGTTGTATTTTCCGGTTCACCTTCAAAGGTAGCCCCACATAGAGCTCATTGCAGTAGTCCAAGCAGGAGATAACTAGAGCATGCACCACTCTGGCGAGACAGTCCGCAGGCAGGTAAGGTCTCAGCCTGCATACCAGGTGGAGTTGGTAGACAGCTGCTCTGGACACAGAATTGACCTGCACCTCCATGGACAGCTGTGAGTCCAAAATGACTCCCAGGCTGCGCATCTGGTCCTTCAGGGGCACAGTTACCCCATTCCGGACCAGGGAGTCCTCCACACCAGCCCGCCCCCTGTCCCCTGTCTGAAAAAGCCCCAAGAGAGCACCTCACTGCCCTAGGCTGAGACCCCCTGCTCCCAAGACTTCTAGCTGGTTTCATTAGAATACTACCATTATTTATTATATTTAATAATAATGAGGAGGAGGATGGAGATAATTCCTCAGATGTTTATGTGAGAGTGCCCTCGAGCTAGCAGAGCGCTTGCTTAATACCAGCTTCTAAGATCGAAGCGGTAACAACAAAGCCATTTCTTGCTCTGGCTAGGATTCCCAGGCAACACTCCTAGACAATGGGGTCACAGATACTCGGTGTATAACTATTAGAACATGGCTTCTAGCCCAGTATTGATGATGTACATCATGTTGTAGTAATCTTTCCATATATTTTTTTCCTGAGCCGAGGAACAGAATATTGTGAACTTGTTACTCCTGACTTAGAAAGCAATCTTTAAGATTGCTTACATGCCTAATGCATGTAAGACAGAGGTGTGTGTGTATGTGTATGTGTGAATTGTGTGTTTGGTCCCAGCCACTTTTGGGTCAGGCCCCAGCCACTGCTGGAATGTGGCCCCTGAGTGCTTTCCACTAAGGTAATCCAACCCTCAGACCAAAAACAAAACCCACACTTCTCCACCCCTGCTGCGAGAACAGCATTTCTAAATTAATAGCCATTGGTTTTTATAAGCAACAAAAGTAGATTAGGATTTGTGGTCTCCTATGGTCAGGCATTGGATGTTGCTCAGCCTGGGCAGCTCAGTTGGTTAAGAGCATGAGGTTGCAGGTTCGATCCCTGCATGGGACAGCTGCATATTCCTGCATTGCAGTGGGTAGACAATCCTCAGGGTCCCTTCCAACTCTATGATTCTACTCCTTATGTTGCCTTGATAATCTGGCCTCCATGATGTGAAAGGGAGCAATTAATGCATTGACTTACGGGATCGTTGTGTAGTTCAGTGCTTATCATGATGCAAAACCCAACAGCATTTGGGGTGACGTCGAAACTTGAAATTGAAGGGGAGCCAACAGAACATGCCTCCTTGCTTACGTCAGTACAGTCATACCTCATGTTACATTTGCTTCAGGTTGTGCATTTTCAGGTTGCGTCCCGCAGCGACCCAGAAGTACCAGAAAGGGTTACTTCTGGGTTTCGCCGCTCGCGCATGCGCAGATGCGCAAAATGATGTCACGTGCATGCACAGAAGCGGCGAATTGCGACCCGCGCATGCTCAGATGCGGGGTGTGTTCTTTTCAGGCCTCCGGAACAGATCCCGTTCGTGACCAGAGGTACCACTGTACATGGAGGGGACTAGATGACAGCTCAGTTTTAAACCACATTGCGCGCAGAGAGTTCAAGGTTTGATTCCAGCGTTGTCAGCCAAAGGGTCTCTGGTGGAAGGATTCCTGCCAGAGACATTATAAGGCCACTGCCAGTCAAGAGTAAACAGTACTAAGCTCAGTGAACCAATGGTCTGACTCGATTCAGGGCAGCCTCTTATGTTCAAGAAACATTTATAAGAACGCCAGAATTGCTTTGCTTAATAAGATCAGAGGTTCATCAAGCTCAAAATGCTGTCTCCAGCAGTTGCCAGCCATATGCGCCTAAAAGCTCATAAGCATTACGGACTTGTGGTTTGTCTCTTGCGCTTGGTAACAGGAGATGCAAGTGAGACCTGCAGCGAAGTGTTGCAGTATGGAGTGCTCCCCTTCTCTCTTCTTCGGATATGTCATTCCGCCCCTGGAATTCTGTTTTTCAACTCCTTGACAGTCGGTCCGCATTCTGTACCCATTGCACTTGGCTCTTTCCCCCCTAAAGCCTTTTTGTACGCAGACTTCCCCTGAAATCTTCGGATTTGTGCATGGAAGGTACCGTTCCATCTACATAAGGAGTCTCACTCGGAGTTCACAGTTACCGTATTTTTTGCTCTATAAGACTCACTTTTTCCCTCCTAAAAAGTAAGGGGAAATGTGTGTGCGTCTTACGGAGCGAATGCAGGCTGTGCAGCTATCACAGAAGCCAGAACAGCAAGAGGGATTGCTGCTTTTTACTGCGCAGCGATCCCTCTTGCTGTTCTGGCTTCTGAGATTCAGAATATTTTTTTTCTTGTTTACCTCCTCCTAAAACTAGGTGTGTCTTGTGGTCTGGTCTTATAGAGCGAAAAATACAGTACTTGAATAGGATGCTGACTCTGAATGCAGAGGCTACGATTTTGGGCGTTGATCGGCCTTGTCCTTTGTCAGCTCCAAAGTTATCTCAGCCGCTGATGACTACTGCAACATGAGAAATGTGGATTCTAAGAAGGTGCATCTGCAGGAAGCACACAAGGTCCCCTTGGCAAGGCTGCAAAGCAAGCCGTTTAACACAGTTTTCCATGCCCTAATTCATAGCATTAGTCTCTGAGCAGGGAAGGAAAGGCCAGCAATTTTTAACCTCCATTTCAACATCAAAATATATGCCAGGCTAATCTGCACAAAGATGCCTATCCCGGGCCAGTCCTATTATTCCACCTGTTTAATTACCTGCATTAGCACTTGTCATTCAGAGGGTGTGTGCTGTGTCTTGTAGTCTTCTGTTGCATGCAGACGCATGCTGCATCTTGTACGCTTAAACTGCATGAGGTCAGAAATAACAGGTCTTTCCAGTGATGTTTCTTTTATGTGTTATGGGCATTGGTGTATGTAGAAGAGCAGGTCTTTCCTTTATTTTGTTCCTCTGAAAAGTCAGTTAGGTGTTGCCTCTTTAAACAGGATAGCTTACCAAAACTGCAGAAGGCAACTCTTAATGGAGCCTTTCTGCCCTTACCGTTTATAGTGGCATTGTTGCTGTTTGATCTGTAGTTTTTAAGAGCAATTTTGCAGCTCCTTGTCTGCTCCTTTGGTCATATGGCGCTGTTGTTGGAGAGTTGAGTGTGGGGTTTTCCCTTCCACGCTAATAGCAGGTTGTGCTTCACTTGAGAACATTTCTGTGGCTGTCACGTTCCTTAAGTACCCTCCTGTTCCTCCAGCTAGGAAATGCCTGGAGTTATGAATGAGGAGATATTCCTTCCATGACTTTAAAAAAGAAAAGAAAAAAGATTTAATGCCTAGTATTCCAGAATTCTAATTTTGTGGGCATATAGGAGATTTGAAGAGGAATTACCATACTTTTCCGTGTATAAGACTATGTTTTTTTCCCTTAGAAATCAAGCTAAAAACATGGGGCCGTCTTATACATAGGGTGGACGTTTGATTGGTTGCTGTTGTGGCTGTCGGCTGCTATTGTGTGTGTCATTGGTTGCTGCGTCAATGGGTGGTGTTGATTGGCCGACGCTGCATCAATTGGGCAGGTGACTGGCATCTTCTGCCAGCAAGGGGACAGACACGAGGCAGATTTTTGCGATGCGTGCAGGAGAGCAATTTTTGGCTCCCGCCCCCCCTGAAAAAGTTCAACAACCCTCGATAATCCCCCTGCCCAAAAAAGCTGAACAACTCTGTGCTATCTTCCACAAAAAAACTCAACAACTTTGTGCCATCTCCCCCCATAAGTTTCACTCCCCCAAAATAGGGGGCGTCTTATAGATGGGGGTGTCTTATAGACAGAAAAGTACGGTGTGTGTCTGCCTGAGCCATGGCGAACCTGGTAATTGTGACAAAATCTTGTCAGTCTTGTTGCGTGGACACGTACAAGTGCCAACCAACCTCGCACAACTCTGTGCCCGTGATGTGTCGGGAGATTCACTGAATCACTAAATATTCACGGTGCCGCTTATACATTCATGCCACCGTGACAGGTGGATGGGAGGTGCCGACTCTTGTAAGGAAAGGGAGTGCTCTTGCCTTGTCCAGGACTCGTCTTGCGAAACAGGGAGGTTCTGTACAAACTGTCAAGTCCTAGTTCGGGAACGTAAGGATAATAAAGACAACTCAATCCATCCTTTACAATTATCGGGCTTACCTAGCAACATAAAACCTTTGAATATGTTCCAGCTGACCTCTTGTACTCACTACCAGTAACCCAGTAATTGCAAACTTGTGTAAGTGAGTGCATATGTATGTATAAGAAACCTAAATGAGTTGTAGCGATCACAGCATGGTGGTGGGAGCTTCCATATTTAAGTGGAAGGTTACAGTGCAGGGCTCCCTACTCCTGAAAATTAAAGAATCGGAGAACCTAGAAAGATAGTGGACCACCTTTGTATTTATTACTTTGCCCTCTTAGGAGCACCAGAAAGCATGCAAAATTACTCCCTCCTCCATTGTGTTTTTCACAACAACCCTATGAGGTAGGTTAGGTTTCATTGCTGAGTCAGGATTTGGATGTGGGTCTGTCCAGGACTTGTCTGACATTCTGGCCATTATACCAGTGGTTCCCAACTGTTGTCCCCACCCCCAAAGACCTCTTGAAAATTGCAAAGGGTCTTGGAAGAATTCCTTTTCTCCGTGTTGTAGCAATCACAATGCACAGTGCTAAATGCTGCATGATTTTTAATTGCATCTTTGTTATGTTGTGCTTTTGGAGTACATAGTTGCTTTTGTTTCTGTCTTTGTTTTTGTTTCTCTTACGTGTTTTTACATTGTGACTTTATGTTGTAGCCACCCTGAGACCTGTGGGTGTAGGGCAGCATACAAATTTAAGCAATGATAATAGTAATAATACAACGTAGAAAATTAAAGGAGCAAGAAAAATGCAGTTAAAAATGAGTATGAACATTACAAGCAGTGGATGTGCTGTCTCTCACCTTCAACCACAAACCCACAGACCTGCCATGGACCACCTGAATGGAGCTCACGGACCACTGGTGGACCACAGTTTGAGAACTGCTGCACAACACCACCATGCTGGCCCACGCAAATGCACATCCTGGCAATCTGTTTGTTGTGGTGGAGTAGATCTGTGCATGTAGAGTGATGCCATGCTTCTAATATAAAAGAGGGAGCAGGCCACCAGCACCCAAAGCATGAATATCAAGGCCAGGTGCTGCGACCACCCATCGCTCGCCCTGTTCTGTCCACATGGCTGAGTGGGTTGATTGTGGGTTCACAGTGCCCACAGGCTGCATGTCTGGCATGGTGGTGTGTGTTCCCCGGAAAGCGAAAAAGATGACTCTGTTAAAGGTATTACAAGCAGAGATTTTCGGAATCTGCCCACTCTTTTGTATGGGTGGCCACAGGTTATTTTAGCAGAGGTATGCTCGTTGTTGTTCTTTAGTCATTTAGTCGTGTCCTACTCTTCGTGACCCCATGGACCAGAGCACGCCAGGCGCTCCTGTCTTCCACTGACTCCCGCAGCTTGGTCAAACTCATGTTGGTAGCTTCGAGAACACTGTCCAACCATCTCGTCCTCTGCCGTCCCCTTCTCCTTGTGCCCTCCACCTTTCCCAACATCAGGGTCTTTTCCAGGGAGTCTTCTCTTCTCATGAGGTGGCCAAAGTATTGGAGCCTCAGCTTCAGGATCTGTCCTTCCAGTGAGCACTCAGGGCTGATTTCCTTCAGAATGGAGAGGTTTGATCTTCTTACAGTCCATGGGACTCTCAAGAGTCTCCTCCAGCACCATAATTCAAAAGCATCAATTCTTTGGCCATCAGCCTTCTTTATGGTCCAGCTCTCACTTCCATACATCACTACTGGGAAAACCATAGCTTTAACTATACGGACCTTTGTTGGCAAGGTAATGTCTCTGCTTTTTAGTAACTGAGGTATGCTCAGTTACTGTTTAATTGTGTTTTCATCTCACCCTTCTTCTAGAAATTTTAAAGCACCCTCACAACAAACCTGCAAGGTAGGCTAGGCTGAGGGCGACTGACTCCAATTCACCCAGTTCACTTTTTGTTTGGGTGGGGGCTGGCTGAGAAGCTTTAGCAAGAGCATACTGTCTCGCTGCTATGTTGTCATTGAGAGAGGCAAGGGGAATGGCTTTGCACCAGTAGCGTGATCAAAATAATTCTGGCTTTTCTTGAATTGTGAAATGGTTTCCTTTTCGTGGCACATGCAAACAGATTGCAAGAAATCATCTGTTTTTGTGTGTGTGCCATTACCTTGTTTGCCAGAAAAATGAGGCTGCATTGCCTTCGTAAATATACGCTTTAAAAAAACCAAACAAACAAACTTAGTTGTCTTCTGGCACTGCTTATTAAAACTCACAAGGCTTCTGTGACCAGGCTGCATAGCTCTAGAATTAGCTCACCGATCTGGTAGCTAATTGCTGAAAATGACACACAACTGACCAAGGGCCATACAAAAACAAAAAAACCAAAATTCCAGTGGTCCTGGAAAGAAGATTAAAATTCCCTTTTGCTGGAAGAACTCCTGCATTTTGAGGGTGGGGAGAGCAGGGAGATTTAGCAGCAAAAAGACTTTGGAGGGGAGAGTCACTTGAGAGCAACTGTGCAGAGACAGAAACAGGAGTGACTTTTGGGGGGTGGGGGTGGGGAGGTATTTAAAAAAGCACAACTCAACTTAAAAATCACTTTATACATGGACACACTGCATCAAAGGACTTCTGAGTGGGAGGACCCAAATGGCAAACCACTTTGTTTTCCTCCCTTGTCGCTGCGGAGGATGCAACGGTACAAGGTATTTAGAAGGGGAACAACAGGAGGCTCTTGGGGCATATTATAAAGCAACTTCCTTTGTTTAATTGACATTTAGCTGAATTAAGGAGTGTGCAGCCCTGTCTGCAGCCTCGACAAGGGACAGAGCAGTGGGTGGTTTTGCCTAGACGAGATCTGGGGCAAGACTCAGTCCAGGGCAAGAGGCCAGGCAGTGTAGGAGGCGAAAGAAGACCAGGCAAGCATGCAAGAAGAGGACCCAGGAGCATAGGCCATTGACATGGCTGCCTGCCAGCTGTGCCTTTGTTAGGAATGCTTACTTGGCTGATGGGAGCCGATTGTTGGGACATGGTCTCCTGATATCCGGAGATCTCTCTTCAGGGCTTTAAAAGAGAGCCACCCCCACCATGAACTAAAGAGAAGGATGGTGACTTAACGGGTCGCTGAAAAGAGGAAATGTGTCATCTGGAAAGAGGGCACAGATTTGCATAAACATTGCATACGTGAAGTTCTGTGAATAGAGATGAACATTTAGAAATAATTGCTGTGATTTAAATAGGAATATACAACGCGTCTCGCCTTAATGAGGAGGTCTGGGACCAGGTCTGTTGTTTGGGTGATAACTGTTGGTGGGTAACCTCCAACGCCCTGCTCACTTGCTCCAACAGTTCTTTGACTTTAAAGTAGACTAGGACTGAACAGCATTTCTGTGCGCTGCTCTGGTTCGCCAGAAGCGGCTTAGTCATGCTAGCCACATGACCCGGAAGCTGTCTGCGGACAAACGCCGGCTCCCTTGGCCTATAGAGCGAGATGAGCACGCAACTCCCGAGTTGTCCGTGACTGGACCTAACAGTGAGGGATACCTTTACCTTTACCTTAGGACTGAACAGCCTTTCAAAGAGAGGTCCGTCCCTGTAACAAATGACACATGGGACCACTTATGAAGGAGCAGGCGAAGAAAACATTACTTTGCATTTTTAAATTGGGCAGAAAGGCAGAGGGAGAACGGAGGGTTAGTTGAAGGTCCCTTGAGGGTTCAGAGCCTCACTTTGACTGCCCAGGATGGGTTAAAAAAACCCAACAACACCATGCACAAATAAATAAAGCAATAAATCTAAGGGCTTGTTCACACTTACTTTTCCTCTGTGCTTGCTGACCCTGGAATTTATCCCTTTCCTTGAGGAAGTGAGAAATCATGCAACAATATCTAGGCTGCAGAGGATGGGCTGCAGAGATGGAATGTGTAGCTGCCACAGCAGGGGTACTGAATTAATTGTTCGTAGATAATGCACAGCCGGGTTTGGTAAAGGAGAGAGTTGTAGGTCCATGGATAGAGCATCAGCTTTGATGCAAAGGGTCCTTGGTCCAAATCCTGCTTTCTCCAGGTAGTGCTGGGGGAAAACCTTATCTGAAATGCTGGAGAGCCACTGCTAGCCAATAACATGCTCCATGGGTCTGAATTTGTAAAAAGCGGCTTTCTGTGTTCGTAAAATCCTTAGCACAAAGCCAGCCAGGTCAGTAGCCAAGAAAGGTTTGTTGATCATTTTACTTACAGCCACTTCCTGATTCATTTTGTAGGGGCCGGTGGATGGCTGGTTCCGGTCAGTGCAGGGCACATTTAAAACCACAGCGAGAGAAATGCAGTTTGGTCCATGTGTTCTGGAGTATTATCATCAGGTGCGCCCAGAAAGGGCGTGAGAGAGCCAAAGAAGCCAAAGAAGAGTTGCATAGAAGGAGACAGGGCTGTTTCCATAGAGCAATAATCTTAGCATCTATCAAGAAAGTGGTTGAGAATTGCATGTTTCAGTGCTTCCCCATACCTGAAGCAGAATGTGGTGCAGCTGTCTACATAAGTTGATGAGCCCATGACACATTTGATTGATGCCACACATCAAAATCTTCCTGTATGTGAAAAAGTAGCATGCTATGTCTAATGGTTCTAGACTAGTCTTCTCCCTGGTGAAGTTCACTTTCTGCTTTCAGGGAGGCCTGTACCACTTACTGTTTTCTGAATGTTGGAACTGTCTCTTTTGTGACTATCCATCCATTCTCTCTTGGACTCTGTGAGTGAACAAGGGAGAAGGAGTTAGTTTTCATACTTGATTTTCTACCTCCCCACTCACATTTTCGCAGTTATGTTCCTTTTGTGCTTGCTTCTCAAGAAATTTGGCAAGCGGCTGCATTTGTCTGTGTGTTTGGCTGCTTTCAGTTTGGCAAATTTAGCAGGCTACCCCAGAAGAAGAAGAAAAACCCATCTTCTTATTTTCTTTTTGCCGTGGTTGGATTCAGATTAAAGTCTATTCTGCAGCTCTAGTTTGATCTTCAAGATGTTGCCTTCCAATATTTCTTTGCAAGCATTGGCCTTGTGTACCTTTTCTTTCTGTGACCTCGTGCCCTTCAAATGTTTTTGGGCAGCAACCCTCATCAGCCAGTGTTGCAAATGGTCATGGAGTTGTAATAAAAAAAAAAAATCTCCATTGAAACCCTAGTTGTAAAGACTGCCTGATGGCACTGGGGACCTTCACCCTGTCGTCGCAGGCCTATAGTATGTTTTGAGAAATTGCACACTCAAAATACAGTCGTGCCTTAGATCCTAAACTCCCTGGAACGCAGGACGTTTTGGCTCCCGAAAACCGCAAACCCAGAAGTGATTGTTCTGGTTTGTTCTTTTGGAACCCGAATGTCTAACGGGGCTTCCACAGCTTTTGATTGGCTGCAAAAGCTCCCTGCAGCCGATCAGAAGCCGCGATTTGGTTTTCGAACCTTTTGGAAGTCGAATGGAATTCCGGAACGGATTATGTTCGACTTCCAAGGTACGACTGTACGGGGGGGGGGGCATTAGTTCATCCATTAAAGGTGATGTTGGATCCCACTGCACCAAATATGAAAACATTTCCTGTCTTCATAGTGGTGCAGAAGGAGAGGTGCAGACCGTTATCAAATTCACTTAAATGGTGCAGATGCAGATCCTGATAACACTTTACTGATGAATTTCAAAACTTCTGATTTAAAAAGAAAAAAAATGTATCTGGGCAGAACCAGGAGGTGGAGACTGGCAGATTCTCAAGAGAACAGATACTTTCCAATGGCTATGGTTCAATACTGGCATGTGAAATGTCATGAGCTTGCTTTTTAGCCCAAAAGTAAAGAAGCTGTGCAGGAAACTGACTGGGAGAGCAACCCCTTCCCGGTAGCTTCTATAGCCAGTTGTCATGTTGTTCTACAACCACCCAACCTGCCTATTCCAGATCAACAATGGAGCCCCTCTAGACATCTTTTCCCATTGTTCATTTATGTTAAGTTGTGCTTGGGATGATGCTACTGGGGCGGTTATATGCTCATGTGCTCTTGTCACTGAGCTTAGCCCTTCTCAGTATTGGTTACAGTGGTACCTCAGGTTAAGAACTTAATTCGTTCTGGAGGTCTGTTCTTAACCTGAAACTGTTCTTAACCTGAAGCACCACTCTAGCTAATGGGGCCTCCCACTGCCGCCGCGCGTTTTCTGTTCTCACCCTGAAGCAAAGTTCTTAACCTGAGGTACTATTTCTGGGTTAGTGGAGTCTGTAACCCGAGGTACCACTATATTTCTGATGGAAGAATGAAACTCCTAAATGTATTTTTCCCCCCTACTGCATGCAATGAACCTCTTCTGAGTTACAAGTTTTGGGGAACTATGATTGACCACTCTGTGTGCAATCCACCACTTGGGTTTATACATGTCCTCTTCTCCTGTCATCTTATATAATGGCGATAACTCACAGTTTCTAAAAGTGGATGAAGATGTTATAAAAATGTCCCACCCTGTCCCAAGAGCAGACAAGATGATTTCCCCCACCAGAGATGTTGGGTCCTTTAAGACAGGAAGTAACCTCCGCAATAACTAAAAAACACCGCATACTGGCATGGCTGACAGTTTGGTCAAGTTCTCTACAGAGAAGCTTATTGTTACAAGGCTTGCCATTTCTGGGGGTAGAAGGTTTCCTCTCTTAAAAGGTCAAGTGTAGGCTGAATCATCTCAGAGTTTGCTTTTCTTCGTGGCAACATTATTCAGGGAGCATGAATGGAAGTTCTTGTGAAGAGGGCAGCACTTTGCCATCGCCACACAGATTCCCACCAGCACACCATTTAGGTTCTAAGTTTTGCCTTTAAGAATTAGTCCGGACAGGCACCGTTGCAGTAATTTTTAGTTGACGGATTCGTTTTTCAAGCCGAAAAAGGAAACCTGAGGGAGGGAAGGTATTCCAATTTGGAGCGTTCCGCTCTGGCTTTGATGTTTTCTGAGTAACTGCGCACACAAAAGGACAGGGGAAGAAACATTAGTTCATCTTTTCAAGGTGGCGTTGGGTCCCACTGTACAAAATACAGCGTATGAAAATATTTCCTGCCTTCATAGGGTTGGGGAAGGAGGGGTGCGGACTGCTAGCAAAGTCACTCAAATAATGCAGATAAAAAGAAATCCTGTTCTGGGGCAACCGAATCTGAATAAGGTAGCAAATTCCTTTGTGTAACTGGAGAGCAGCAAAAACCAGGAGAAGGAAAGATATTAAAACTGTAGGACAAGTATGAGTAGCTGTTGAGCCCGAACCATAGCCATTTGATAAGTGTGCAGGGGTGTGCAGCTGTCAGACACCTGACATCGCAGTGACATCCGCTGACCTGTTTTTGCCTATGCTGTTTACCTGCCATGCAGGTAATGGCTCAGCCTAATATCATAAGATGAGTCCTGTTAGATCAGCCCAGTGGCCTGTCTATTCCAGCATCCTTTTCTTACAGTGGTCAAGTGGATGCTTGTGGCCAACCAAGACCTGGGAGCGCTCACAGCACTGGAAGTTCTCCAAAGGGAGTTGCAAGCAAGATGGAGCACAGCAGCACTTTGCACGCCCCAATGATCAGCTGATTGGCAGTGCATACTGAGACCCAGTTCACAGTGCTTTGCAAGCCCTGGCAATCAGCTGGTCATTGTTGCTTTCAAAGTGTTGTTCACTGGGGCTTTGCAGCTGATAGTCAAGTGCCTGCAAACCCCCTTTGAGCCCAGTAGCTGCATCTTACCTGCCCTGGCATCAGGGACAGGGCTGATGGGTGTGGCTTAGCCAAAATGACCTTGTGAGCCAAATAAGGAGGCTAATTAGAGGCACTAATTAGGTCTGTGCGCCAGAGGTGCCTTGGGACAAAAATGGTAATTAAATGCATGCATGAAAAGTCCTTTTTTAATACATGTCTGCTATCTTAATTGACCCTGGTTCCCTCCTTCCACCTACAGCTGATCCCACTGCTCTGGGATTCATCATTTCCCCATGGTCTCTCCTGCTTCTTCCATCCGGCAGTGTATCCTTCACAGATGAAAATGTTTCCAGCCAAGACCTGCGAGCATTCACGGCACCAGAAGTCCTCCAGAATCAATCGCTGTCGTCTCTTTCTGATGTCGAAAAGGTACTGCGATCAGATCTCTCTTCTGTGGTGTTTCCTTTTAATGGTGTTTCGTGGGTGGTATGTTGCTTTTATTTATTCACTGATAGCCACCCTTTGCTCCAGACTGGAGGAAGGATGGAATAGGAAAGTATACACTAAACAGATGCATGGTGGGTAGAGTAGAACATGGGTCAGCAAACTAAGGTCCGCAGGCCGGATCAGGCCCAATTGCCTTCTAAATCCAGCCCATGGACGGTCCGGGAATCGCTGCATGGATTGCCAGCGCACATGTTCTTTCCCTCTCCCTCACACGGCGGCAGCAGCGCCTCCTCCCTCCCTCCTCCTGGCTTCTCCCCGCCCTGCCTAGAGGAGGAAGGGGGCTGGGCTTTGATGCTGCTAGCCCCTCTCCGGAGCCCTTTCACACTCCGTTCATCGTCCTGCCACCGCCAACCCCTGCCACTCGCAAGACACAGGAGCCATGGTTGGCTGAGCGCCCCCCTCGAGTGGCCGCCATTTAAAGCAGCCCCTCTCCGGAGCCCTTTCGCACGCCACTCATTGTTCCTCCGCCGCCGTTCGTCTGTTTTTTCAAAATATAGTCCACGACCAGAAAATCAAGTGACTAAAGGATTTTGACTTAGCTGGTGCATAGTAGCCAAATCATGGTTTTAACATCACAACTGTACCTCAGGCTTGCATGCTTTCTCCCTGTTCTTTCCTTCCCTCTCCCACTTCCTGCTTTGAGCAAACCACAGTTGGTCATTATTTACAAACTATGGTGTATGCAAGCCATAGTTTTGCCTTCAAATTAGAATTGGAAACTGTGGCTTGAATTGGGTTTCTGCTTCTTGTTTTGAAGCCAAACCATAGTTTGCATGAACCATACTGGACATACTGAGAAACTAGGGTTTGCTCAACCCGGGAAGGTAAGTGGGAGGCGCTGTGGTCTAAACCACAGAGCCTAGGGCTTGCCAATCTGAAGGTCGGCAGTTCGAATCCCTGCAACAGGGTGAGTTCCCGTTGTTTGATCCCTGCTCCTGCCTACCTAGCAGTACGAAAGCATGTCAAAGTGCAAGTAGATAAATAGGTACCGCTCCGGTGGGAAGGTAAACGGCGTTTCTGTGCTTCTCTGGTTTTCCAGAAGCAGCTTAGTCATGCTGGCCACATGACTCGGAAAAACTGTATGCGGATAAACGTCGGCTCCCTCGCCGAGTAAAACGAGATGAGCGCCGCAACCCCAGAGTAGTCTGCAACTGGACCTAACGGTCAGGAGTCCCTTTACCTTTACCTAAGAGGGAGGATGGTAGGAGTGTGCAAGCCTGAGGCATGTTAATGATGAGCAAACCATGATTTGTTCATTTTGTGTTAACAGAGTCATTATCTGAGGAGAAGTAACTAAGGAAATCAGTTTTGTGTCTTCAATTTATTTGCCTCTTAATTTTTTCCTCAGTTGGGAGTAAAAAAAGATTCAGGTCAATAACAGAGCATGAAAAAATAATAATTTAAAGCACATATTATTATTTTAATTAGAAAGCAAGTCCATCTCATAATACTGTGCTGTTAAGCACACTGTGTCTTCTAATTACTTCTGGCTTTCAATATTTTGCTTTGTTTCGGCTCTAGTTCATCTAGAAAGCTTCTGAGTGGGAATCTGTTTTTATTTTCAGCTCCTGTTCCTGAAATCTGAGCATGTTTCACAAAAAGTGCTTCAAGCCAAAGCAAATTCCCATTTATGATGACCTCCTGAAATACAATGACAGGGTTGCATGAGCCTCTGGGTTATGACTTCATTCCTAAACCAAAGAAATGATGTACTCGGTGATAAATTTCTGGCAGGCTGCTGGACAGACAAAAGAATGCCTTGTTGGTCACTTGCTAAATTCAAACTAAAAAACAAACAAACCCACAACTGCATTAACTCTATTGTTGCCAGGAATACTCGGCTTTGTAGCTCATTTGAGGGATGTGCAGATTTTGAAATCCACTCCTGCCTTGTAAAAAAAAAGAGCCAGACATGTTTTAGGAAAAACATCTCTAAGAAATGAGTTGTTAGTTCTGTGTGCTCAGACTGAAGAGTTTTATATATTACTGCCAATTCTCATAAGAAATCACTTTCTGCAGCAGCTGTTTCACATAAAATGCATCTCATGTGGTTATAAGACATCTTGGGGGTTTTCTCAAGTGTCTTGCAAGACTCCATCTTGTATTAACTCACTCCTTTCTCTTTTTTCCCTGCACATTGCAAGCATAATTAGATGCCTTTGCTACACCATTAATTCCACACATGTCTCTTGTGTTGCAGATCCACATCTATTCTCTCGGAATGACACTTTATTGGGGAGCTGACTATGATGTCCCGCAAAGCCAGGTGAGTAGTGAAGGGATGTTATTGGGGGCGTAATAATATGTTACCAGGCAACTTCTATTTGCTTTTCTCGCCGCAAAGTGGTATTGGGAGGAGGCAAACGGTGGGGAGAAGTAGGAAGCAGAAGGTAGAATGCCTAACCTTTCCTCCATCCCAGCATGTCATGACCACAGATGGGAGGAACTGGTGCCAAATGGGAAGAGTATTACTTTTTTTTCTTACGCTACTGCCAATGAACAAACAGAGTAAAATAATAGTCATAGTGTGCAGTGCTAGACAGGGCATGTCATCAGAAGATAACCACCCACTTTGAAAGCTTGAAAGTGAAATACAAAACTCAAAGCCTTTGGTGGCTGGGAAGTCATCCCGTCAACCGAGGGTGTACACCCTTGAGTGTGGGTTTCCAACAGAATATACGAGATGATCAACTAGTAATACAGGAAAAAATGTAAGCAGTTCCCAGCTGTTTGGGTGTTGTCCACTAATTACAAGACTAGGCTGGTTCCAGCTGTCCAGTGAGTTTGCTTCCTTCCTTCTGACTCCCTTCGTATCATGTTTCTGTGTTACGGCCAAGTAGATCCAGACGTACTTAGGTCCAGGTTCACACATTTGCACGCATTTCTGGTTATTTGTAATGCCAAGTGGTATCTTCCATGTGCAAATGAACCGGTTACTGCAAATGGAACTCTTCCTATTACAGTGGTACCTCTGGTTACGTACTTAATTCGTTCCGGCGGTCCATTCTTAACCTGAAGCACCACTTTAGCTAATGGGGCCTCCCGCTGCTGCCGCGCGATTTCTGTTCTCATCCTGAAGCAAAGTTCTTAAGCCGAGGTACTGTTTCTGGGTTAGCGGAGTCTGTAACCTGAAGCATATGTAATCTGAAGCGTATGTAACCCGAGGTACCACTGTACCTGAAGTCAGCTGGAATGCTGCACTTAGCAGAGGCAGTTCTGTTGACTTGCAGCTGAATGGCAGGCAGTGGCAAAACATGTCTTTGAGAACCTGTCCATTGCTGTTCTTCGGGACAGATGTAGCAACAGTGTTTGGGTCAAGGGAAGAGCCATAGCTCAGCGGCAGACCACATGCTTTGAGCGGAGTCCCTAGGATCTCCAGTTAAAGGGGTCAAGCAACAGTTGTTAGATGTTGTTGTTGTTGTTGTTGTTTATTAAATTTATATACCGCCCTATACCTGGAGGTCTCAGGGCAGTTCACAGAATAAAATCAAAGGATAAAACCACAAAACACATAATAAAATCAAAACAACAACCCAATCACCCCCAATCCCACCCCACATTTTAAAAGGGCATAGGTTGTCAATCAAATCAAACAAAGGCCTGGTTAAAAAGGAACTTTTTTACCTGGCACCTAAAGGTGTATAATGAAGGCACCAGGCAAACATTCCTGGGGAGAGCATTTAACAGATGGGGAGCTACTGCATAAAAGGCCCCCTCCGGACTGCTTGAGGAGGAGGCACACAAAGAAGGGCCTCAGAAGATTATCTCAGAGTCTTGGTAGGTTCATATGCAAAGAGGCAGTCCTCAAGATATTGCAGTCCTGAGCCGTTTAAGGCTTTATAGGTCAAAACCAGCACTTTAAATTGGGCCTGGAAACTAATTGGTAGACAATGCAGTCATACTAGGATCCGTGTAATATGCTTAAACTGTCTTGCTCCAGTGAGCAACCTGGCCACTGAATTCTGCACTAGCTGAAGTTTCCGAACCGTCTTCAGAGGCAGCCCTATGTATAATACATTGCAGTAATCTAACCCATAGCTGTCAACATTTCCCTTTTTTAAAGGGAATTTCCCTTATTCCAAATAGGATTCCTCGCAAGAAAAGGGAAAAGTTGTTAGCTATGATCTAACCTTGAGGTAACCAGAGCAAAGACAACAGAAGTTAGGCCATCCCTGTCCAGATAGGGGTTTAGCTGGGCCACCAGCCGAAGCTAATGGAAGGCACTCTGGGCCACTGAGACCACCTGAGCCTCAAGTGACAGCAAAGGATCCAGGAGTACCTCCAAGCTACGAATCTGCTCCTTCAGAGGAAGTGTAACCCCATCAAGAGCAGGCAATCTCACACCCATCTGGTCCAGGGAACCACCCACTAACAGTGCCTCAGTCTTATCAGGATTGAGTTTCAGTTTGTTGGCTCTCATCCAGTACATTACTGAGGCAAGACCAGCACTTCCACTGCCTCACCTGCAGATGTAAAGGGAAAATAGAGCTGAGTGTCATCAGCATACTGCTGACAACATACTCCAAACCTCCAGATAACGCCACCCAGTGGTTTCATGTAGATGTTAAACAACATGGGGGATAGGATTGAGCCCTGCGGAACCCCACATTGAAGGTTCCATGGGGCTGAAAAGCATTCCCCAAGCAACACCCTCTGGGAACGACCATCCAAGTAGGACTGGAGCCACCGCAAAGCCGGTGCCACCCACCCCTAGTTCAGACAGTTGCTCCAGAAGGATACCATGGTCAGTGGTATTGAAAGCCGCTGAGAGGTTGAGAAGAATTAACAGGGACATGTTTCCCTTATCCCTCTCTTGACAGAGGTCATCATACAGGGCGACCAAAGCAGTTTCTGTGCCAAAACTGGGCCTAAACCACAATTGAAATGGATCCAGAAAAGCAATTTCTTCCAAAAATGCCTGGATCTGGTCTGTTAGGTTCCATCTGAGACCTTGGAGAGCTGTTGTCAGACAATACCGGCCTATGTGGACAAATATAAGGGCAAATTCATATTTTATAGCTTATCAAGAGTCCTCATCTCCACTTTGCCAATAATCACCCCATATTATTTAAACCATACAGTTGTGGACTTATTTAAACTGTAGAGGTGTGAACTACTAGTTCCTGTTTTTTACTGGTTTACCAAAAACGTTTTCCTAGCAATATAAACAATTTTATCTGCATCATATTTCGATGACTTGCCTCCATATATGTTTGTGCAATCATTCTTACAGGGCTTAAGATTGCAATTGTTTTGTTTGGTTTGTGCTTTAACCATTTATATTGTGCTTTTATCCTGTATTTTTTATCTTGTGAACCGCCCTGGGATGAAGCACTCTATATAAATTTAATAAATAATAATAGTCTGCTGCATCTGCAGGTAAGGCTGGGAAAGACCCTGACTGAAACCTTGGAAGAGACGCTGCCTGTCAAGTGTGGACTGAGAGTCGAGTCACTATAAGGCAGATATTGGCATGAAAATGAGGAGGAGGCAGATGCTAACCAGCTTTTTCTGCTCTTTTCTTTTCACCACCAGCCCATTAAACTTGGGGATCACTTGAACAGCATACTGCTTAGCATGTGCGAAGACCTTGTTTATGCCCGTGTCTCTGTGCGGACGGTTCTGGATGCTTGCAGTGCTCACATCCGGAACAGCAGCTGTGCCCCTTCCTTCTCATATGTGAAACAGTTGGTGAAACTGGTTCTGGGGAGTTTGTCTGGGGTAAGTGTTTACGAGCATGTTGAGCAACCGTTGAAAGTTGGCAGAGCTACTGTGAAGTCACCTTCCCAGCCTCCCTTAAAGAAACATCCAACAGAGTTTTCAACACAAATTTCAGAGCAGGATCTCAGAGGGCTCGTGAGAGATTTGCAAGGGAGCTGGTGATGGGGGAGCGCACGCGCACACACACACACACACACACACACACACACACGTTGCTTTAAAAACCATTCCCCTTTTCTGGGAGTTCTTACTGAAGGCTCAAAGCACACACACACACCCCAAGGCTCATTGCCGATGCCCCAAATCTTTGCAAAGGGGGAGAAGCTAACCCAAAGTAGGGGAGACTTGCTAGACACAGGAAAGGTATTGAAGACCTGCCTTTAAGATGTGGTTGGGATTGTCTAGAATAGAATCATTCTATAGAGTCATTACTTGCTGAGGAACATGTTACTGTAAGCTTCAGTGCCATCTGCAGTGCCCCATGTAACATGCAAATCCTCCTGTTACAAAGACACAGAAATACAACCCTTCTTCTCTGTCCCCTTGGCATACTTGAAGGAGACAGTTTTCGCTGCTCTCAGGCCCTCACTTGAGGGGGAGATAATGGGGGTGCAAAGCGCCCCCTGCCTCACATCTAGGGATCAGTGAGTCTGTCAGCTTTGGTTTCCCTCCTTTTCTTTTCTTTTCAGTCTTATATTCAGTTCTCCATATTTTCACATCAGTTTGCATTATTAAAAAAAAAGAAGTCACATGAAAATTCATCAAAGTTTAAGTACAAATTTGTATTCCTAATATATAGATTTTTTCCAAAGCAACTTCCCCCAAATATAAAGAATTTTTAATGTTATTTTCACAAATATATGCATTGTTATTCACACTCTACCCCAGCACATTCATTTTTGTACACATTAGTTGGCTGGGAAGTTTGGAGAATTTCAAAGGATGGCTGTGTTTTGGTTCTCATATCGTTTCAGGAAGTACTGATCAGATAGGTTTGCCTTTAAATGCGAACTGCATCAAATTTCTCCTCATCTCACGTCACCTCTACTAGGTTAGCATCCTCCAAGAGTTTGACGGTGAAGCTCTGAAGTGGGAGCGCCCCACCTTCACACACATGGGGTCCCCTCCCACTCACTCCCCCTCAAGAACTTCCCTCAGACTTTTCCTTTCAGCTGGCTGGGAGCCAACAGATATTCTAGACTTTCTCCAGAATGGTCATGTTTGCTTTCCTTGGAACTTCCCAGGTTTGCTTCAGATGAGCACGCTCCGACTTTTCAGCTGCGCATTTTAATCAGCTGAAGTCACAGCTGCGACAGGGTGTCTAAGGAGGAAGATCTTTTGCCTTAAATTGAGATGGCCTTTAAGTTACCATATTTTTCGCTCTATAGGACGCACTTTTCCCCCTCTAAAAATTAAGGGGAAATGTGTGTGCATCCTATGGAGCGAATGCAGGCTCCTTGGCTTCAGCGATAGCAACGTGAAGCCTCCGAAGCACAGAGGGAGCGCTCTCTCCGCGCTCCGGAGGCTTCGCGTTGCTTTCGCTGAAGCCTGAAGAGCGAGAGGGGTCGGTGTGCACCAACCACTCTCGCTGTCCAGGCTTCAGGGATAGCCGCCTGAAGCCTTCGGAGCGCAGTGCAAGTTCCCGCTGCGCTCCGGAGACTTCAGGTTCCTTTTGCTGAAGCCGGGAGAGCAAGACTCTCCTGGTTTCAGCAGAGAGGGAGAGCTGCGCAGCGCCCCCTCAGCCAAGCAGGAGGAGAAATGGAAGGGGCTCTGTTTCTCCTGCCGCTTCGCTGAAGGGGTGCTGAGCAGAGAGGGGGAGTTTTTTTTTTCTTGTTCTCCCCCTCTAAAACAAGTTGCATCCTATGGTCGGGTGCGTCCTATAGAGCGAAAAATACGGTACTTTTTCTGCACACCTACTCAGCTTAGTTTCAGCCCTGAAGAAAGTCGAGTTGACCCTGATAAGTAGTACCTCATGACTACGCACAACCTGGCAGGCTGAGGATATGGATATCCCTGACAGATTAATGATGCCAAACTACATTAGCCTATATCCTCCTTTGTATGTCTAAATTCTGTCCAGTAAGTCAATTCATTCATCAGATCTCATAGGCCTGTTATTACTGTGTAACAATGCCTCAGATTTATGCTGGCAAAACTCGCCAAAGATAAACTAGGATAAAATTTGGCCTGCAGCATCTTGCCTTTTTAAATTACGCTGGAGACATGCTGCTGATAGGATCAAATAATTGCACTGCTTACTGTTCTGTTTGTTTAAATTCGGGAGTGACAGACTCGCAAGGGCAGTCAGGGCTCAAACCATGTAGCAAGGAGACATTTAGGGATGTGCGATGTGTGTCATGCAGAATGTTGACAAAAGCTGTGAGTCAACGCAAGATGCAGCTTCCGCAATGTTAGCCCTCTCCTTGGCTCCTGACCAGCACGTCTCGATTTCTGTTGACCAAATAATTAGAAGGCGCAAAGGGCTGTGTGTTTTGCCCTGATTACCAGCTTTCCCTGCTTGTTCAGCAGCCTCAGGCCTGCAAGGTCAATTGCAATCTGGTGATTTCTCCTGAGATATTAAGAACACGGGAAGCCAACTTACACTGAGTCAAGCCATTGGTCCATTTAGCTCAGTGTTGTCAACGGGACAGTGTTGTCAATGGGGTTAAACCACAAAGCCTAGGACTTGCCGATCAGAAGGTTGGCGGTTCAAATCCCCGCAACGGAGTGAGCTCCCATTGCTCGGTCCCAGCTCCTGCCCACCTAGCAGTTCGAAAGCACATCAAAAGTGCAAGTAGATAAATAGGTACCGCTCCGGCGGGAATATACCAGAAGCGGCTTAGTCATCCTGGCCACATGACCCGGAAGCTGTACGCCGGCTCCCTCTCCCAATAAAGCGAGATGAGCGCCGCAACCCCAGAGTGGGTGACGACTGGACCTAATGGTCAGGGGTCCCTTTACCTTTACCTGTCATCACAGACTGGCAGTGGCTTTCTCAGGTTTCAGACGAGGGAGGCCTTTCCCAACCCTGCCTGGAGATGCCAGGAATTGAACCTAGAACCAAGAAATCTCTTTATATTAAGGTCAATGACCAGTACTCAGAAAGAGACTTTGTAAAATATATGCCAGAACAGAGAACCATAGCAATAAAATGTCTAATGTCTGCCTCGTGCTATAGAACACTAGGGATAAGAAGCAGAATGAGTCTTTGACGAGTTTTACATGCATGTAGCACAATAGAGAGCTGGACCATAAAGAAGGCTGATCGCCGAAAAATTGATGCTTTTGAATTATGGTGCTGGAGGAGACTCTTGAGAGTCCCATGGACTGCAAGAAGATCAAACGCATCCATTCTGAAGGAAATCAGCCCTGAGTGCTCACTGGAAGGACAGATCCTGAAGCTGAGGCTCCAATACTTTGGCCACCTCATGAGAAGAGAAGACTCCCTGGAAAAGACCCTGATGTTGGGAAAGATGGAGGGCACAAGGAGAAGGGGACGACAGAGGATGAGATGGTTGGACAGTGTTCTCGAAGCTACAAACATGAGTTTGACCAAACTGCGGGAGGCAGTGGAAAACAGGAGTGCCTGGCGTGCTCTGGTCCATAGGGACACAAAGAGTCGGACACGACTAAACAACAGCAACAACAACAACAGCACAATATTCAACCACCCTAGAAGAGCTGGCTGAGTTCTGATCTGAAAGGAGCATGGAAGCATATAATGCATAAAATGCTGCAAATGGTTTGAAATAATGTGTATGGTTTTTTCAGATCTGCTTGATTGCTTCTTCTTTTTTCTAAACAGGTGGATCAACTTCCCTACACTGGGGACAGAAAGGTGCAGACTGACAGGAGCCAGGCCATCCGGGAGAGGCTGAGAGGGAAAGGACTTCCCACAGGTGAGTGTTTAGCAATGAAGGGAGTGTTAATGCTGGGGAAATGCAGAGTGCTTTTTAATCTGCCTTGCAGACAAGTACAACGAAGGAAGCAGAGCTGCTCCCGGTGCTGTGACCAGCTTGACAGGTTTCTGCCCCTGAAAGCAGATTGCTCACCTCACAGCTAGATGCCACAGTTTAAGCGGCACACTGGTGATGTGGCAAAAATCTGAGCGCATGGTGGCACCTTTGAGGGAAAACCTGAACGTGTATCCAAAGTACAAGGGGGGCGGAGAAAGTTCCGTGGCGCAAGTGTAAATCCTTGCACTGATGTAACGAGCGCAATTGAATACTGTCCCGTAGTTCTGGAGTTGTGGGGAAGCAATTGTACTTCAATACAAGACATGTTCACACATTTCTTTGGTCAGGGAAGCATCTTGAAGCCAAACTAGATGCAGTGCTAATGTCATGAGTGCAACTAGCTTGTCTTGATTTTAAAGAGTGAAAAAACCAATCAGGATAGGAGCTTCAGTGGAGAAGGTAGCTTTCTGCCTTCCCTCCACAATCCAATTAAGACTCCTCTGGAGCTAATAGCAGCTCAGAGTGGGACGGGAGGGGGCTCGGCTGAATTTTGTTGTGAGGGGAAAGTGGGGGGGGGGAGAGAATTTCCCCATGCACATGTGTGGACTCATGCTCACACATACACACTTGTGGTGGCTAATTTGTAATAGAGAAACATGTGCCACATCTAGTTTGATTCTCAGTTCAATAAGAGTCCTAGTATTTCACATGCTCCATACCAGGCATAGGCAAACTTTCGCCCCCCAGATGTTTTGGACTACAATTCCCATCATCCCTGACCACTGGTCCTGTTAGCTAGGGATCATGGGAGTTGTAGTCCAAAACATCTGGAGGGCCGAAGTTTGCCTATGCCTGCTCTGTACCATATCCTCAGATGGGAGAAAAATAATACCCCTGGGTCTGTACCACATAGGCCACTCTACTGTTCTTTGGGAATAGGAAGGCATAGAAATGTTATACATAAAAGAATAGATTAATGTGAATGCAGTTATCTCCCATAAATACACACTTCTCTTCTCCTTAATACACCTGCCATGCTGCAGCCTGGAATAGACTCCCCCACTTCTTCTCATGATGGTGAGCAGATGTAGAATCATGTGGGTGCCCCACACTTTAACCTGAGTCATGAGACTATTAATCTCAGGTCCATGAGTCCCAAGTCCTACATTGGGCAAAAAATTCCCGCATTGCAGGGGAGTTGGGCTACAGTGCTATGATTCTGTGAGATTTGTCCCTAGCAAATAGCTCCTGGAAAGGCCTGAAAGCTCAAAGCTAGTCAGGATTAAACACAACCCACGTTTTGGCTTTTGAGTTTGTGAGACTCATAATTCAGTATCCTAGGAAGGCCAAATCTGATCCTGACCTTGCCCAGTCTGGCCTAGCATAAGCTAGGTCTTGTGAAGGCCCTATTTGGGGTGTGTGCCTATGTGTTTCCTTTTCTTCCACCCTGAACTAAATCCACGTTGTTAATTCCCTCCTCTTACTTTATGTGCCATCTATCTTCAGTGTTTAACAAGTATTTCAGGGCTCTTCTCCCATGTGAAGATTGAGCATCCAATAAAAAGCAGGATCTATTTGGCTGTTCTGGTGGTGGAATGCTCGTAAGCATGAGATGAATAGTGAGTGGTTTATATGCTAGCTGCAAATTTCTTAGACTGATACTCAATATGAAAATATATATACACCGCCCCCCACTTTTCTTCCAGAGTGAAGCGATGCTAAAATATTTATCTAATTCTTTATGGTGAATTCTTTAACAATGGGACCCATGTGTCTAAACAGCAGAATTTGTATCAGGGTGTCACTATTAAAGTAGAGCAATAGTTACAATTACTTTTAATAATGTACACAGAACTTAATAATTTAATTCCTCTGCTGTTTAGTGAAAATCTTATGAGGGACTCCATGAATAAACCCCTTCAGAGTATAATCCCAAAAAGTTGGCATCTTATTCTGGGGGGGGAAAGTGTGGACCCACAAGGAAAGGAAGGGATGAAAATGGGAAAAGGTTATGTTCCAATTCCACTTTCCACTGTTTCTGCTTTTCCCCGTTCCCAGCCTCCACCCCACATTCAACCAACCCCATTTAATCCTCCCTCTCCTGTATCTCTACTATGTGCCCGCTTAGCCTGTTTTGACAGTCCTGCCTTCTACCCTCCAAAACACCTCTCCAGTCTCACCATCTCCCCTCCTTTTCTCTTGGAAGAGAGAGCAAAAGAGAGCAAAAGAGGGATGGAATATTTCAAAGGACACTAGAATGTGCAACTGACTACCTAAGTGAAACGAGGCTGGTACTATAGTGATGCCCTTTTGGCAGCAGCTGAAAACCTTGTCTGTTTCAGCATACAGCACTCTCTTCCTTGTGGGCAGTAGGTGGAGTGTGCTCTGAAGAGAGCAGCTGGAAAGACCTATGGACAACTAGATCTAGAAGAGAACTCCAGAAACTGAAGCCAAAACCAGAATTAAGAAGAGACTGGCTGACAGTATTGAAAGCAGCTGCTGTAAACTGCAGACTCAGAGCCTTGATGTTTTTTGTTAAGAGAATATCGTTAGCAGCTTATCGTTGAGAGCAGTCAAGATAATGAGGGAAGCTGGATTCAAAACCGCAGCTATGGTGAATGAGGAGTAAGGTTTTCCGCAGCGAGAGAAAGAGAGTAAACGTTAAAGACATTTGGCAGAAAATATAAATTAAGGGAAATTGGATGGTGATGATTAGGCATGGCAGATAAGATGGATCAAGAGAGCACTTTTGAAAAGAAATCAGGAGTTGACAGACAAAACAATCTCATGTCAAGGAAGTAAAAAGTCCCAAGAGCATCAGAAGAGAGAGGGGTTAGACTTGCTCAAGTGTAAATCCATTAACATCAGTGTGACTACTTTGAAACTGGTCTGAGGTTTAAGGCCATGGCTTGCTGGCAGTGCGATTGCATCAGCGATGACAATTGATTGAGCATTATATAACTGCGTATGCTGTTGATGTACTTTATCTTTGACAGTTTGGGGATAGAGGCTATATTTATCTCTTGGACTGAATCTAGTCCTGTCCTTCTAATGCACCCTTTGACCTTTTTCTTTTTGTTTCCATGTGGAAACAAGATGTATTTTCCTGCTGCTCACAACACAAAACTTCCATCGAAGTTTCCATCTCTATGAGCCATTGGCAATAATCAGGAGGATGTCCCAGAATAAAGTTCAAGAATTTTTGGTGGTTTGTGGTAGTGCTTAACTGAATTTTTTTAAAAAACTGAATCTACCACTGACTGGTCTCTGTGGTCACTTTGTGAGGTACATGGGCAGGATTTTATAGGGAAGTTGCATTTTTTATTTCATGACAGGAAAAGACAATGAGCTAAAGTTGAAACAACCAAAGTTTCCCTGTATTGCCGTCAGGAATTTATTATGTCTATATATGAGAAGCAACTGAAACTTAGGATTTCTCATGGGAGAAGCATATGGATTCCTCTGGGGGGGGTGGATAAGAGATAAAAATACAATTTTCGTTGTGGTATATTCGAGGCAATTTAGTTCTTTCTGAGAGAACACACCTGTTTCTGCTATTCAGAAAATGGCAACTAATCTTACCTTATATATGCAACCATAGTGTCCATCATACTGCATGAGCCCCCGTGAGGTACATTGCACCATAGTTGTGTTGTTGTTTTTTAAGCAGACATACATTTCATGCTAATACCTGTAGGATTCCTGGAGGTGGGTAGCTGGGTTGCTAAGTCCCAGTTTTAATGGCAGAGGACAGATTTACAGCACAGTTCTAACCACGTCTACTCTGATGTATAAGTCCTATTGAATTCAGTGGAGTTTACTCCCAGGTAAATGGATTTGGGATTGCAGCCCTTGACAGTGCCGTTAAGTGGAAGTCTTTGCCATTCACTCCTATAGAGAACTGTAGCTATCAAGGCAGAGGCTAACTTTTGCTCCCTGTTCACTACCGCTCCATCGTCTTAAGAAAAATGGCAGATACAGTGGTACCTCGGGTTAAGAACTTAATTCGTTCTGGAGGTCCGTTCTTAACCTGAAACTATTCTTAACCTGAAGCACCACTTTAGCTAATGGGGCCTCCCACTGCCACCACGTTGCCTCTGCACGATTTCTGTTCTCATCCTGAAGCAAAGTTCTTAACCTGAGGTACTATTTCTGGGTTAGCAGAGTCTGTAAGCTGAAGCGCCTGTAAGCTGAAGCGTCTGTAACCTGAGGTACCACTGTATGTCCATGAAGCTATGTTTTAAGTCTACTTCTGCAGTAAATAAATGCAAAATATAATATTGCCATTTCTTTCCATTGAATTCATACATATATGAAGCTGTCACACTTGCCTTGTAAAGAAAACCTTTCACTGTTACTCTGTCCAACCTTTCAAAAACCAATTAAAGCATCGTTGTTTGTTGAAAAGCGGAAAAAGCTGTACATATCCAAGATGGATTCTTCTTGTTCCAGGAAGAAGCTTAGTGGCTGATGGCCCAGAAGTCCTCCCAGCTCCGTTCTTTGAACAGACCATGCTTAGCAAAAGGCTTAGTAAGTCCATGGGGTTCTTGTCTCTCAGAGGTCTTCAAGGCGAGGAAGACTTTTGCCAGGGCACTTCCTCCGATTACAATTCTGGCCGTGAAGATGACATGGATGCTGGCTGCCCTTACCGGTGTAGGGCTAGTGACTTGGAAAGGAAAGCAGATGCTGGCCCCAAGCGGAAAGTCTGGGCTTCCTCCTCAGATCTGCTCTGCTCAGCTGACAAAGTTGCCGAGAAAGACCAAGTTGGGGATTCCCGCAAACACTATCATCATGCAGGGACAATCCCAGTACGGACTTCGGCAGCTACGAGAAACAAGGAGGGCAGATACTCTGACGGGAGCATAGCCCTCGATATATTTGGCCCTCAAAAACTAGATCAGGGGCGCTATGTGCCAGAGACGTCAACATCAGCAGCCTTATCAAGTGCCTTTGACAGGATCAAAGAGAGGCAGAAGAAGTTGCAGTTGCTGAGAGGAGCCATGAATGTTGAAGGTCAGTGAATTTGTTGCCATACACATTTGAAGCTCCACCCGCACTTTTGAAGCAGTCTCAAGCCGCTTTAAGCAATCATGGCTTCCCCCAAAGAACCTTTGGGGCTGTAGTTTGTTGGGGGTGCTGAGTGTTGGGAAATCCTTATTCCCACCCCAGAGCTATAATTCTCAGAGGTTCCTTGGGAAGAATGATTGATTTGATAAACTGTTCCTGGGAACTGTAGTCTGTTAAAGGTTGTGAGGGTTGTTAGGATTCTTTGGGGGAAGCTATAAGTCTTCAAAGTTGGTATGCAAGTGTTTTAAATGTCTTGATGTAGTTGTGACCTTAAATATGGAGTCTTTCCCTCTGCAGTTTGTGCTCACATTTGCTTCCTTGTTAGTGCAGACCAGAAGAAGAGAGGCAATTTCCATTTCTGTGTGTATTCGGGCCCAGTCTTCTTCAAACTTAGATCCCCAGATGATATTGGACTACAACTCGAATCATCTGGAACCATTGGCTAAGCCAGCTGGGAATGATGTCATCCAACAATCCCCGGGGACCCAAGGTTGAAGAACACTGCGCTTAGCCATTTTAGGTTTCACATTATGAGGCAATTTTGGCAGCTTAAGCTTTGTGTGTGGAAATGCCATAAGGGCATAAGCCAGGAAGTCCCTGATTCGAATCTCAACCAAGCCATTAGCTTGTTAGGGGGCCTTAGGGAAGCCACAGTTACCAACCTCCCACCTGCACTATGGAGATAGGCCACTGGTTGTTTTAAGAGTTGCTGAAATAATCTGTGTTCAGTTGTTTGAAAGAAGTGGTGTGGTAACACATAAGTATGAGTCATGGTCCATTTTAGGCTTATTCCTGCCGGTCCAAGATCACCTCTTTTCCCTCTCCTATTATTCTTGTGCCCGTACTGTTTGTGGAGCGAAAAATCCAACCTCTTCCTGTATTTCAGCTTCAATGAAATGTGTGGTTGTTGTGTACAAAGGCAACAATGAAATGTGTGGTTGTTGTGTACACAGAGAGCCAGTGTGGTGTAGTGGTTAAGAGTGGTGGACTCGTAATCTGGTGAACCAGGTTCGATTCCCCGCTCCTCCACATGCAGCTGCTGGGTGACCTTGGGCTAGTCACACTTCTCTGAAGTCTCTCAGCCTCACTCACCTCACAGAGTGTTTGTTGTGGGGGAGGAAGGGAAAAGGAGATTGTTAGCCGCTTTGAGACTCCTTCGGGTAGTGATAAAGCGGGATATCAAATCCAAACTCAAATCCAAACTCCCGATTTGCACGGGGGTTGTGTTCCGTGTCATTGCGTGCAGCCAAAATACCCCGTTCCACCCTACCCTTTCAGGGACGTCTCTTATGACATTTCCAGGTCACTTCCAGTTTGGCTTCGTGCACGTGTGTGCGATTGTGCACATATCAGTTGCACGAAAAGCGGGTTGCCTGTAGCACCATACTTGCAAAGGGAAAATCGAGAGGGGAAGAGTATTATCATTCCTGCAAACCAGAGTGTTTGAAATACCGAAAGCACATGGTCACATCTGTTTCCCCGAAACACTCACAGAATTATCCTGCAGAATTATCCACCCTTCATCAAGGCAAGCGAACAAGAAGGATTTTCACAGTTCCTGGACACATTCCAGCCGGGGGGAAATGGCCAAGGAGGCGCTTGAAGCAAAACCAGTATGGGGTGTGGCTTGGATATAGTCTTGATAGCCAGATAGGGCAGGGAGACTTGAAGGCTGAATTCAACCTGTGGACTGGAGGTTTCTCACACCTGAGAAAAAAATGATCTAAGAGACTTAGGATACAAAAGGAAGAAGGAGTGTGCATGTTCAAGTGCAACACTTTTGTTCTTTTACACAATGGGTGTTTCATAACAAACAGGTAGAATGACCTCTTTAAGGAATGTTTTGGAAGGGGAGGAGCCGAGATGGCAATTGGTCATATAATAACTACCCCACAGGATACTGCTTCCATTCTGAAATATTAAAATTAACGATCAGCTGCCACACACACAGCCCGCTGATAATATTAGAATCTTAGTACATTCTATGGAGGCAAGCTTATGATTTGAGAAGCTTTTTCCTTCTTATCAACACCATCAACAGTTTGTGCGACTTTAGCTTGTTTCTTTTCCAGGAAATTAAGAATTGCAAAATTTGGCTATAGAAACTGGGCTAAGCTGCATAGGATAATTTGTATTGCAAAACTTTCGGTTTTGATTAGAAAATTTCCTGATCTCCTAGAGAGCGATCCGCTTGAGCATGTTTCTTGTACTCTTGTTTAGTAAACAAAGCTAAAAGCTTTGAAGCTTGCCAGCCCTGCTTAATATTGGTTTGCGGCTGGCGCACATTCATTTTTAACTAATGAACTTACAAAATGGAAAATTTTCCACAGAAAAATAAAGCGCTGGCAAAATTTCCTCGCGCCCACCCTTCCCCTGCCCCAATCACTGCCACTTTGTGTTTATAATATATTGTCTAAGCCTCACAATATGATATTCAGATAACGTCAGTTATGTATAAACAACACGCCCCCCCCCCAATAGGCTGGATTTCACCAGCCTTATTGTAAAGTAAATAGATTTGTTTTGCTACTCTCTCGAAGCCTGGTGATGGTTGCTCAGCATCATGCGCCAATTGTCCTTGTTCAGGGTCATTCTGTCCCATAGTCTGTGCAATAAGAGCTTTATATTAAAAGAGAAGGCTTTACTTGCTTCCTCTGCGCCACCAGAGCAGTTTATGCCTTCTTGGCAAGCTAACGGCCCTTCTAGACGTCCTTTATATTGTACTCATGATGCTATCAAATGAGATTCTGCTTTCATCATGTTTGGGCTGCAAAAGTTTTAGGGTGGACACGCTGCTTCATTTTCAATCAGTGCATATCCCATAACTTTCTGCTGAAATTCCATAACTTCTCATGTTTAAGATGTGTGTGTAGAGGCGGCGGCCATTTTGTTTGGGGCTGAAGAGGGTATGTGTGTGCCCCATTCCACCCCACCCCTTCCTCCCTTGTTCTGCCTTCTTCCAGGTCCAAAAGGACCTGCATGTCAGCGATCATGCGTCAATTGGACGTGCCTAAAATGGTCCCGCCCTATATATGTGTGTGTGTTTCACTTTTGTTGCTCTATAGCAAGGGTCAGCAAACCTTTTCAGCAGGGGGCCAGTCCACTGTCCCTCAGACCTTGTGGGGGGCCGGACTATATTTTGAAGAAAACGAATTCCTATGCCCCACAAATAACCCTGAGATGCATTTTAGATAAAAGCACACATTATACTCATGTAAAAACACGCTGATTCCTGGACCGTCCGTGGGCCAGATTTAGAAGGCAATTGGGCCGGATCCAGCCCCCGGGCCTTAGTTTGCCTACCCATGATCTATAGCCCTTCCAGACAGCCCCAGCATTGGAGAAGCATCACAGAACAACTAATAAAGCAGAAGTCCATCACAAATGCGCTATTACTGTGTCAAGAACGCATTGCAGAATATACCCACGAGAAAACACCAATTGGGGAATGGGGTAGACCAATGATTCTTAACATCTGGAATTTGTCAGTATAGCATGTTTGAAATCGGATGCCATTCTAACATATTTTCTTCTCCTCAGTCTTTGTGATGCTTGCTCACCACCCAAAATTGAATTTTCTTCAAGTAAAAGTTGCACATGTGGTTAAGCTTGTGGTATTGCAGTGAGGGTATCTATAGAACAGGGGCACATGTTTCAACTATTACTGCTTGAGCTGTAGCTGTGTTATTTCCTGCGTAAAATAGAGTGACTACCATTTCTCCCAATAAGTTTCTGTTCTGTGTCGTTTTGAAAGGAGAATGCTTGGCTCCATGAGTTTAACATGGGTTTTTCATGCATGAGCAAGTATGGCACAGTATGCAACGGTTACTGGTTAAGAGGCACACGATCCCTGTCCTTTAAATACAGTCATAAATCTAGCAGTGGTCCAAGCATATTTTTTGTGGTTAGTGTGGTCTTTTGAACTGGGTTAATCGTATTTTGCTGACTGTGGAAGTTGGCAACACAGACTACTGTTGTTTCAGGGACAGAATGGGGTTGATAGAACATGAGGGGATTGGCTTTCAGGAGAAGCCACTCCTAGCTCCAAATATTAGGATTTCTAAATGATACTGGCCAGGAACTTCAATGTTATGGTTTCTTAAAAAAAGCTTTAGCTAATGTCATTTTATATGTTGACCAACATTGGGTTGGGGGGGAGCGAGCTGGGAAGGTAACTGATCTTTTCAATCATCTCCTTTAAAAAAAATATCTAGAACAGTAGGGTAGCCAATATGTCTCTCTCCAGATGTTGTTGGGCTCCACTTCTCATCAGGCCCAGTCAGCTACTAGTTCCCAATCTTAATTTAGATCCAAAATTCCTGCCACAGATTATTTAAAAAGATGGGGTGGGGTGGGAAACCTCAAACATTTATTAACAAAATTATTAATAATAAACATACAGATATGAACAACTGTTTCACAAAAACATTTACCTTGTTTTGTTTATGTATTTATGGGGTTTGTATGCCACCCCATAACATAAAGTTATTCTAGCAGTTAAAAATAAAGAAGCAAAGAAGCAAACAAAATCCAAAGTAAAGCATGAAACCATAAAACATGGGGCGGGGGCTGTGCGTGTGGAGGAAACCAGCATAAATGCAACCAAGCAGAACTTGTGGCATCTCAAAAACTAAAAACAGGTTTTAGAGAACTGAGGCACAGATTGCTTTAGTTATTTAACAGGCTTGGGTTATTCCCATTTTTAAAGAACAATTCCCTCCCGCCCCTTTGGTATTGCTTGTCTTAATTATCTTCTTTCCTTACACATACACACACTTGCAGTGCTGGTGATTTGTATAACATCATGTTTTTGAGAACTTCTGCACTGATCATTTGAACCTTATTAAACGTAGGCCTTGTTATTTCTGCTTTTGCTCTTGATGTTTGGCGGCGCTGAGTTCTTGTCCATATTACGACTTTGGAGCTTACATCCATTGCCTTCAATAAGTGATGTGTTCTGTTAGTTTTGAGCCGAGGTTGTTACTTTCTGGGAGCACGTGCTTTCCTGATAATGACAACCAGGCAGAGCAAGCGCAAATTCAATATAGATTGGCACACACATTGATTTTCCAGCCGCATTACTTGGTCTATGTCAGTCCTGGCTGGCTAACAACACTCTGTAGGTTTAATTCACAGATTCAGTGAGCATTTGCTAGTTTTAACTTGATCCTAAGAAATTCTAATTTAAGGTAGATCCATACCAGCTGAGGAAAGGTTGAGAAGTCCTACATGTTACTAAGCTCCACCCTAGACACAATAATAAAGGATAAACATAGCAACAGAAGGAAGATATCAGTGTACACTCTGTTGTGTTCGATATAATGATTGGTGTTGTTCATTCTTTGTTGCCATACTACAAACTTATTTCTACAACAGAAAAAGTGTAAATCTATACGCCTACGCCATTGTCAAGGTTTACTTGATCATAAAAGAGTCCTACTGGATCAGGTCCACATGCTGTTTCCTATAATGGTCACCGAAAGGCCTATAGGTGCTCACAAGAAGGCCATTAGAACAATAGATCTATCTTAACTTGATTTGTTTTACTAGACCTTTTTACAGAAGGCCACTGAGAGTAAGTTTTCAATATTTACTGAAACAACACCTTATCTGTATTCTGTTAATAATCGTCGTTGACTGCTTGATGGATATAGCAACTGGTTTCCTCTGAGTTCATGTCTCATCTTCTTCAGTCAATGACATTTGGGGCCTGCACTGATGCTAACCATGGCAGAGCAATTTGGGAGCAGGCTGAAGGAGTTCATGCTTCCCCAGGCTCCACCCCTCTCAAGCTTGATTATGGTTCTACAACAGGGGTAGTCAACCTAAGGCCCATGGGCCACAAGTGGCCCATGGGGGTCATTTAACTGGCCCACGAGCCGCCCGCTTGGCGAATCCCTGTGCGCTGTGCTAAACTGGTGCAGCACAGCTCAGGGACCTGCTTCCGCGGTGCTGGAATTCACGTCTGTGTATGCTCAGATGCCAAAAATCGCATCTGTGCAGATTCCAGAAATCATCTTTGCACAGACGCCGGAAATCGCTGGAGTGAACCGGCCCAGGCGAGGTAAACCTTGCCGCCCCCTATTCTACAACATGTCTGACTGCTGCTAACTACCTTAAAGGGAATTCCCAAATTCTAGTACACATACCATGTTTTTAAACTTAGTTTCTGAACTGGGGGAGCCTTAACCATGGCCAGAAGAAATGCTATATCTTGAACAGGGGAGATTTAAAGAGAAGATTTGAGCATCATCTAGTGATGACTTCTTTTTCATTGAGTTAGATCTGCACTAGCCCTTTGAGAAAGTGAGGGTGGTGGTGGTGGTGGAAACAGACTATCAGAACCAGAACAGAGTAAACAATCCTGTTTACTATGTTCTGGTAAATTGGCCGAGAGGACTGCAAAATTAAGATAATGTTTTGCAGAACCATTTGTGCCTCGACAATTTTCTGTGGCGACAAGTTCCAGAACAGCACATGGATGGCCAGCACTTCCCCCTACATCTTATAAAGCATGTGCAATGGTCATACGATGTATAATGGGTGCCATATCCCTGTTGACTGTTCATACCCTTCTGTGTTTCTTCAAAAAATCTTTCAGAGCATGTGCAGAGATACAAATCGTACCACAGTGACATATACAGCACGGAAAGTGAGACCCCATCGTTCATTTCTTCAGAGGCAGACTTCAGGCAAGGTAAGAGCTTTATGAAGGCCCAAAAATGGCGTGTAGTTGGGTTTCCTACACCACAGGTCTTCAACTAATGGGCTGTGACATCACTGCTTATATCACCAAAGGTGTCAACATCATATTTAGTGTTGAAGCTCCTCCCACCTCATTGCAAACCATTGATTTAATACCATTGTCTCTGGTCCTTCCACATCATTGGTTATGGGGAAAGTACTAGGTAGGCTGCATGGGGAAATAAACAGCAGAAAAAGAGAGAAGAGAAGGGCCTCCCTCAGACAACTTGTTTATTGAGCATTCGTTCTGATTTGCTTGCTCACAGTTGAGGTTTCACAATGTCTGCTCTTTGTTGAGAATTTCTGATTTGATGTGAAGAAGTTAAATGACAATGTGCTTTCCTCTTGATTTTTTTGCACAGAGGTTATACATCTTCCCATCAGCTGATCGTCATGCAACCCTTTTTAGTGAATCACTTTCTGAATTTCAAAAAAAATATGGAGGGATATTTGTTGCAACAGAGTGCTTTAATCTACTATGCAAACTGGCTTTATTCCAGTTCAGCTGTCAAGGCTTTTCTGTTAATTGTAGCTTGATGGCATTGAACTACCTGCTAAGATCTTGTAGTTCCCAAAGCCCAAAGGTAACCACATGGTAATCACAGAGTAATGGACAATCTCTTAAAAATATGACTGATGCCAGTTTCTAATGTTACCATGCCTCTGTAGATGTAACATGGATGTACTACCTCCTTGAAAAGTGGACACCTTCATCCAGTGAAATTTTTGATGCTGCAGTAAGATTTCCTGCACAAGCTTAAGACATTTTTTTTGTCTTGTTTCTTTTTCATGTGCCAGTGAGGAGGTTTGAAGCATTGAGAGATGACTCCAGTGGCCCTTCCCCAGGAGCAGATGATCTTTCTTCATCAGGTCGAATACATGGACAAAGGCTGAGGTAAAAAAAAGCATGAGAGTCTAAGAGTCTGCTGGATCAGGCAATGGCCCATGTAGTCCGCCATTTTGTTCTCACAGTGGCCGACCAGATGCTTGTGGTAAGTCCAGGAGCAGGAGGTAAGCACAATATCACCTTTCCTACTGCTGACTCTCAGCAGCTGGCATTTAGAGGCATATACTTCCTTCAGTTGCCGATCAGAAGGTTGGCGGTTTGAATCCCTGTGACAGGGTGAGCTCCCGTTGCTCGGTCCCTGCTCCTGCCAACCTAGCAGTTCAAAAGCACGTCAAAGTGCAAGGAGATAAATAGGTACCACTCTGGCGGGAAGGTAAACGGTATTTCCATGCGCTGCTCTGGTTCACCAGAAGCGGCTTAGTCATGCTGGCCACATGACCTGGAAGCTATCTGCCGACAAACGGCGGCTCCCTCAGCCTATAGAGCGAGATGAGCGCTGCAACCCCAGAGTCGCCCACAACTGGACCGAATGGTCAGGGGTCCCTTTACCTTTACCTTACTTCCTTCAGTAGTGAAGGTAGAACATAGCCATCGTGATTAGTAGCCATCGGTAGCCTTATTCTCCATGAATTTGCCTAATCCTCTTTTGAAGCCATCCGAGCCATATGTCACTGGATCATGTGGGGGCGAATGCCATTGTTTAAATATGTGTTGTATGAAGAAGTACTTCACTGTGAGAAGAATGGAGGAATCGTAGTTTCAACAAAAACCATACAGAATCTCCAGGCCTAGTTCAGAAGTAAGCACAGATAGTTTGGCCATGAGTAAGCAGTCACCTTCCTGCCCACACCCTCCTCTCATGCACCCGGTTGTAGAGGGAAATTCCTGGTTTCTTAGTCTCCTGGTTTGTCATTTTGGTTTTGTAGGGAGAGTGGATGGATTTCCAATTCAGGTGAATTGCACATAACTTCATTTGTAAGTCTCTTCCATCCCATTTCTGCACTAATACGTGGGTTTTTGTAAAAAATAAAAATACAATGGTATGAAAAGGAGTACTTTTTGTCACTGTGTGTTTTTCTAAAACTTACATTTTGGTACTGTTTTGACGTGAGAACTCTTATTGCAAAATTCAGAGAAGAGCGGAATCCAAGAGGTGCAGATTAGGGTTGGCTCACTTAAAAGTGCAGGCCAAACTAAATTCTCTCCCATCCTTCATGACAGGGCCTTGAACCTCACTTTTCTAGTTCGTTTATCATGGGTTACTGTGATTTGAGAGATCGTGGAGTCTCTACCAAAGTCAACCATGTGAGGAGGAGGTGGCTGGAAAGTATAGTTCAGAAGTTCATCGGCCTTTCAAACTCAAACCATGGTTTATTGAGTGACCTCATTACATCTGGACTATTGGGTAGCAGTCAACTAAGTTTCATTCAGCATAGATCCATTCAAATTAATAAACACGGCAACATTAGGTCCATGAATTACGGTGTGTTTACTCTGAGTAAAATTTAGTTGAGCACCATCCATTTTGTCTTAGTGAATTTGAAATGAGTGAATTTCTTCCCTTGCCCAATGATTTACAGTCTGATATCCCACCTTTGCCCAAACTTGGAACAGTTCAAGGTTTCATCTGTTTGAGGTAAATTTTGAGGCAGAATTATTTCTGACTAATTCTCCAAGAATCGTGTGGGCGTACATGAACTTTTCTGCAACTGTTTAAATAAAAAAATGGGGGGGGGGGGTTAAGAAACTTATCATCCCACTTACAGGAAAGAAATATGTGTCTGGAAATTTGTGAGCATGTAGGTGTCGCCTTGGGTCACCTGCCAGAAAAGTCAGAGGATGTGTAGGATTGGAGACACTAAAGCAAATGACCGAAGGTCATCACCTGAGTACACAAGGCTGCCATATACCAAGTCAGTCCATTGGTCCATCTAGCTTAGCATTGTTTACAGCAGGGATATCCAACCTGGTGCCCTTCAAATACTGGCAGGAGCAATACTTTCAATTGGCAATACAGGCTGGGGTTTTGACAGGTTAGAGATGCTGGGGGGTTGAACCTGGGACTTTCTGCATGCAGTGATCCTTTCCACTGCTTCATAGTGAAATCGGTCTCACTTGAAATCCATGTCAATCCATGTAGACGCCAGGAACCAGTCTTGCACTTGAGTCTTGATTTGGAAACTTGAGGGAGCCAAACTCTAGTGGCGGTAAAATCTTGGCATGTATGCATGCCATATATATATATATATATAATTTTTTGTGAATCTGAACATTTCACAAATACAGTGGTACCTCTGGTTGCGAACGGGATCTTTTCCGGAGGCCCGCTCACAAGCTGAAAAGAACAAAACCCACGTCTGTGCACGCGCAGGTCGCGATTCGCTGCTTCTGTGCATGACGACATTTTGTGCATATGCGCGAGCGGCGAAACCCAGAAGTAACCCATTCTGGTACTTCCGGGTCGCCGCGGGATGCAACCTGAAAACGCTCAACCTGAAGCAAACGTAACATGAGGTATGACTGTAGCTGGTTCAATCCATGCACCTCTTCACTTATTGGAGCTCAATTTATTAATGTGCTCATTTAAGAGGTGCTTGCTGTTGAGCATCATGCCTTGCACTGTCTTGGGCCATTATGCCAAGGGACATGTTTCCTTGGGATTCAACAGGTGAGCTTCTGTTCTGTCCCTGCTGAGTGCCTGTACTCAAGAAGAAGCACAGTTATGAATCCTTTTGAAGAGTACAGTGGTTTACTGTCCCTCTAGGTGGTGACTGATGAAGCTATGTGAAACTATAAGAACTGCAGCTGGGATATAAATTATCGTCAGGGGCAAGGAGGACCACATTGCTGTCAATTTCAGCGCAGCGGGCATTGACATGGGCATTCCCTTAAGGATGATAGAGAGTCTGTCAAAACATGTTTTCTGATTCCTCCAGCACTGTGATCACTTTTCAGAGGAGAACCCATTTTAACATATTTGTAATAATCTACCTGTTGAAATTTCAGTACCAACAAAAACAGCTTTTAAGTGAAGCTGTAATACTTTTTCTTTTTAAAGCAAGCTGCTGCACCCTATTTTGTTGTAAAACAGCCCCACCCTTCTTTATCCACCCACAGGAAAAAGTCCTATTGACTGCAACCTTTCCTCCAGTTCTTAATCATTTCTTTGCCGTTCAAGTTCAGGATGACTACAACCTATGGCCAGTTCTGCCTTTTTGAGCATCTGAAATGATCCCCCCCTTCCAGTTACAACCCTTTGAAGATATTATCACTATGCCTGGATTAGCTGCACCCCCTTACCTTAGTATATTTTTGAGGGAGTTCTCCGAACTGGAAAAAGTCTAGTTATAAGGCAGAGAAAGTGAACAGAAACATTTGATATTTAAGCCAGTGTTTTTACTGCTGTCAGTCTAAAAACTGTTTTGGGTTGTGTCTCTCTTCTTAGGGTCGGTCTGTTATGGGGCCAACCAGTGAGGGAAAGAAATAATGGATTCAGCACATAGTAACTCTGTGAGGTTTGAGAGCTTCTGCTCAGAATATGCCTGTTCCACAAGCAGCAGGGCTGTTTTCAGCTCTGGTGGTTCCCTATGATAACAGTGCTGTGGTGGGAGAAGCTGGACCTGTGAAACTTCTGTCTTCTTCAGTGTTCCTAAAGGCGGAGAAGCATTCTTCCTCAGCCCCCTTGAGGGATATGGTCACTTCAGTTTTATTACAATAGGTTGAATTTTCAGTTCTGCTCCTGAACCGTGCGCTTCACTCCTTCCTTGACCCTGTCTTCCCTCCCTTCATCCTAATGCGCAGCAGTGCCTCTGCAAGTTCAGCAGGCGAGGCTTTGCTGCAGCTCTTACCTTCACCACAATCCCATTTTCCAGTTGACTGGTAATCCTACCAGCGCTAAGTTAAAAAGTAATTCCTATGGTCTGACTTTGGAAGCTAAGCCAAAAAGTTCAGAGGTAGCATTATAAATTTAGGTCTGACCTTGAGGACATAGATGGTACAGTGGTACCTCAGGTTACATACGCTTCAGGTTACATACGCTTCAGGTTACGCACTCCGCTAACCCAGAAATAGTGCTTCAGGTTAAGAACTTTGTTTCAGGATGAGAACAGAAATCGGGCTTCGGCGGCATGGTGGCAGCAGGAGGCCCCATTAGCTAAAGTGGTGCTTCAGGTTAAGAACAGTTTCAGGTTAAGTACAGACCTCCGGAACGAATTAAGTACTTAACCTGAGGTACCACTGTATTGTTATGGAAGAAAGTTGAAAGCGGGGGTTTCTTCACAGTGGGTGTTTTGTTCTTTATACTGAGAGACAGCTTCATGTGTTACGCGTAAGATTCCTACACAGAAGGTATCTTGGTGTAATAATTTATATGCTGTCTGGGTGTAGTCATCTGTGATGATTTTATGCACTGACCTATGAGAGACCAAGTTTCTAATCCCTGCTCAGCCATGAAACTCACTGGATGACCTTGGGCCAGCCACCATCTCTCGAACTAGCCTACCTCACAGGGCTGTTGTGAGGATAAAATGGGGAGGAAAAGAACCATGTACACCACCTTGAGCTCCTTGGAGCAAGTGAACAAGTTATTGACAAATGTGTCAGGAGCCACAGTTGACCACATGTGTTGTAGTTACTAAGGGTGGACGGATCATTCCGTTTCTAGTCCATTTGAATTTTGCATGCGTCTGTTTACAAGTTAATCTCTCTGTGTTTGTGCATGCATATGTGTGTTTTCCTGTATGAAAACCTATACGAAAATTCATATTTAAATATGTACTTACCTATGTATTTATGATAAATATGTAAGGTAAAGGGTAAAGGGACCCCTGACCATTAGGTCCAGTCGTGGCCGACTCTTGGGTTGCGGCGCTCATCTCTCTTTATTGGCCGAGGGAGCCGGCGTACAGCTTCCGGGTCATGTGGCCAGCATGACTAAGCCGCTTCTGGCGAACCAGAGCAGCGCACGGAAACACCGTTTACCTTCCCACCGGAGCGGTACCTATTTATCTACTTGCACTTTGACGTGCTTTCGAACTGCTAGGTTGACAGGAGCAGGGACCGAGCAACGGGAGCTCACCCCGTCGAGGGGATTCAAACCATCAACCTTCTGATCGGCAAGCTCTAGGCTCTGTGGTTTAACCCACAGCGCTACCCGCGTCCCAGAAAAATATGTACATAAGATAAATACCTATTGTGGATTCACAATTAAGTACAGTGGTACCTCGGGTTATATACGCTTCAGGTTATATACACTTCAGGTTACAGACTCCGCTAACCCAGAAATAGTACGTCTAGTTAAGAACTTTGCTTCAGGATGAGAACAGAAATCGTGCTCCGGCGGCATGGCAGCAGCAGGAGGCCCCATTAGCTAAGGTGGTGCTTCAGGTTAAGAACAGTTTCAGGTTAAGAACGGACCTCCGGAACGAATTAAGTACGTAACCAGAGGTACCACTGTATTCATTTTATCTCTGTGTTTAAAAACACATTTCTAAGCATTTTATCCTAACATGTGCATTTTTAAAAACGCATCTTTGGTGCTGAATTTTAGAAGATTCAGGGCAAACAAAGTAAAGCATTTCTTCAAACAGCGCATCATTAAACTATGGGATTTGCTCCTGCAAAAAGTCATGGTGGCCACCAACTTGGATGACTTTCAAAGAGCATTAGACAAATTCATGGAGGAGAAAACTTATCAGTGGCTACCAGCCCTCATGGCTGTGTCCTACCTCCAGTAATGGAGCCGATATGCCTCTGAATGCCTGTTGTTAGGAATCACAAGTAGGGAGAGTGCTGTTGCGTTCAGGTCCTACATACTGGCTTCCCATGGGCTTCTGGTTGGCCACTGGGAGACCAGGATGCTGGGCCAAATGAGCCTTTGGCCAGATCAAGCTGCTCTTACGTTCCTAGCATGCCTGATGAGTGCGTTTTTTCGTGGCCAATCAACTTTCCTCCCCCACTTCTTCTTCCTCATCAATAGACAGTACGAAGCACCACTTGAAGGCAACCTGGTGAGCCAAGAAGTAATGCTAAAGCGCCAAGAGGAGGAGATGATGCAGCTGCAGGCGAAAATGGCTCTCCGTCAGTCTCGACTAAGTCTCTACCCTGGAGAAGTGGTGAGGTCGCCGGTGCTTGACATGACAAGGGACCCCCTGAGAGAAATTGCATTGGAAACAGCCATGACCCAAAGGAAACTAAGGGTAATGTTTAGGCATCGGTACTGTTGAGGGAACATCAGACGCATAAGTCACTGTTTTGTTTTAATTATTTACTTCTGTTTCTATCTTGTATTTAATACTGTGCAGTGCCTTAAGATCTTATGATGAAGGGCAGTATATAAACGTAATTAATATTATTATTGTTACAGTGGTACCTCGGGTTACATACGCTTCAGGTTACATACGCTTCAGGTTACAGACTCTGCTAACCCAGAAATAGTACCGTGGGTTAAGAACTTTGCTTCAGGGTGAGAACAGAAATTGTGCTCCACCGGTGTGGCAGCAGCAGAAGGCCCCATTAGCTAAAGTGGTGCTTCTGGTTAAGAACAGTTTCAGGTTAACAATGGACCTCCAGAACAAATTAAGTACTTAACCCGAGGTACTACTGTATTAAGTACAAATCTCTGGCTACAGAGTACCAGAATTTCTCCTCCTGCTTTGTCCAAAGTCACTAAAAATTCACACAGAGAGACTTCCATTTCACCTCGTTTTTTTGACTTCAGGTTGAGCTACAAAGTGATTGTTTGCTTGTATGGACAGCAGCTCAGTCTTCAGTGGCCATTTTCAGTAATCACCTCTCCAGTGCTCATGCTTATACTCTCTCCATTCTTTGAATTAAATGTGTTTGTATAAGTGCTTCACGTTAAAGAGAACATATGCTTCTTTAAGAAAATGTGTTGGTGGTTGGTGACCTTATGTTCTCTTAAAGTTTGTCTGTAAAAAAAATCTCATTCATACAGGCATTCCTTAGATTCTTACTGGGAGGCCTGCGTGTCCCAACAGCAATGGAGGTGATTAAGCAAATGGGTTGGGACTACCGTGTCTGGTTTTTTGACACCGGCATGTTGAGAAATGGGGAGAGCCATTTAGTCAGTGTTTTCCTAGAATGTCTCCAGGCTGCCTACTGCCTGTTGCGGCTGTTGATTCAAGTGCCTTCCAAGGCAACTCATGAGACAATGCAAAGGATCCTGAGATCACAGTCTAAATGACTTCCTGGTATATTAGATGCATGACTGCATATGGTTTTCAAGCCTCGATTCCCCCCCCCCCAAAAAAAAAACACCTTACCAGTAATTCCACAATTAGGAGATCAGTAATGACAGACAAGCTTACCTGAAATACAACTTGCTTGCTCCTATTATTTACTTATTAATTGCCTGCCCTTTACCCTGAGGTCCCAGGGCGGGTTAGAGCATTAAAACGCAACTTTAAAAACAATGTAAAGCAACTTACTACTGATACTCCACCGTAAAGGGGAGCATTGGGTGTGCTCCAAGGATGTACTGCTAAGTTCGCACAGAATGGTGGTGAGCCCGAAAAGTCTGGGCGGTGCTGTGTGTGAACTGAGCGGTACACCTTACATCATGCCTTGGAGTCCTCTGCAATGCCCAGGCTTTCCATGGAAGACAACCCAATGGAACCCTCTGCCTGGGTTTTACATGGCAGACAGGTCAATGTGAAAATGCTTCCTCGAAGGTAGATGGTTTGAAACGCCACTGGGATGTTAAGGTAGCTCAGCCAGGCTGTTGGTTCTCTACATACGCATTTGTGGCAACTTGGAGACAAACAGAAAGCTTTGTCAGATACATAAAGCGTTATTCTCAAATTTGCAATCCCCACATATTTCCCAATAGCTGCTGGTATCTCTGTCTTTAGTTTTGCATTGTTAATGCCTCTTTTTTAAAAAAAAAAATTACAATTTACTAATTATAAATTCTGTGTTTTGTAGAATTTCTTTGGTCCTGAGTTTGTGAAAACTACTGTTGATCCATTCACCTCCTTGGACCTGCCAAAGTCAATCTTGGTAAGTTAAAAACAAAAACAACACTTACCGTATTTTTCGCTCTATAGGACGCACCAGACCACAAGATGCACCTAGTTTTTGGAGGAGGAAAACAAGAAAAAAAAATATTCTGAATCTCAGAACCCAGAACAGCAAGAGGGATCGCTGCGCAGTGAAAGCAGCAATTCCTCTTGCTGTTCTGGCTTCTGGGATAGCTGTGCAGCCTGCATTCGCTCCATAAGACGCACACACATTTCCCCTTAGTTTTTAGGAGGGAAAAAGAGAGTCTTATAGAGCAAAAAATACAGTAACTATATTGGCATATTTGTTTGTTTATTTATTTAACTAATGTGTAGACACCCTTTAAACCAGAAGCCAGTTTGCCAAAACATGTTAAATTGCTTAGTCTCCCGTAAAATGTCCTCTTCTGTTTTGGCACCCAACAATACACAGTCCTTTGCAATTTGTTTCATGAAACACAGAACAAGAAAGGGAAGAATGAAGACAATCGCCGGAAAGTAAATGTCATGCTTTTAAGTGGGCAGAGGCTGGAGCTGACTTGTGACACGAAGACAGTATGCAAAGACGTGTTTGATATGGTAGTGGCCCATATTGGCTTAGTGGAGCATCATTTGTTTGGCTTAGCCACTTTAAAAGGTAAGGGCATTATTTCACTAAGGGGGGGCATGTAACACATGTGTGCACTCATCACTTGATGACAGCAGCAGCAAGTGGTGACTTGCATGTGCGAGTGAGCAACCACAGACCAATAATCACAAATGGAATTTCCGTATCATCTCAGAGCCAAACTACACATTATAAAGTACATGAGTAAGAGCCTCTTAACATAGCTGTCAGCTTTTCCCTTTTCTTGCAAGGAATCCTATTCTGAATAAGGGAATTTCCCTTTAAAAAAGGGAAATCTTAAAGGTAAAGGGACCCCTGACCGTTAGGTCCAGTCGCGGATGACACTGGGGTTGCGGCGCTCATCTCGCTTTATTGGCCGTCGCTTTATTGGCTGTCGCAGGGATTCGAACCGCCAACCTTCTGATCAGCAAGCCCTAGGCTCTGTGGTTCAACCCACAGCGCCACCCACATCTCCTTAAGAGCATCTTAGCCTCCCCCAAAACAGTGGTTTTCAACCAGTGTGCTGTGGCACCCTGGGGTGCCTTGAATGATGGTAAGGGGTGCCGTGGACAACACTGGGCACTGTCCCTCTTCCCTTCCCTCCCTCCTCTGATGCCCTCTCATGTTTCTGCCTCGCAAAGGCTTGCACAGCTGTTTATTGCAGCAGCCCTGGCTACAAGCTCTCCAGGTGAACGGCACCTCTTTTGGGGGCTGTGTAGCTCAAAAGATTCCCTGGGACGCGGGTGGCGCTGTGGGCTAAACCACAGAGCCTAGGACTTGCCGATCAGAAGGTCGGCGGTTTGAATCCCCGCGATGGGGTTGAGCTCCCGTTGCTCAGTCCCTGCTCCTGCCAACCTAGCAGTTCGAAAGCACGTCAAAGTGCAAGTAGATAAATAAGAACCGCTCCGGTGGGAAGGTAAACGGCGTTTCCGTGTGCTGCTCTGGTTCGCCAGAAGCAGCTTAGTCATGCTGGCCACATGACCCGGAAGCTGTACGCCGGCTCCCTCGGCCAATAAAGCGAGATGAGCGCCACAACCCCAGAGTCGGTCACAACTGGACCTATTTATTTACCTAGCTCAAGAGATTAGGGACGGCAGCAGCAGCTGCTGCCCAGAAGACTCGCAAGGAGAGGGGAGAGGAGGGTGGGGGAACACTCCACAAGGGAGGGTGTTGGGGAAAGGGTGAGAGGCTGCCAGCTCTGCAGGCGAGGGGTGACATAATTGGGCTCCTGAGCCCCAGAGGGGTGCCTCAGAAAGAGTGTAATTGGTTAAGGGAGCCATGGACTCAAAAAGGTTGAAAACCTCTACTCCAAAAGATTCCAGTAACAGCCGCTGATCTCAGTTGAGACCATAGTGCAAAGGCAGGGACTAATTTCCTCCTGCACATTTTTTTTTCTGATACAAGCCATGTGCTGATGTTACCAAGGCAAACAGGTTCAGGGGGGACAATTTCTGTAAGGTGTGATGACACAAGTAAAAATTTTCCCAGATGATCTAGGTCAAAGGGTGGAGAACCTCCAACCCCCAAAAGACAGTCTTGGCCTGCCAGAGGATCCAGTTTGGCCTCTTGACGCCTTTCCCCCCACACCACGCCCACCTGTCAATCAGCTGATAGTGATGATAGCTGATAGATAGGAGGGCAGAGTTTAATTCTGAATGGGCTGCGGGTGCCTATTCCAGGCGAACACAGCCCAAAGAAAGCCTGTAAAATGCAGGCTTCATTCATATATTTTACTCAATGACCATTTGGAAATTGAGTAAACCCAACGCGAGTTCTGTGAAAGGAACAACTGCCAGTGAAAATAATTCCTTATTAATTATTTTGGGCTTTCCTCTTTTTTTTTTATGACAGAAAATGAGTTTTTCTTCATCGACCCCGAGTTGAAACTGACTAAAATAGCTCCTGAAGGCTGGAAAGAAGAACCAAAGAAAAAGAGCAAGAACGCAATCAACTTCACTTTGTTCTTCCGCATTAAGTTCTTTGTGGATGATATTAGCTTGATACAGTGAGTATGACCCACACTGCTCTGCATGCATTCTCCTGAGGGATCCGATGTGCTTCTAAGTGCATCTGCTCTCCCTGAAAACCTTGCACCCCTTGCCCACGCAAACCATGGTTTCCTGTTACATCCAAACTGCCCTCCAAACCAAGAATTGAAAATCGGTTTCAGATCTTGTGTTATGTACTGAGTTGAATAGGATCCAAAATGCAGCAGTCTGATTGGTCCTAGAACAATGCAGCAGTATGATTGGTCCGCAGGAGCCACCCAATCCAGCTCCAGGTGGAAGTGAATCAACAACCTGATTGGCCTACAGGAGAATCCTGAAATTAGCCAATCACGTGCAGCCCATTGTGTAAATAATGTATATAAAGCAGATATTGTGGAGGAACTTCCATTCCTCCTCACCACTATGAGCTGAATAAAGAGCATGAAATCCACTCTCGACTCTGAGTATATTTCATCTTGATTTGCCATTCTGGCTTGGAGGTCGAACATGAAGGCTGGAGAAACTCTTTTCAGCCTCCCACTGGTGGGCAGGGCCAGAGGCAAAAACAGGCAGAACAACTTCTATTTCGTTCCTTTCCCTTAGAAACAATAATGTTTGATGTACAATGGCTTGGCTACAAATTATAATGATTATAACATTGATTTAAATGTTGAGAATGTTTTCAGATCTTATATTTCCTACAGTAGGCTGGTTTCTGCATGCCCCCTCTATCCTCCCATCAAGAGAGCTTGTCAGAGTCCAAGGGCACATTTCAGCCGCGCAAAAATACTCAGGATGCAAAGCTAGGGGTGTGGCCTGGGGAGAGTTTTGAGGGCCGTATAGCGAGGCCTGGAGGGCCACACTTGACCCCCCCAAGGCCTGAGGTTCCTTATGCCTGCCATGCACCAGCCATAATTTGCTGATGTGATTTGCCCAAGCATGGAAGTGGCAAAGTGAGCTCACAAAGAGATCACATGAAAACAAACTTTGTTCCGAGTCCTCACAAGTTGTGGCTTGGAAGTTTGGAAGCATTATGTGTGAGTTGAGCCTACATTTTTGATGATGGGAACCCTGGTTGGGTAACTCACTGGACCCGACTGATATCTGTTAAGTGGGTGGTTAAGATGCTTTCATTCCAACAAACGTTTAGTGCGGGGATGGGGCACCTCAGGTCCTGGGGCTGAATGTGGCCCTTGAGAACCTTTCGTCTGGCCCTCAGGACTCTCCCATGGCCACACACCCCCTTCTCTCCAAGCCACCCCTCTCCAGCCCTATTTCATTACCTTGCTTGAGTGCTTTTGTCAGGCTAGGGTGCAGCCTTGAATTCTCGCTTGCCTGGATGGAAAATAGAGGGTGTGTGCATAGATTAATACTGTTGTTCCATGCACTCTTGCTTCTGGCCCTGCCTACCCCTGGCAAGCGGCCCCCAGAAGGTTACCTAGAAAGGAATGGGGCCCTCAAACTGGAAAAGCGTCCCCATCCATGTTCAGTGCATTTTAACATTGCCTGTTGCAGATCTGGGTTTTTAGAAAGGCACTCTTGTTTGAATTGCAATGAGATTTTTAATCATCGGTGGTGGGTGAGGTGTCCTCTTTAGAACCAAAAGGCAGTGCAAAAGTGTGCTTATAAATAAACACAGTATTGTTACTGTACAGTTCAGGGAAGTTTTTACTGTGTGATGTTGTGTTGTGCTTTTACTGTTTTTTGTTGGGAGCCGCCCAGAGTGGCTGGGGCAACCCAGTCAGGTAGGCGGCATAATAATAACAGTAATAATAGTAATAATAATAATAATAATAATAATAATAAATTTCCTTCCAGTAGCACCTTAAAGACCAACTAAGTTAGTTCTTGGTATGAGCTTTCGTGTGCATGCACACTTCTTCAGATACACTGAAGTATCTGTATCTGAAGCACTGTGTATCTGAAGAAGTGTGCACGCACACGAAAGCTCATACCAAGAACTAACTTAGTTGGTCTTTAAGGTGCTACTGGAAGGGGAAAAAAATTTTGTTTTGACTATGGCAGACCAACACGGCTACCTATCTGTAACTAGTAATAATAATGTCATCAGAATGGAGCCTTACAGAGAAGACTGTGCGTTGATCAGCATACACTGATCTCCACACGTAAAACAAATTCAAGCACAGATGTCTAACCAAAAAAACCCACCCCATTCTTCTTCCATCCATACTTTTCCTTTGGGCGATCTTGGGACCCCTTTTCTGGCTGAAAGGGGATATGCAAATAAATTCTAACAGTGTGTGATATTGGTGGAAGCTTCTCCCATCTCTTAACCATCTTCCATGCACATCTCTCTGGCTGTGTTCTATGAACTTGGTTACCCTAAAGTTACCAGACATCCCCGTTTCCCAGGGACAAGTCCCCTGATTTACAAATCAGTCCCCTGACAAAATCCATCTATTTAGTAGGAAGTTGAAAAGTGTCCCCGGATTTGTTGAAAAAAATCTGGTAACGTTAGGTTATACTCTAAAATGTGGGTTAGAGAAAGGACTGTGCTCATGTGCCCCTTCTCCTTTTTCTTCTTCCACTAGGCATACTTTGACGTGCCATCAGTATTACCTGCAGTTAAGGAAAGATATCCTGGAGGAGAAGATGCACTGTGACGAAGAGACAGCCTTGCTTCTGGCCTCGTTGGCCCTCCAGGCAGAATATGGAGATTACCAGGCTGAAGTAAGGATAATCTTTCATTTGTGAGCAGCCTCCTGGTTCTGTTTTGCAGCTCTTGAGCCTGCTGTGTAGATCGATGCATCTCAGATGTTTTAGAATCTAGAAGGCTATATAAATGCAGATTTTTACTGGTTCGGTTGATCGGCTGTTTTGAAGCTCAGGGGGAGGAACGCAAACAAGCTTTCAGGAATGAACCGTCTGTTAGCCATAGAATGGAGGATTAGCAGCTAAAAACTAGAGCTGGCTGCATTAGCACCTAGTGCTGAACCATGGTTTGGTTGCAAGGGTGGCTAGCCTGCTGGCTGCATCTATCCTGTCAAGCATGCAGAAGGGACCTGCCGTGGTTGGCATCCCGTCTGTTTAGGGAGACAATGGAAGACTGCACCCAGGGGTGAAGTCAGACTGTTGGAGAGTTACAGTGGCCATAGAGACCAATAAAGGAGAGACATGATTTGTTGCAGCTGGGGCAGATGAAGGCATCCGGTTTTGCTGATGCAGAGACATCATGCCATTTCTTCTCTCTGCACTCCTCCCAGAGGTCATTCCTCCTCTGGTCACTGCTGTGAATACACAACCTGACTTTCCGAGCACAATTCAAAGTGTTGGTGCTGACCTTTAAAGCCCTAAACGGCCTCAGTCCAGTATACCTGAAAGAGCGTCTCCACCCCCATCATTCTGCCCAGACACTGAGGTCCAGAGCCGAGGGCCTTCTGGCGGTTCCCTCACTGCGAGAAGCCAAGTTACAGGGAACCAGGCAGAGGGCCTTCTTAGTAGTGGCACCTGCCCTGTGGAACGCCCTCCCACCAGATGTCAAAGAGAAAAACAACTACCAGACTTTTAGAAGACATCTGAAGGCAGCCCTGTTTAGGGAAGCTTTTAATGTTTAATAGATTATTGTATTTTAATATTTTGTTGGAAGCCGCCCAGAGTGGCTGGGGAAGCCCCACCACATGGGCGGGGTATAAATAATAAATTATTATTAATGACCGTCTGTCTCCGGGCACTGCGGTCAGCTGCAAGGGACTCCCACATGGCGGGTTTGATATTACAAGCCTTCATGTTACATTTACATGCAATGTGATGCAGAGTTTGTCCGCCAGTAGGCCTGGTGCCTGAAGCCAGCTCCCCATAGATCGCATCCTTGGGGATCCTGCTGTCATCTTCCATTCTGCGAAAGTGACCCACCAACCGGGAGATAAAATCCCTGTTGTTTTGGAAGCAATGATCTTCAGGGTTTGCATGCAAATTGGGGCCAGTGTCTTCTCCATTCAAGGCCTTTAAGTCAAAGTGATCCAATTCTTTTTTGGGTCTTTAATTCAGTGCTAGAGGCAGAGGGGGGTTCCCTGTTGATGTCACAGGAGGACAAAGTTGAGGCCAGATCCGACTACTAGGACTACCATTTCCCAAATCAGATGTCGCTGATAGGATGGTCGGGAGGCAAACCCAGACCAGGGGTTCGTGCGGAAACATAACATGCCATCTGAGGGTGGGCAGTCATGCAGTATCTCCATACCATTATTGAACAAGTCTATCACCTCTGATGCTCAGGCACAGCTGGGTTGGACGATTCTGTTGCTAGAGGAAGTACCATGGTCAATCTCTTTTATTTAGGGCTCTTGGGAGCATCCAGTTATTTGGCATTCTTATTTCTTGTGGCCCACTAGCAGTTCTCTCACTTTGCAGTGGCATATCCTGTCTTTCAGTTTAAAGCAGGCTTCCTCAACCTCGGCCCTCCAGATGTTTTTGGCCTACAACTCCCATGATCCCTAGCAAGGTGGACCAGTGGTCAGGGATGATGGGAACTGTAGTCTCAAAGCATCTGGAGGGCCGAGTTTGAGGAAACCTGGTTTAAAGGTAACTGCAATATATCGTCTTCGCATAGGTCTTGAGCCAAGGGCAAGGAACCCTTATCTCTCCAGGGGTTGCCGAACTCTACAACTCCCATGCTTGCTGGGGCTGATGGGAGTTGTAGTTCAGCAACCTTTGGAAGGCCAACGTTTCCCTGCACCTGGTTTTGGATCTTCTGAGGGTCAAGGTATGCATGAAGGTCAAGGGGGTTACATTTGCCACGTTCTTCCCAGATGGATTCTGTGCTTCTCTGTCAATGTTTTTATGAATAGGATCACTGCTAGCAACTAGGGAGGTGCATCACAGCGTTCCTCATCATCCACATCTCTGCTATTCTGGCATTACCAGGGTGGCACATCATCCAGCCTGCAGCCAGGTTGGGTCGTGCCTGTGGATCCGTACCTTGCCCTTACGCTTTTTCTTTTCTTTCCCTCTTTTTCCGCAGGTCCACGGCCTATCCTATTTCAGAACGGAACACTATTTACCAGCTAGAGTGCTGGAAAATCTGGACCTGTCTAATGTGAAAGAAGAATTGCCAAAACTGCATAGCAACTACGCAGGTGCTTCTGAAAAAGAGGCAGAACTTGAATTTCTGAAGGTTAGTACGGGAAGTCAAGTGTGGAGCCCACCACACTCCTTTTCATTAGAGGTTTCCAAGCAGATGAAACCCAAGGGGTGAAAAGAAGAGTATGTAACAAGGTTGGGGAGCCTCAGGCTCTGAGAGCTCAGTGTGGCCCCCAGCTCTTTCTGTCTGGCCCTTAGAATGCTCCCCATAGGTAAAGGTAAAGGGACCCCTGACCATTAGGTCCAGTCGTGACCGACTCTGGGGTTGCGGCGCTCATCTCGCTTTATTGGCCAAGGGAGCCGGGGTACAACTTCCGGGTCATGTGGCTAGCATGACTAAGCCGCTTCTGGCGACCCAGAGCAGCACACGGAAACGCCATTTACCTTCCCACCGGAGTGGTACCTATTTATCCTCTTGCACTTTGACATGCTTTCGAACTGCTAGGTGGGCAGGAGCAGGGACTGAGCAATGGGAGCTCACCCCGTCGCTGGGATTCGAACCGCCAACCTTCTGATCGGCAAGTCCTAGGCTCTGTGGTTTAACCCACAGCGCCACCTGTGCTGAATGCTCCCCATAGCACACCCTATACTGGTCCTGCTCTTCACCTCCCTCGATTTGCTTTTGAATAACTGGAACGTGTGTCCCTGAATGATGCCAGGATCTTTTGCACCTGGATGGAAAGAGGTGCACATGTAAACCTCTGGCTTTTGTTTAGCAGAAACACAGCCCGCTGAACAAGGGTAAGGGTCGCAACTGTTGCTCCGCCCACTTTTGCCTGTGGTCCTGCCCACAACTGGCATGTGGCCCCTGGAAGATTGCCCATGAGGCAATGTGGCCCTCAGGCTGGAAAAGGTTAAACACTCCTGAAGTATAAAAAAGCCACATTTCAGAAAATCCTTTCTGATTTTTGGTGACGTCTTACACGTAGGTTGCAGCTGACCAGAGGTAGCCATAGCAATTACTTTTCAGAGTAACAGCCAAGAAATAAGATATGTTTAAAATATGTGTTTATTTATTTATCTATTTAAAGTGATTTGTTGCAGATTCAGTATGCATTCATTGGTGTGGAACTAAAGTCACGCACACATACATACAGTTTTCTTATTGAACATGATTAATGTACAATGTTGTATGTTCACATTCGTTTTTATGTGAAATAAAGTAACAAAAACAGAGGGTGAATCTGATTGTAAGGCCACATTTTTCTTCTTTTGAGCTCCACAATATCATTTTTACACTCGTCAGTATCCTCAAATTAACTTTTCTCACAAACATTTCTCTTTTTCTGTGCCTCCTTTCTCGTTGTGCAGATTTGCCAAAGGCTGACAGAATACGGCGTTCATTTCCACCGTGTGTTGCCAGAGAAAAAATCTCAGACTGGGATTTTGCTGGGAGTTTGCCCCAAAGGAGTTCTCATTTTTGAGGTCCACAATGGAGCCCGCACACCTGTCCTCCGCTTCCCGTGGAGAGAAACAAAAAAAATATCCTTCAGTGTACGTTGGTAACATTTCCTCCTCCCACCAGCTCCACCAGTACAATCACAGACTGGACAACTCCATGCCTGCCCGCCCGCCCACGAAACTCCAGTTACCGTATTGTCGTGAATATAAGACGCACCCACAAATAAGCTGCACCTTTAACATTGAAGGAGGGAAAAGACAAAACCCAGGCTGCTTCCTTCCTTCCCTACCCCCTCTTTCTGGCAGCTCTGGGGAGGCTTGGGAGTGGCAAGCAGGCTGCGCACTGTTGCCCCGCACTCCTGGGCTGCTCTGGGGGGGGAGGCCGCTGGCAAAGCGGCCTTGCTCCCCCCCCCAAGAGAACAGCACAGGAGTGTGGGGCAATGGCACGCAGCCTGCCTGCTGCTCCCAATCCTCCCCAGAGCTGTTGGGGGGAAAGGGAAGGTCTCAAATATAAGCCACACTTTTAACTTTTCGCTGTCAGAATTTGGAGGAAAAGTGCGGCTTATATTCAGGCCAATACGGTATCTACAGTGTCCACATGACAGCATGCCAGAAGGGAACAAGAGGAAGATACCGTGTGCTCCATAGTGTGTGGCAAATAGTTTAGTAATAAAAGCTAGATGAGCAGCAAGCCAGGCCGTATCATGCTAGAGAAGTTGAGGATATTTGCTAGCCGATCTGTCACTGTGCTGTTGGAGGCATCTCATCTGCTGAAGACCGATAATGGAGTGGGAGGAACCTTACGGTACAGTCCTTCTGAGACTGTACCACTTAAGAATTCAAAAGGGGGGGACGGGGGTTGCATGCATAATTGCATCCTTTCCGCCACTGCCAAAATTCTTCGTGATAGGCATTTAGACTGACCTTCCTCTCCCCGCTAAGCTACCATTCTATATGCGGGGAAGCTTTCCCCTTTATAATAATAATAATTTATTATTTATACCCCGCCCATCTGGCTGGGTTTCCCCAGCCACTCTGGGCGGCTTCCAACTGAATATTAAAAACAGTACAGCATCAGACATTAAAAACTTCCCTAAAGAGGGCTGCCTTCAGTTGTCTTTTAAAAGTAAAATAGTTGTTTATTGCCTTGACATCTGCTGGGAGGGCTTTCCACAGGGCAGGCGCCACTACCGAGAAGGCCCTCTGCCTGGTTCCCTGTAACTTGGCTTCTCGCAATGAGGGAACCGCCAGAAGGCCCTCGGCGCTGGATCTCAGTGTCCGGGCTGCATGATGGGGGTGGAGACGCTACTTCAGGTATACAGGACCGAGGCCGTTTAGGGCTTTAAAGGTCAGCACCAACTCTTTGAATTGTGCTCGGAAACGTACTGGGAGCCAATGCAGATCTCTCAGAACCGGTGTTATGTGGTCCCGGCGGCCACTCCCAGTCACCAGTCTAGCTGCCGCATTCTGGATTAATTGCAGTTTCCGGGTCACCTTCAAAGGTAGCCCCACGTAGAGTGCGTTGCAGTAGTCCAAGCGGGAGATAACTAGAGCATGCACCACTCTGGCAAGACAGTCTGCGGGCAGGTAGGGTCTTAGCCTGCGTACCAGATGGAGCTGGTAGACAGCTGCCCTGGACACAGAATTAACCTTTTTCTTCTAACAGGAGGAGCTCTCAAACATACAGCCCCCTCCCCCCCGTATTCTGAAGTGGTGGAGTCTTGGTAGGCTTGTGTCACATGGTGTGTGTTTTTCGCCCTGAATCTGTGGGTTGACTCTGACTCTCTCTAGTGTAAAGAGCAGAATCCAACTAGTATTACAGCACTTTCGAATCCCATTGATTTCAAGCCATTGAGTTTAAAAGATGCTCAATTTAGTGTTACCTTTTCGTTCTTCCGTTCCTCATTCTGAGCACCAAATGGTGAATACTGAAAAACAATACCTGTGGGGCCGAATTACATGTGATGTTAAGTTTGTGTAATCATTTGGAGATTAGCCTCAGAGATGGTTGGGTAGGAGCAGGAATGTGTCACACGAAGGGGAGAGTAGTCTTCCCTGTACACTCCAGTCCCCTCGGGGGAAAAACCTGTTATTAGCATCAGTATAAGCTTCACATCTGCAGCAAATAGCAGATTTGGAAAAAGAGGATTGGAGGAAAGGTCTAAGAATCCCTCCAAACTGGTGTTTTACGCAACAGGTACTTTCTGCAACATGTCATCAACATAAAAATTGTGGATTTATACTGGGCCCATCCACACACCATTCCGCTTTATTCGTTGTTCTGAGATACTTCCCCAGGGTTGCCACATTATTGCCATCTGGTGGGGCCCACATTCCCTGTGGCGCAACAAGAGTGGAACAAAACCCAGAATATTAGTGGTATGAAATAGGAAAGGAATTCAGCACTCACCAGCTGGAAACAAAGCAGTGTGTCCACGCTGAAACTTTTCCAGGCGGAAACGATACTGAAAGTGGAATTGCATATAACTGCCCAGATACAATCATGAGCACAAACCATCATGAATGCACAATAAAAAGGACCTCTGGAGGAGCGCTAAACCTCCACACCATGATCTTGATCTTTCTTGTCCTGCACTTTGAATACTTTCGCATGCAGTATAACCCTTGCATAATATCTAGCTGAGCTATAATTGCATTTTCTGCACCTCAGGTTTTGTAGTAATGTACAGTGTCGCTACAGCAGTGCAGTCAATTGTTTACTTATTGCAAGTTCTGTTCTTAAATCATGATTTGCATCGCCCCAAAGTTGGAAAGTATCATATATATGTGTCTGCCTTTTACCTGTTTTTCCTGCTACAGAAGAGGAAGATAACTCTGCAGAACACATCTGATGGTATAAAACATGCCTTCCAAACTGACACCAGCAAGACCTGCCAGTACTTGCTGCAGCTTTGCTCTTCGCAGCATAAATTTCAGCTCCAGATGAGAGCCAGGCAAAGTAACCAAGATGCTCAGGAAATAGGTAAGCACAATGGCTGGTGCTGTCCTCTTGCTCCTCCTGCTGCTGTTGCTAATCTGTATACCATCTGTGTGTTGGACCTCAGCTTGCAGAAGAGAGAGCTACAGTGGTACCTCGGGTTAAGAACTTAATTCGTTCTGGAGGTCCATTCTTAACCTGAAACTGTTCTTAACCTGAAGCACCACTTTAGCTAATGGGGCCTCCTACTGCTGCTGTGCAATTTCTGTTCTCATCCTGAAGCAAAGTTCTTAACCTGGGTTACTATTTCTGGGTTAGCGGAGTCTGTAACCTGAAGTGTCTGTAACCGGAAGTATCTGTAACCTGAAGCGTCTGTAACCCGAGGTACCACCGTACTCCGATTGGGAACAACTCTGAGAACAGCACTTAACTCAGATGTTCAAAAGCTTCCATTAGGTCCCCAGGCCAAGTTCAAAGTTCTTGCATTAATTTAGAAGGCCCTTAACAACTTGGGGTGCTTGCATACAACTGCCATCAACTACAGCTGTTAAATTAAATTGCTTTAAAAAATGTAGGGAGCAATAAAGCATATATGGGCAAAAAAAATTAACATGGATGTTGACTGCTAATAATAATAATAGTTCTTGCCACCTGTGTATATAGTACATATTTGTTGGGAGAAGCTGACAAAGAGATAATAGCTCGGTGGAGACTGTTCAGCCCATGGTGTCTGCCAGAAACCCAGCTAACAAGGTATTACGGTTAAGGAGGAGGAGGATTAGTTACAAATGGAGAGATAATGGTTCCTTTCATGTAAAACCTTTGTAAGGCGAGTCTTGTGTACAGCGCTGGGCACTGAGCTTAAATACAAGAGATTCAAATTCTTGAAAGAGTGCAAAAGAGGACTGGCAGAGATTAGACGAAGATTAAGTGTTACATCGAAAGGCTTCAAAGGGCTGAAGACATTTCATGTTAGATAAAAGAGAGAGACGACGCAATGAAAGGTGTGTGCATTTGTAGAGCCTCACGACACATACCTCTGTATGCTCAGTCAGAGGTTGAAGTCCCAAGGAAAGTATGCACAGGAGTTTTGGCCTCAGCCAGAAATCCTGTCTGTCCTAAGAGTTTGGATTTGATATCCCGCTTTATCACTACCCTAAGGAGTCTCAAAGCGGCTAACAATCTCCTTTCCCTTCCTCCCCCACAACAAACACTCTGTGAGGTGAGTGGGGCTGAGAGACTTCAAAGAAGTGTGACTAGCCCAAGGTCACCCAGCAGCTGCATGTGGAGGAGCGGGGAAGCGAACCCAGTTCACCAGATTACGAGTCCACCGCTCTTAACCACTACAGGGTGGCATTGTGAAGTTTGGTTACTTTAGGACCAGGTGCTGAAAGCTCAGCTCAGATTTGGGGAGAGGGGTTTGGAGGCAAAACTGCTTCCCCTCCTTTGCCTTTCAGGAGACTTTGCAAATTTAGGTATGGCAGTGTTCTGGAATCTGCTGGAGTTCTTGAAACTGCCATTTTACATCTCCCAGTGTACCCCATTCAGAGAATGGTAGCAGCCACAAAAGCATGGAAAAATCTTTTTTTTTTGTAGCAGCCATCGCTAACCCTCCCTCTTTAAAAAATAAACAAACCTTTGAGAGTGAGGCATTTGGGGTAATCTAAAATGGCAGCCTCTAGCCTAAAAGGGCAGGGGTGAAAAAATATGAAGAGGGTGTTCCAAAGGTGAGGTGCCACAACCCAAAATGCTCTGCTCCTTGTTTCCTCCACTACTAACTCAAAAGAGAGAGCCAGTCAGAGCAGGTCCTCTGAAGAACATCTTAAATGTCAGACAGGCTGATGTGAGAGCAGATGGGCTTTCAGATACCTTGTCCCAAACCACTTAGAGCTTTGAAGATTCAGCTGAATTGTGCCAGACACAAATTAGCAGCCGGTGTAGGTCTTTTAAGTACGGACAATGTAATTATTAGCATCACTGTTGTTTGTACTGGTGCGCAACCGAGCTATTGTATCAAGCATCCAATTTTCAGACGGGCTTTGATGGCAGCCCCTCTCCCCCTGGATGGTGGGTCCCAGTGACTGGTTTTTGTCCTGGAAAAAGACAGCTCCCACTGCTAAGTGCTATTTTTAAAACATTAACTCAGTGTGTGTGTGTGCACCATGCATTTAAAGTGCATGGCATCCCTCTCCAAAAAATAATCCCAGGAAACTGTAGCTTACACCTCACAGAGCTACAATTTCCAGCACCATTAACACACTGCAGTTACAAGGATTCATTTGGGGGAAGTCACACTCTTTAAATGTACGGTCTGTATGCACCCTAAACATCACCACCCATCTGCAGTTACTGTTGGATTGTGGCTTCTGAGTGTATTGAATTGGTAAACATTGGAGCCCCGAAGAGCTTTAAGAGTCACAGCTGCCATATTTATTTCTTCTAGATTTCCCAGTCTACACAGAAGGCATTTTGAGGTGTGCTTCTTTTAAGTGCATAAACCAGTTTTCCATTTCCTTGCAGAGAGAGCATCGTTTAGGAGCCTCAACCTCCACACGGATTCTGTCAAAGGGTTCAACATGGGGCGTGCCATCAGCACCGGCAGCCTGGCCAGCAGCACATTGAACAGGCTCGCGGTCCGGCCGTTGTCGGTGCAAGCAGATATTCTCAAGAAGCTCTCCTACTCCGAACTCTCCCTCTTCCAGTCTGCCCAGAGCTGTTCCAGGGACAAAAACGAGAAGCTGCCCTGGGAGGAAAGGCCCAGAATCATGAGCAAATCCTTTCACGACCTGACCCAGAGCCAGGTGTCTGTCAGCCCCCTTCGGAAAAATGTTATCACCCCCGTGGACGCCTCTTCGCGGAGAATGGAGGAAATGATGGGGAAGATCTTCCAGCAGGTGCCAAAATCTGATGCCGAATCAGCGGCTGGAGGAGCAAAGCTCAACAAGTAAGGATATCTCTTGCAGACTGGTTTTAACATGGCCGTTTCCGTAGGTAGCTACTCAGAAGTACATCCCTTTGAAGGTGCTCTGTGTAATGGTTAAAGCAGAAATTGAGATCATGTGGCCCACCACATGCTGTGGGACTCCAGCTCCTATCAGCCTCTGCCACCTTGGCCCATTGGTCAGGGGTTGGCGGAAGTTGTGATCCATCAATATCTGAAGGGCCACAGGTTCCCCATCCCTGGTTTAAAGTCTCTCTTGCATAGCCTGAAACACAGGCAGTGCCTCCAAGCCACCAGTGCAGAGTGAAATCAGTGTGTGCATCTGGGACAAAGCATGGGATAAGAGGCTTTTCATTTTTGCGCCTGCCACACTGCCATAGGTTAAGCATTTCTCAGTGGCATTCGCATGGGGGTTGCAGCATTTAAAGTGGTCTTTTTTTTCTGTTCCTGTCCACATGGCAAACTCTGGTTAACGTGTGTACACCGTTTTTAGGAAGGGCGTTTACCATTGCCGCAGAAGTTCTCCAAGTTCTCTCTTGTATTTACAGCATTTCCTAATGCACCACAGTCAATAGCTGGGATTATTGGGCTATATTAAACAGTTGGTGTCTTCAGGCCAAAAGTAAGCAGAGATCCATTTTTAGAAGTGTTTTGGATCGAAAGTGAATTTCTGAGCATTTTTGTAGCACTTTCACCTTGTTATACCTCCGTATAAGTCTGCCCCGTCCAGCGTCCATTTCAATGGACGTCTGCGGCAAACCCGGAAGTACCGGAACAGGTTACTTTTGGGTTTGCCGCTTGCACATGTGCAGAAGTGCTAAATCATGCTATGCGCAGAAGCGCAGACCGCTCCATGTGCATGCTCAGAGTGGCGCTTTGTCGAGCATCCTTTTCGTTGAGCGTCCAGGACTCAAAACAAGGTACCACTGTATTTTCCTAAGCTTTTTACAGTTCATTGACCCATGCCTCAGATGTCAAGGGCCACCATCTGTTAGGACGTACTGCAATTTTGCAAAACTGCAGGATTCGTTTTCATTTCATCATCCTAAAATCTCTTTGCGACCAGCTGTTTCATACTTATTCCCATGGAGCTCTGATTCTACACACAGAGAACAAACATCTCCATGTTCACTGATTTCCACTGGTGCATTCTTAACGCCCAGAAGTAGTGTTACCTTTACACCAGTTTGTGTTTTGTTTGTCATGTTTATATCATTATTATTTTTTACCTTTGTTCCTTTGTTCCTTTGTTCCCTTCTATGTTGTTCTGTTTTCCTCTCCACTTCTCTCTCACTGCTTTTCTTTCGCCGTTTCCCAACCACCTTTAGTTCACACTCTCATGCAGGTTTAAATTCCAGCCTAGAAAGAAGGAAAAATGAATCTGATTCTTCGTCCACTGAAGACACTGGCCAAGCCTATGTTGTAGGTCAGCATTGTTTGATTCAGTACTTTTTTACGATGAAATTTAGACCTTATGACTGGATTTTTAAAGGACCATTAGTAATGAACTTGAACCATGTACAGACTTAATCCTGGGATAGCTCAGTCGGTAGAACATGAGACTCTTAATCTCAAGGTCGTGGCTTTGAGCCCCATGTTGGGTGTGTTGCAGGGCATTGCACTAGGGCAGTGTTTCCCAACCTTGTGCCTCCAGCTGTTTTTGAACTACAACTCCCATCATCCCTGACTAGCAAGACCAGTGGCAAGGGATGATGGGAATTGTAGTCCAAAAACAGCTGGAGGCACAAGGTTGGGAAACACTGCACTAGGGGACCCTCGCGGTCCCTTCTACCTCTGCAATTCTGTGATTCTATACTGTCATTTTTGGTGATACTGATTTCCCGCCCCCTCACTGAAGCACTTAAGTACCACAGCTCCTCTTTATACAAAGCAGATAGCTTGTTCCTAGATAAACATTGCAACAGGAACAGTTGCACTGCAATGATTAGGAATGTAAGAAGCTGTCTTGATAACCAGTTGGACAACTGGGCTGTCTAGCTTAGGGTTGCCAACACTGACTGGCAGTAGCACTCCAAAATCTCCAGCCCTACTTGGAGATATCAGGGATTGAACCTGTAGCCTTTTTGCTTTCAGAGCATGTGGCTCTCCCACTGAGCTATGAGTCCTTTAAATGAGAGAGAGATCAGGGGACTTCACACACAGGTCCAGTCACTCATCTTGTGCCCCTGTTTAATATAGTTCCACTATATTATGGAATCTCCTGCCAACCTAGCAGTTCGAAAGCACGTCGAAGTGCAAGTAGATAAATAGGTACCGCTCCGGCGGGAAGGTAAACGGCGTTTCCATGCGCTGCTCTGGTTCGCCAGAAGTGGCTTAGTCATGCTGGCCACATGACCTGGAAGCCAATAAAGCGAGATGAGCGTCGCAACCCCAGAGTCGTCCATGACTGGACCTAATGGTTGGAGGTACCTTTACCTTTATATTATGGAATATTATGGAAGCAGGCCCATGCAGAGCTGGTCTGAGGCCCGGGGCAGGAGTCTTGTTAGAATAAAGTTAGAAAATCTTGACATGACAGTGAAAGTCTAGCGGGGGGGGGGGGGCAGGCTGGCTGGCTTAGCCCTTCAGGGCCTGGGGCAAGTGGACCCAGCTGCCCTCCCCATACGTGGGCCTGGCTAGTTCTTCCACTACATGAAGCCCCTGTAGCATGGCATCACTTCCAGAACCACAAGTTGTCTTGCATGAGGAATATCTGACTCTGGAAGACCCTGCAAAGGCACTGAGTTAGATGGAATCTGCATGCATTAATATACACATATTCAAAACGGAGCCTGATTGTGTTTCATGTAGGAAGGAGAAGAACTTCCTTTCCCCAAAATGTTGAAGCCATGTTGAGCCCTATCATTAATGCCCCTCTTGAGATGCAAGAAGAGCTGTTTTTAATTACACAGCTAATTCAAGTGAAGCTTGACTTGAAAGGTTTCAAGTCCTTCGTGTTATGTCATGTTCCAAGAAATAAATATACCCTGCTGTACTGTATCTCAGTGACTTCACCACCTCCCTTTCCCTACAGACGTTCTACAAACGAAGCAGAACCCACTGTTGTTGCCAGAAAGGGAGATCAGCTTGGTAAAATTGAAAAAAGATGAGAAGTATGGCTTAGGTGAGTTGATGTCACTTTGAAAGTCCATATGCAAAGACAGAAATGAACAAAAATCGAGTATGCAGCTTGATTAGGTGGAGCAGGTTGTGATGGAGTTCAGGCTGGAAGATGCCTTTGTTTTTGAATGAAATGTCCCCAGGTTTAGAAAGCTGTCAGATATTGGAACAGACTTAACACTTGTTGATATAAAGTCATCAGTATGGTCTTACGTCCTACCTAACTCTACCTCTAGATTCCCCATTGGGGTAAACTGACCATTATCCTTATCTAAGATATTGGAGGACACCCCTTTACACAGGGAAATTCTTGGTAAACCATGGTCAATGGGTCTCTGAAAATCTCATGAAACATTGTCATGAATGTTTTACAAAATTTACTAAATGACTGCTTTAAACAGGGTTTCAGATCACTGGTGGGGAGAAAACTGGAAAGCTTGACCTTGGGATTTTCATTCACTCGATAACTCCTGGAGGACCAGCAGATTTGCAGGGATCGCTAAAACCAGGTAAATCTTAGGCTTGCTACTGTATGTTGAAAGAAAGCAGTAGAAATACTGCCAGAATATTAAAAACACTGATTTAAAAAAACAAATATAATGAACAAAAGTTACTGCATATGTATTAATGTTGAAATACTGAATGTTGCCATTGGCAATGACATTAGAAGTGATTGGAAGACACGCTTGCCGCTAATTTTGGAAAATGAAATGCATTGAATGGCCCTATCAGGCAATTACACTTTTTATGTAGGCGAGCTATATTGCTAACCGTCTGCAATTGATGGCTGCCTGTTGTTTGGTTTGTTAGTTTATAGCTTAACAGCTCTTCTTGGAAAAATAAAGTTTCAGTGCTTCTTTTCAGGACCAAACTAGACAGTGATGTGAGAGAGATCCATTATTCTTTCTCTCCCTTTGTTGAAACACCCCTCGGAGTGGGGTCTAATTTGCTTGGGGAAACATTGTAGGGGGTGGGTATTATCTCCTGTCTCCCTCCCCAGAACCAATGGGGCTAATGACAGCAACTTCAGAAGGGCACTGTGTGGATCAGGGGTAGAGTCAGGGGAAAAATAACTCCTTCTCTGTGGAAATGAACAGCCCCACACAGCTGCTTTGAAGTTTTTTATTTAGACACCAACAACCAGCAACAACCAAAACATAACCACAAAGGGTATCATGAATACCCATCACACTTGTTTTATCCTTATTATATTTTCATCCTACCTTTCCCTGCACCCATTTTAGCCAAATGACGACTATGTGAGGTAGGTTAGGCTGAGAGATAGCCACTAGCCCAAGATAGTCGCACAGCAAGCATTATGGCCGTGTGGAGATGATTTAAATCTGGGTCCAAAAGACCCTGTGAAGAACTTATGGCAATGTGATACAAGACTTTCCCATTCAAGGCATCATGAGAGCCATTGCTTGGGAAAATGCATATGCTAAGGGAAACCGCATACAATTTTTAAAATATTGGTGAAAATGCATATGAATTTTCATACAGTGTGTGCGTGCATGTGTGTGTACGTGGGTGGCGCTATGGTCTAAACCACTGAGCCTCTTGGGCTTGCCAATCGGACGGTCAGTGGTTTGAAGCCCCATGACAGGGTGAGCTCCCATTGCTCTGTCCCAGCTCCTGCCAACCTAGCAGTTCGAAAGCACACCAGTGCAAGTAGATAAATAGGTACCGCTATAGTGAGAAGGTAAACGGTGTTTCTGTGCGCTCTGGCACTCATCACAGTGTCCTGTTGCGCCAGAAGCAGTTTAATCATGCTGGCCACATGACCTGGAAAGCTGTCTGTGGACAAACACCAGCTCCCTTGGCCTGAAAGCGAGATGAGCACCACAACCCCATAGTCGCCTTTGACTGGACTTAACCATCCAGGGGTCCTTTACCTTTTTACCATATTTTCACGCAAACATAGGCAGAAATGAGCCAAACCAAACTTAATATTGGAAAAATGAGAGACTGAAATTGCCAGATTTGTCCATCATTTGCAATGCACCAAGCACTAAATGGATGTTGAACATCCACAGCAGTCAGTGGATTGCTCCATGGCCCCTCTGTAAAAGCTTGAAAATGTATTGTTTTGATCTCTGAATCAATCTCTCTCCATAGGGGACCGCTTGATATCAGTGAACAGTGTGAGCTTGGAAGGGGTCCGCCATCACACAGCGCTGGAAATTATTGAGCATGCTCCAGAAGAAGTGACCCTTGTCATCTCGCAGCCTAAGGAGGGGCATACAAAAGGTATTCCACTAAGTGTTATCAGCAGTGAGGTCCTTTTTTTGCCTGATGGGCAAGATTGCTGTCTGCCCCCACCTGTCAATCAATCGGCATTATCCCGCCCACCTGTCAGAGTCCCTTGTGCAGCACTTCCTAAGTGCCTAACAGTCAGCTGGTTGTTGGGTGCTTGGAAACCACAGCACAAAGGGACTTGCTAAACCTATTCTTGCCAAAGCACAGAGCAGAGCTCTAGCAAAACTACTTTCTGCAGGGATCAGCTGTGTGATTGATCCAGCTATGTCTGTCACACCTGACATCACATATGAGGTAGGTAGGCATGGTTCAGGGAAGACAGCCATGCTGGGCCAAATTTGACCCACTGGCCAGAAATTCCTCACCCCCCTGTCTTAGATAAATAGTTGGTGTAATCTGCAAATTCTGCTTAGTTTTTCTCCTTTCGTACATCTATACACAATAGCTCAACCCAGTTGCAGTTGTTCCTGTTGTTGCAATTAGAAAGTAATTTCCATGTTCCCCTTAAGGCAGGCACTGTTACGCAGCAGGTTTTAGCAGGAATTGGCTACACCTTCGGCCACATATCCAGGGGTTCTGCAACACTAAAACTTGCCGATTAACACCCAGCTAGCATAATTTATCAACCGATAAAATTAGCTTGTGGGTGGAAGGAAAGGGACAGCTTTGGAGCAAAGTTGCAGATCGCTGGGGGTGGATGGAATTGATAAGCTGACAAAGCTCATTGAATCAGGGTTGTTTGTCTATCTAAATATTTGTACCCTGCCTTTCAGCCCAGATAGGCCCACAAGGACACTTGCAGTCATTAAAAGCAGACAGTAAAATTCCAAAAGCAAAAGTCCAACTTATAAGTAGTAAAAGCAGAGAGCTAGGAGGGGAAACCAAACTAAAGGCCTGTTGAAGCAAAAATGTTTTTATAACCTGCTTAAAAGGCCATTAAGGAAAGGGTCAATTTGGCCTAAAGTTTCCTGACCTGGGTGCCAGTTAGGGATGGAGAAGAAATTCAGTTCAGTTTGCATTTAAAAGTGAACTTAACCTGATTTGCCGTTTCCAAAACAACACACAAACTGAAACTTGACCATACTTAAAAATTCCACTTCTTGGAATTTTGCAGTGCAGTTCTCTAGCCAAGTAATTTGTACAAAGAAATGCATATACTAAAGCGTGCATCTAAATGCATATATTAGTGAAAATAGCATACAAAAATATTAGGGGAAATTGCTTTGGAAGAAACCACATGTATTAGGCAAAATTGTTTGTAAAAATACAGGAGAAATCCACACAAAAGTGCTGGATCCACACACAAGGGCACTTCAAAAATAACTTTGCAAACTGAAGCAGAAATGTGGAGAATTAAAGCTTAAGACTGAAGAAAAAATTAAGATGAGAGAAAATGAAATTGACATGTTCATCTATCCCAGGGCTGATGCTGGCCCCCAGATCCTCGCATCGGCCATGTTTGGTTGGAGTTCTGTCTTTCATTTGTTCTTTCATTTGTAAATCCTCTCAGCATTACCTTTAATGCTGGCAGTTTGAGTACAGAAAGCTAAAAATGTGAGGTGAAACTGAGGCCCATACAGGCTTTTTGTACCTGCACATTCCATCCTCGGACGAACCTTCCTTCGTCTCATCCTGATGCGTTGTGGTTCCAACATTTCCCGTATCAAGAAACCATTGCTCCCTGTTATAACTGAAGTGGGATTACCAAAATCAGAACAGATAATGATCTTAAATCCAGATTCCAAGCATGATTTAGGATCTTGGTAATCAGATTCTCAGTTCAAATGTAATAGGAAATTGCAGCATAATGTATTTTATTTATTATTTATTTGCTTGTTCGCTTGAAATTTTATTTCCCACCTTTCACGACGCAGTGGCTTGCAGCAATAAAAACATACAATACAGAAAAATTTAAAACTACATTAAACCTCCAAAACTTAAAATTTAAATCTCCAAAGGAAATAAAACATGAAACATCTGAGAAGCATTCCGGGTGCAAAGGCCTCATGAAATAAGATGGTTTTTACCAGTTGTCTGAAACTCAGTAGGCATGGCACGTTTCTGATTTCTTGTGGCCCATGTAGGGCTGAGACGGAAAGAAGGAAGGATTTGGCTGTAGGATGGAGCACCCAGGCACAAGACCTGAGCATATTTTGGATTATTAAGCTGAGATATGTATGTCTCAACTAACCAGTGTACAGTGGTACCTCTGGATGCGAACGGGATCCGTTCCGGAGCCCCGTTTGCATCCTGAGTAGAACGCAACCTGTGCATACGCGGGCCGCGATTCGCCGCTTCTGTGCATGCGCGTGACTTCATTTTGAGCGTCTGCGCATGCACAAGCAGCAAAACCCGGAAGTAACACGTTCCATCACTTCCAGGTCGCCGCAGAGCGTAACCTGAAAACGCTCAACCTGAAGCATATTTAACCCAAGGTATGTTTGTATTGTGGGACGCGGGTGGCGCTGTGGGTTAAACCACAGAGCCTAGGACTTGCCGATCAGAAGGTCAGCGGTTCGAATCCCCGCGATGGGGTGAGCTCCCGTTGCTTGGTCCCTGCTCCTACCAACCTAGGAGTTCGAAATCACTTCAAAGTGCAAGTAGATAAATAGGTACTGCTCCGGCGGGAAGGTAAACGGCATTTCCGTGCGCTGCCCTGGTTCGCCAGAAGCGGCTTAGTCATGCTGGCCACATGACCTGGAAACTGTACTCCGGCTCCCTCGGCCAGTAAAGCGAGATGAGCGCCACAACCCTAGAGTCAGTCACAACTGGACCTAATGGTCACGGGTCCCTTTACCTTTACCTTTACCACTGTATTAGGTTATTTAAATAATGCTTACTATTGGGAATTTCCCTTTCTCCGTAGCACCATCAAATCTCTTCAGTGGCACAAAAGGGTATTTTAAAAGGCCGCCACTGCCACCAGACAATGAGGCAGAGTCGTCTTCAGAGGAACACAACCGGCCGCTGAGCCAGCAGAGGCCTACCTCTGGGAGCTTATCTGGCCTTGGCTCGGGTAAACGGGACGGAAGCCTCAGCTCCCAAGACTCCAGGACCGAAAGCGCCAGCCTGTCCCAGAGCCAAACAAACGGTGGTTTCGGCAACCATATCGGCGACAAGCCCCAGCCAGAATACCAGAATTGCATCGATTCCCAGCTTGCCCTTTCCAAATTCAGTGAAAGAAGCGGAGCATCTTCGGAGGCAAACACAGCAAAGGCCAAAAAGTCTGGGACGGCGGAGACCGTGGAGTATTCTGACCGAGGAGATTCTGACATGGATGAAGCCACTTACTCCAGCAGCCAGGAACCAGCAACAGCGGCCGCCAAAAAGGCATAGTCCATTTCTATACCACTTTGCTTTTCTTTTACCTCTGTACCATCCACTCCATACCTTTAAAGCACCATGATGCTGCTTTAAACAGTCATGGTTTCCCCCCAAGAATTCTGGGAACTGGTTTCTTAAGGGGCTGAGAATTGTTAGGAGACCCCTAGTTCCCTCATGGAGCTGCCAGTACCCAGAGTTCCTTGGGAAAGAGGATTAATTGCTCAACCTCTTCAAATGGTAGCTTTGTGAGGAGAGATGGGGTCTCCTAGGAACTTTCAGCTCTCTTAACAGTTCCCAGGATTCCTTGGGGCAAACCAAGAGTGCATTAAACTCATGGTGTGGATGAGGTCTTACTATAATTACTGGTTTGTTTTGAAATTAAAACAAGGGAGTGAGATGGACTGGGTGGGGGTCGACCACCGGCGCTTCCATTGCTTAACCGCTCTGGCACCTTTTACTAACGCTTTGGGGGCTTATTTTCCCAAGGAGAAATTCCTTGCAAGCGTATATAAGCCTACAGGATCAGCAAAAGAGAAGACAAGAGCTTGGTTTTGGTTCCAAAAGAGCCCTCCAGAAAGCCCATTTCAGCACACTTGCACTATTTATCGTGAGGTTCCCCACCCCTTCAAATCCCCAACTGCTTGGGAAATGGACACTTGAGATGTCTTCACTTATTGAGGTCTCTTTCTGTTGTGGGTATGAATTATTTTAACAGGAGGGTTTCTGGTAAACAGGACAGCGGCACGCTAAACGCTTTAGAGAGAGTTAGATGCTGTTCCAGGTGGCGACGGCAGCCTTATGGGATAAACCTTATGGAATTCAGTAGGCCAAGACATGAGTCATTTACGCAACATTTATTTCCTCTCATTTTACTTCTCCCCCACCCACTTTGACTATTAGCCCTGCTGCAGTCCTATCAGGGTAATTCTTGTTGCCTCTATAAGTCACAGAATTTGTTTACAGGCAAGGACCGTTTTTCGTGATGAAGCCATATTCCATTCAGACAAGAACACCCAAGGGTGGAAAGAAAGTCCATGTGGAGTAGGTGTGGCCTGGGCAAAGTCTTTCTTTGGGCGACATAGAGAATTTCTCCATCCCCAGTGTATAGCGTACCCCAGAGATCTCCTTGCTTTATGCCTCCTTCCTAGGCAGAAGAAATAGGAGCTTATTTACATGCGCTGTGGGTTAAACCACCGAGCCTAGGACTTGCTAGTCAGAAGGTCGGCGGTTTGAATCCCTGTGACGGGGTGAGCTCCCGTTGCTCGGTCCCTGCTCCTGCCAACCTAGCAGTTCAAAAGCACGTCAAAGTGCAAGTAGATAAATAGGTATCGCTCCGGTGGGAAGGTAAACGGTGTTTACATGCGCTGCTCTGGTTCGCCAGAAGCGACTTAGTCATGCTGGCCACATGACCCGGAAGCTGTACGCCGGCTCCCTCGGCCAATAAAGTGAGATGAGTGCCGCAACCTCAGAGTCGGCCACAACTGGACCTAATGGTCAGGGGTCCCTTTCCCTTTACTATTTCCCTCTTAGTCTGACCCTGGAATATCCCGCCCCTCTTGGCCCAAGGCAGTTTTCACAAAACACCTTTTTTATCCCGTTTTAACATCTTTTATCCTACCCCTTCTGCTCCTTAGCCCAAACCTGCCCACTTGGAGCCTTCTGTGACTGGGTCATGTGAGGGTCCTGTAGGTCAGCTGACCGCTTGCTCAGGCACATAATGCTTTTATTGATCAGCTGCCCACACATGGCTGCATCACGCCGAGCAATTTTGGCAGTGTATCTGACCCAAGCAATTATTGGCATATTGATTCCTTCATTCTGGGAGATCTGTCCCTGCAGACGCTTTGATCCATAACATCATGAATGTCGCCTGAAACACTGCATCAAATGGTAGTTGCATTTGGATATATCTGCTTAGATTTCGAGAGTGCTTCCCTGTTTTTTATTTGCGTTGTGTTTGTGCATGTGTAAATATTTATGTACGTGTAATCTCATTTTACCCCCGTTTCAAACCTTTGGCTATCCCTGCTGAATATGTAGTACAGTCCTAATCACAAATCACCTCTCTAACAGGGTATACTCTCTCTCTTTTTTGTCTTTCCCTCTCTCTCTGTTTTTTTGTCTGTTTTTTGTAAAGGAGCCTTACTTCATGAATTTGGCCAACTCAATGAATTCTAAAAAGTTTTCTTCACCGCCTCTTAAACCTGGAGATATCTTTGAGGTCGAACTGGCCAAAAATGATAACGGCTTGGGAATAAGTGTCACGGTACTGTTTGACAAGGTTTTTACCTGTTTTCTCTTTTTTTCTCCACTCCAAGCGACCTGTTAAAAATGTATGGTTTACAGGGTAGCAGTGGACCTTAAAGAGGCACTGTCAAGTAGTTAAACCTGCTGCTAATGTTTAACTTCTCTCAACAACTCTCAAGGCTGAGGTTCTGCATGACATTACATGCAAAGGGGAAGGATTCAGGGCAAGTTCTGCACATCAAGAGAAACCCGAGTGTTATGTTTTGTTCCTTGAAAAAATGCACACAAAGAGTGACTTGGTTCATATATCACGGTAAAGCAAACTATGTTGTGCATCACATATTGTTGGACTCCAGCTAGGTTTGGGGGAGCAATTCAACCAAGTTCTCAGTTAAAGGCAAACCTCCCTGTTTTCACTTTCCAAAATGATACAGGAGCCAAAATACAGCCATCCTTCGAAATTTGCAGTTCCCCGACTTTTGCAATGCCATGTAATGTGTACAAAAACACATACACTGGGGTGAAGTGTCCATAAAAATGTGTTTATTAGGGGAAATAGCATTCCACATGCATTATTTGAGAGGAAATCTCCTTTCTAAAGCGTATACATTCAGCAAAAAACTATTCCAACATGTATATTGGGAGAAATTCTCACAAAAATAGTGGTGAAAGTTCGTGATATTTTTTAAAATACAATTTTTTGTGGACAACTGAATTTAGGATTGGAAAATCAGAAACTGAGGAAAAACCAAAATTGCCAGATTCTAGGATGATGGGAGTTGCCGTCCAATAACATCTGGAGGACCACAAGTTTCCCACCCAGCATTATTGCCACATGCTCATGTAGGGCATCCACATTTTATGTATTTCCTGTGTGAAACACCAGTATTTCCCACAGCACTCGTGATGTGCCGAGCTGCCCTAATTCATGCGTAAACTACGACTGAGATCAGAATCGAGTTTCCTAACGTATTACTATGCGTACCATGAATGGAAGCAACAACAGCAAAAACGCGTACTTTCCCTACTTGTATTTATAACACTGCAGAATTGCAGTTGTGACTCTCCTTCTCCCTGCAGAAAGGCTGCTGAAATCAGTGAATTACCTCTCAAGCTTAACTCTTGACTTTGTATGTGGTTCTGTTGCCACTTATTGGCACCTGACCGCATCGCCAGAGGAGTCGATATAGGCTTGTCACACATCCTCTGAGCTCCCTCTGCTGGTTGCGAAGCATAATACTACCAAATATTTATATTTATGCACAATTTCTCTGAGTTGTAACTCATGGATGCTGAGGGAGGTGGCACAGCTATGCCTTCTTTCACCTTGTTCTGCCTCCATCCCTTCATTTGCGCAAACACCCCACTCTGCCTGTTGTATCAAGCAGAATTTTAGTTGCACCCCCCCCCCTAGTAAATTTGGGGAGGGGGCAGGAGGAACAGGGTAGAAGAACCTGCAATTGCATTGACTCTTGACTGCTCAGCATATTGACCATTTCTGGGTTAGAAGCTGGCAGCAGTAACCTCACTTTTTGGCATGCCTATTCAATTTTATAAGAACGTAAGCTGAGTTCTGTACATGATCGTTCGTACTTAATGGGCTGCAACTACTTGACAATGTCACTTTAAAGATAAAACTCCGAAAGCGGGTATACAATGCCGTGTCCTTGTGTTTATTGCTTTTTGTGGGGGTGTCTGAAAGTGCTTTTTTAATGGCAATCTTTGGTTCACTTTCCAAAGATCAGATTGAAGGTTTGCATCTCAGAATTTTGGAAAGCAGTTTGAACAAGGAGAGCTGAGTAAATGCAGATCACTAGAGGAGGTATTTGTGGCTCACCCAAGGAGATCAGCTCATGCATATTCCCCAAGGCATTCGTCCAAATTATCTAGAGTTCTCATCCTTTTCAAAGTAAATCAGTTTGCCATAAAAATTAAAACACATTTCCTGCTTCCCTGTAGCACACTTGCACAGTATTGTGAGCACGTTGGTTGCAATTTCTAATCTGAAACAGAAAGCAAATGTGTTTTGCTGGCCCTGTACTAAATACTGTTGGCTTGGAATCCTAATAACACCTACATAGGAGTGAACCTACTGAGCACAGAGAGACTTACTTCCAAGTAAGCTTACATAAGCATACATAAGCGTACATCAGGGATGCGGGTGGCGCTGTGGGTTAAACCACAGAGCCTAGGACTTGCCGATCAGAAGGTCGGCGGTTTGAATCCCCATGACGGGGTGAGCTCCCGTTGCTTGGTCCCTGCTCCTGCCAACCTAGCAGTTCGAAAGCACATCAAAGTGCAAGTAGATAAATAGGTACCGCTCCAGCGGGAAGGTAAACGGCATTTCCGTGCGCTGCTCTGGTTCGCCAGAATCGGCTTAGTCATGCTGGCCACATGACCCAGAAGCTGTACACCGGCTCCGTCGGCCAATAAAGCGAGATGAGCATCGCAACCCCAGAGGCGGCCACAACTGGACCTAATGGTCAGGGGTCCCTTTACCTTTACCTTTAAACATACATAAAATAAGGCTGCTAGTTTAAAAGCATAGGAAGTGGATACTCTTAAGGAAGGAGTAGCCTTTTGCTTAAAGCAGAGATGGGGAACCTGTAGCCCTCCAGTTGTTACTGAGCTACACCTCCCACCGTCATTGGCCGTGCTGACTGGGCCAATGGGAGTGGGAGGCCAACAATTCTGAAGAGCCTCAGATCCCTCCAGTATAGGGATCCATAGACCCCTTCTTGCTCAAGAACCACATTTCTTAAAGTGGACAGGTTCCCCTCTCCCCTGATTGTGCTTTCTGCAATGTTGTGCAAAAAGAAATCTGACAATTGAGCTTTTCCCTTTTTGGAGTGGGAAAAGCTTCACCTGTTGGATTCTTGCCTGTCGTGGCGCAGTTAAAGGCACAGTAAACTTAGCAGGAAATGGTGGCCAAACTGCATTTTCAGACATTAGAAGAAACCCACCACCCAGCCTACTGAGGTTTCCTTTTTTCCCCCCAACTGAGCTTTCCATAACTCAAGAGGAAGAAATGTACCTTAGTTTTTCCCTCTTTGTGTCTGTCTATATCTGAATGGCTGGACATGCATGATATACCCTCAGACTCATGCTTTGTTAACCTTCACAAATATTCTCAATAGTTCTGTTACCAGAACTTTAAACGAGAATTCTGTACCCAGAAGAAGCCTTGGGAACCATCTCTTTGCTTGCATGGGGCTCAAAAAAGAAGAGAGAAATAATAATTCCTTCTGGGTTTCATTTTCGGCTGCCGCTTGTCCTTGCTGATAGCCTGCATGAGTATGTTCTGGATTCCTTTAAAGGATTGGGTTGGTGCCTTTGGTTTCGGATATCTGACTTTCCATTAAGGTCGTAACCTTTGTCCAATTTATTAATCTGCAGGGTGGTGTGAACACCAACGTGAGGCATGGAGGCCTGTATGTGAAAGCTGTTATTCCTAAGGGAGCAGCTGAAGCTGATGGTAGAATTCAAAAAGGCAAGTATAATTAACCTTTATTTTCACCTTGGGGTTTTGCAGCTTCCTGAATAGCTGGGATTCTTGGAGAATATGAGAAAAGGGTATCTATCAAGACCCTACTAGCCTCGGTAGCTGTTTAAGACCTAAGTGTACAAAAGCAGCATATTTCTGGATATCAGATGCTGGGGACGGGGATGACAGGGACATCTGGCTGCCCACTATTGGAAACAGGACGCTGGTCTTGACGGACCCTTAACCTGACCGAGAAGGTTCTTTTCATGTTTTCGTTCCACTGGTGCTTTATCCTGCACAAGTCTTTCTCAAATAAATGGCTATTGACTGGAGCTGAGAGAGGAGACTTATTTTGTTGGGTTGTGCTTAGCCTCTGCTTACGGGGTTCCTATAACCCTTTGTTGTTGGTTCTAGGTGACCGTGTGCTTTCTGTCAACGGTGTTACTTTGGAAGGAGCTACCCATAAACAAGCTGTGGAAATCCTGAGGAATACCGGCCAGGTAGGAGGTTTACAGCCTTGTTTCTCTTGGGCCAATTCCTATGTTGCATTTCTAAGTTGCAGGAAGTTCCTGGGAGGAGGAACAACTATTGCTTCTGCCACCATCCACCAAGCCATTCTCAGTCATAGCAGAAGTGGCTTGCTTATTCTGGCAGCCGCTGCTCTCCCCCGTGTGGCAAAAGGAACCGTGGCTTTTGAAACGTTAGGCTGTGCTGCTGCTATCTTCAAAGAAATGGTCAAGTATGTGGTGGCTCTTCCAGAACTGTGTGGCAAAGGTCAAGCTAATCCTGGAGCCGTCCACACATTCTGGCTGCTGCTGCAATCCAGGGATACTTCCTTATTTGAGGTTCCATACCCAGTAGTGATGTATGGAAGTGAGAGCTGGACCATAAAGAAGGCTGATCGCCGAAGAATTGATGCTTTTGAATTCTGGTGCTGGAGGAGACTCTTGAGGGTCCCATGGACTGCAAGAAGATCAAACCTATCAATTCTTAAGGAAATCAGCCCTGAGTGCTCACTGGAAGGACAGATCCTAAAGCTGAGACTCCAATACTTTGGCCACCTCATGAGAAGAGAAGACTCCCTGGAAAAGACCCTGATGTTGGGAAAGACTGAAGGCACAAGAAGAAGGGGACGACAGAGGACGAGATGGTTGGACAGTGTTCTTGAAGCTACCAGCATGAGTTTGACCAAACTGTGGGAGGCAGTGGAAGACAGGAGTGCCTGGCGTGCTCTGGTCCATGGGGTCACGAAGAGTCGGACACGACTAAATGACTACACAACAATAACAACTGGCAGAGGCAAGACTCAAATGCAAGCATTCATTTCTTAGGAGATTCATGACGTGAATTGGTTATCCATTCAAGAAAATTATTCACAAATCATTTCATCTGCTGATACCCTCATCCAGGAACTGGTCAGAAGAGTTGTGTCTTTTCCTGTTTCCTAAAAGGAAACAATGGCACGGCGACACACACCACAGTAGTGGGGAGAGCATTCCACAGGTGTGGAGCCAACGCTGAAAAGGCCCTGGTGCTGCATACTTCATCCTGCGCTGCTCTTTTCTTTTATTTCCATGGCTAAGTGTCTGTACGCTTGTTCCTGCAGGAGGTTCGCCTGGTGTTGGAAAAGGGCCAGCCTCCAGCCGCCAGAGTCCATGCTCCAGTTACGCCACAGTGCACACCTCCAAACCAGCCCAATCACGCTGGGGCCCCAGAGAGACCTGTGAAGAAAATGACACATACCAGAGACTACAACTTTGTCACTGACGGTGAGATTCTGTCGGAATGCAAAGTGGGCTTGAGCCTCAATGGGTTATTTTTACCTCTAGAATGGCAGGGCAGTGGACCGAGACATAACATGACATTAGAACGACTGCAGTGTCAAGCCCTTTGAGTAGAACTGCCTGATTGATTTATTGATTGTATTTCTATTCCATTCCCAGTCAAATGAATACCAAAGTGGCTTACAAGCAACAAATAAATAACAATAATAGAATATCACAAGTACAGTGTGAATCATATCATATAATTAACAGATTATCATTAAAACAATTGCCATCTATGAAACTATATTAACAGTAACAATAAATAAATAAATAAATAAATAAGCTAATATCACACTTACAGTGTGAGTCATAGTACAGTGGTACCTCGGTTTTCGAGCGTCTCAGAAGCCGAATGTTTCAGAACCTGAACATTGAAAACCCGGAAGTAATTGCTTCCGTTTTCGAACGCGCCTCAGAAGTCAAACTGCTTCTGCGTTTTAAAAAAAAAATTCTCCATTGACTTTGTGCCTCAGTTGTCGAACATTTTGGAAGTCAAACAGTCTTCCGGAACCAGTTACGTTTGACAGCCAAGGTACCACTGTTTATGATTAACAAATCACTATGGCATTTATAATCAATATTAACAAAATAACTTTAAAAATAAACTAAACACTATTAAGTTTAAACACACACACTACCCTTCTTCCAATGACTCATAATCTTTCACTCTATTCAGTTCATTAAAATAATAGTGGCCCTACAGGGCTGGTCCATGAGCTCAATTAAACCATTTGGACGAAACATAATTATGTTTCATAATGACCATAATTATTAATAATAATGACCATAATTATTAATAATAATGACCATAATTATTATTAGCCCGCTTCCCCTTCAAGCAAGAATCATCGCTTACTTGCTTACCTGACCTACCTGTTCTCTGTTTTCATCACTTCCAGTTCTCCTTTTTTTCCTTCCTATGGCACCATTCAAACTATACATTTAAAGCACTATGACACCACCTTAAACAGTCTCACCTTCCCCCAAAGAATCTTGGGAACATAATAAGAATAAGAATAATAATAATAAATAAATAAATAAATAAATAAATAATTTATTATTTATATTCCGCACATCTGGCTGGGTTTCCCCAGCCACTCTGGGTGGTTCCCAACAGAATATTAAAAACACGATTAAACATCAAACATTAAAAACTTCCCTAAGCAGTGCTGCCTTCAGATGTCTTGCAAAAGTCAGATAGTTGTTTATTTCCTTGACATCTGATGGGAGGGCGTTCCACAGGGCAGGTGCCACTACCAAGAAGACCCTTTGCCTGGTTCCCTGTAACCTCACTTCTCGCAGTGAGGGAACTGCCAGAAGGCCTTCGGAGCTGGACCTCACTGTCTGGGCTGAATGATGGGAGTAAGGGCTTGTTAAGGGTGCTGAGAGCTGTTAGGAAGCCCCTGTTCCCCTCACAGATCTACAATTCTCAAGAGTTCCCTGGGAAGGATTGATTGTTAAAGCACATTGTAGCTCCGTGGTGGAGATAGAGGACTTCTTAACAACTCTCATCAACCTTTACAGTTGATCCAGTTGTCATTACTGATGTTCGTTTCAGTTTTCCCGCTTGAGGCTTTGTTGCCATTGGAAGTAAACCAGGCTCCTTGTGTGAAGAAAAGAATTCCTATCTATTAGTGTGTTTATTCATATCCTGGGTTGTTCGGTTTGGTTTTTCGTTATCACTTGCCCTATGTTCCAATGGAATTAAATTATGAAGGTTTGGATTTGTACCTTTTCTCCCAGATTCAGTTATTGTTCACGTTTGACACCCTCCATTCTGCACTCTTACACGTGGCTCATCCACACCTATGTTTAAAGCACTATGGTACCACTTCAACAGTCATAGCTTGCCCCCAGGGAATCTTGGGAAGCTACAATTCCCAGAGCGGTTTTGCAGTCAACCCCTCCTTCCAGAAAATTCTGGGGATTGCAGCTCTGTGAAGGTAATAATGGTCTAACAACTCTCAGCATCCTTAATAAACTTCAGTTCCCAATATTCTTTGGGTGAACCCATGGCTGTTAAAGTGGTATCAGAGTGGCTTATGAATGGTTTGGAAGTAGCCTTGTCTAGTTAATTTCTGGAGTACTGGCTGCTTTCGCTTGATGGGCAACTTGTCCCAAGTTTCTAACGAGTGGTATAAAAATGTTCTGTTCTCATACTTCTGCAGCAACCAGAGCATCTTAGGCTGCGTGAGTATCGATTTTCTGCTTTCCATTTGTTGTGGACGTGTACTTATGCATCTTGGTGCCTGAGGAGAGTGTTTGAAGCATGACCAGCGAGTGAGATCAGGCGTCTCCACGTGCCGCAATGACATTTGCATTTCTTTTCTGCAGACAACACGTTTGAGGTGAAGCTGGTGAAAAACAGCTCGGGCCTAGGCTTCAGTTTCTGCCGAGAGGACAGCGTTTCTCCAGAGCAGCCGGGTTCCAGCATAGTCAGGGTTAAAAAGCTCTTTCCAGGGCAACCAGCTGCAGAAAGTGGACAGATCGAGGTTGGGGACGTCATCCTGAAAGTGAACGGAGCGTCTCTAAAAGGGCTGTCCCAGCAGGTCAGCACCTTTTTCTGTTCGCTTGTTTCAGTTGTAGACACACCTTCTTGTTCAGCGTTTGTGCCTAATTTTTGAATCTCTTCTACATCTAGGAGGTTATTTCAGCTCTTAGGGGAACATCTCCCGAAGTCACCCTTCTCCTCTGCAGGCCACTTCCTGGGATACTGCCTGAAATTGACCCTTCTCTGCTGGTAAGAATGGCAGCACATTGGGTGTTGTGAGTGACTTTTTATGAAAAGGTGCATCAAAGAGTCCATTACAGTGGTACCTTGGGTTACATACGCTTCAGGTTGCATACGCTTCAGGTTACAGACTCTGTGAACCCAGAAATATTACCTCGGGTTAAGAACTTTACCTCAGGATGAGAACAGAAATCGTGCAGTGGCAGCGCAGCAGCAGCAGGAGGCCCCATTAGCTAAAGTGGTGCTTCAGGTTAAGAACAGTTTTAGGTTAAGAACGGACCTCTGGAATCAATTAAGTATGCAACCAGAGGTACCACTGTATTATTATTATTATTATTATTATTATTATTATTATTATTATTATTATTATTATTTGCAGACCGTCCTTCATCCGTAGATCTCAGGGCAGTTTGCAACATAAAATTACAATATAAAAAACACAAAATATAGAATAAAAATGAAAACAAATACAGACCAATAATCCCCTCCTCCTGAAATCACACATTTAAAAGGGTATAGGGCAGGCATGTCCAAAGTTCGTCAGTCAGTTTAATCTGGCCCCTGTGGCGGTTTATTTCCTGGGGTAAAATCCTAAAAAAAACTCAACAACTTCAGTCCTAAAAAAAGCTCAGCCACTTCCATCCTTAAAAAAAGCTTCATCAAATCTGGCCCTCTTTGAAAAAGGTTTGGAAACCACTGGTATAGGGTGATAATCCGCCAAAGGCCTGGTTGAAGAGGAACGTTTTCGCCTAAAGATGTATAACGAAGGCGCCAGCTGAATCACCCTGGAGAGAGCATTCCTCAAACGGGGAGCCACTGCAGAAAAGGCCTGTTCTTGTGTTGCCACCCTCCAGACCTCTCGTCGAGGAGGCATTAGAAGAAGGGCCTTGGATGGTGATTGCAAGGTCTGGGTTGGTTCATATGGGGAGAGGCGTTCCTTTTAAGCTTCACCCAAAGAAAAAGTGTGTTTTTACTAATGTGGTGTAGGAGTCTAATAGCCTCCAAAGTACTTTATGCAAACAATGAAAACCTGGGTGGGTCAGTGGGGGCGTATATGTGCATTACACATGACAGTGACACCCGCTCTCTGAAACCGCAGCCAACATGCTTGGTCCCGTTTCTGCCATACTTTCTTGTCCTTTTTCCTCCAGACTCCAATCCATTCCCCTCAGCAGATTTTCCCGGATGTCAGCAAAGGCAACCTTCAGCAACCTAATGGGGAGCAAGACGACAGCTCTGACGAAAACGAAGCCACCGACAAGGGCAGGAAGCGGATCAAGTCCCCCTCCCGAAGGGACAGCTACAGCGACAGCAGCGGGAGCGGAGGGGAGGAGCTTCCTGCGAATGCGGCCCAGATAGCGAGCACAAAGTGGAGCTCCGCCCTGTACCAAAACCCCAACAAATCAGCAGCGGAAGCAGCTAGTCCTTATGAAACACCCTGCAGCCAAGAGGAAACTATTCGCACAATATATTGTGCTCCTCATGAGACACCAGGGAAACCAGAAACTGAGAACAGGCATGTGCCATTGGCTCGTTTCGTTAAATTAATTTAGTCATATAGTTTGGTTTTTAACATGATAAGTTGTGAGTCCTGCTAGACTCAAAGGGGGCAACCATGTTTGCTATGCATCTAACATTCCCCATTCATGTCTAAAATGGGGTTTGAGGTAGAGTCCTAATTTTTGCATCCATTTCAGTTGGGGGTGGGATTGCAGTTGCAGCAAGAGAGCAACAAATTCCTCTCTTTCCTCCAAGCCCTGTTTTGATAACTGAAAAGGGACTGACTTAAGAGAAAAATGCCTGGGCCGATTGACTGCAGAGAGGTAAACTCTAGGGGAGGGAGGGAGGAGAAATTTGACTCTATTTGCATGTGAAGGCAAGCTTACTAATTCATGCTTTCCAAAACAACACATGAACCAAAGCACCTTTCAAAATTCAAGTCACCTTTCAAAATTTGCACCTCTGAATTTTGCAATGCAACTCTCCGGCCAGGTAATGTGTCCAAAAGTACATATACTAGGGTAAATATAAAACATGTGTATTTGTGGAAATGATATACACAAATGCATTGCATTAGGGGGATTTTGTTTGCAAGAATGTGTGCATTAGGTAAAATTGCATATAGAGAAGTGTGTAATTTAGTGGTTGTTTTCAGGAAAACGCTGGTGAATTTTCACAAGGACTGTTAAAAAATAAATTTGCAAACTGAAGTGGAAGTATGGAGAGCTGAACTTAAGACTGGAAAAGCTAGAAACTGAGGGGAACCAAAATTGACATATTCACCAAACCCTAGCCTTGAGGGTTCAGCTCCCTTCACCCACACACCACTTTTGATTGAAAAATAATGTCCCAGTCCTGCTTTTCATTCAGAGCACCGACTTTCCATGCAGCGGGTCCTGAGTTCAATCCCTGGCATCTCTAGGTATGGCTGGGAGAGACCCCTGCCCAGTCAATGCAGACAGCACTGTGCTAAATGGATAATGGTCTGACTCCTACATTCCCATGTAGGTGAACAGGGCAAACACATAGCTACAATGTGGCTACCTCCATCTCCTCTGCTTTGGCCCTGTGAATGGTCTTTTAAACCAGTGAACTGCCCTGAAGATCCCATTTCAGAATCAAGAGATGGTTTAAAAATATAATCAATAAATTGCCACCATTGCAATTTCAGCCCTCCTCCAGCGGCATTGGAGCCAACCTAAATTTTGATTCCTTGCTTCGTCTTCTTTTTCTTTTCCTTTAGTAACCCACCGTCTCTTCTCCCAATGGATTTGCCACCAATATCAAGATGTCGAACCTTCACATCTGGTTCAGCGGACGAGAAATACAGCTGCTCCGTCTCTGAGCTCGTGGCAGCGCCAGGAGCCCTTGCGTCGCTTTTGAGCCAGCTTGAAAAACACGCCGATGAATATGAACCAGTAATGTCCCACTTTTCCTTCTCAGTAGTTGGAGGGAGGGTTTCGTGTGTGTTTTTAGGTTTGTGCAAACACAGCAAAACGCTACAGTTTACCCGGTTGCAGCCCAATGGACTTTTGCACCATCTGTGCCAATTTGCAGATCAGAACTCTACTTCGTTCTGTGTGGACTGTACCATGTTGTTTTATTTTTATTGAAATACTCTGCTGCTGCTCTGGTCACTTGGGACCTCCCCTACCCCATCGCAGATGCTTTTAGGTAAAAGTGAAAACACTGGGTGATCCGAACAGGGATGGTTCCTTGCCTATTGCATCTAATTTTCATATTTAAAAAGAAATATCTGCAAGTAGATTTCAAATGGGCTCCAGCTACAAACTGCAGAAGCTATTTTTAGTGCATCCACTTAGAAACTGCCCAAAAGACACCTGTGACCTGCATACCTGACCTCAATTATCTCCTCCTTTGTGTCATGCTATCTTGAACTATCCATGTGTACTGGGGATGAGTGGATCAGTCTTTTTCTGTCCCATGTCAGTTTTGCACATGTTCATTCATAGGTCTTCTCCATCCTGTTTCCACACATTAATTTTTTTAAGAATCCAAACAGAAACCCATATTTAAAAATATTGGTTTGTGTTCATATTGATTAACATGACTAGGTTAGAGCCATTCGTTTCAGTGGGTATTCTCTGATTAAAAACTAAGTTGAATACCATCCATTTTGTCTCAATTTGCATATTTCTAAACATGCTTTGGGATGCTGGTGGCGCTGTGGGTTAAACCACAGAGCCTTGGGCTTGCAGAACAGAAGGTCAGCGGTTCGAATCCCCACGACGGGGTGAGCTCCCGTTGCTCGGTCCCTGCTCCTGCCAACCTAGCAGTTCAAAAGCACAAAGTGCAATTAGATAAATAGGTACCGCTCCGGCGGGAAGTTAAACGGCGTTTCCATGCGCTGCTCTGGTTCGCCAGAAGCGGCTTAGTCATGCTGGCCATATGACCCGGAAGCTGCACGCCGGCTCCCTCGGCCAGTAAAGCGAGATGAGTGCCACAATCCCAGAGTCGTCTGCGACTGGACCTAATGGTCAAGGGTTCCTTTACCTTTACCTTTAAACATGCTTTATGCTTAAAATATACTGTTGTTAAAATGGGGTAGGACATTTTTGAGCCAACAACTGTGTTGCAAAATTCAGAGGAAAATCCAAGGGAGAGTTATGCTCTGATCTGCACGTTAGTCCACGAGGTGCAAATTGGTTTGTTCGCAGAAATTGCATTCCTCAAATACCACCACACAGATAGATAACACATGCAGATCTATGCAGCTGTGTATGTGTATTGTGTTGCTAGTTCTCAGTCTGAAACGTTCTGAAAATGTGCTTCCTTCCAGGAGGTGGAGCTCCATGTTGTCCTGACTAAATCAGAGAAGGGTAGCCTTGGTTTCACTGTGACCAAAGGCAATGATAACGTTGGCTGTTACATCCATGACGTCGTTCAAGACCCTGCCAAAAGTGATGGGAGGTTACAACCCGGTGATCGACTGATCAAGGTGAGTTGGGATGAAGCAGAAGAAAAAGGACCACTTGGTTTGTTTTCTGTTATGTCGCAGAACAAATCCACAAAGGGTCCAGAGGGTGGCAACACGAGAACAGTGGCTCCCCATTTCTGGACTACTCTCCCCAGGGAGACTAACCTGGCGCCTTCATTACATATCTTTAGGTGCCAGGCAAAAGCATTCCTCTTATTATTATTCTCTCTGTCTTTGAAGGGCATGGGACACAGGTGGCGCTGTGGGTTAAACCACAGAGCCTAGGGCTTGCCGATCAGAAGGTCGGCGGTTTGAATCCCCACAACGGGGTGAGCTCCCGTTGCTCAGTCCCAGCTCCTGCCAACCTAGCAGTTTGAAAGCACGTCAAAGTGCAACTAGATAAATAGGTACCTCTCTGGTGGGAAGGTAAACTGTGTTTCCGTGCGCTGCTCTGGTTCGCCAGAAGCGGCTTAGTCATGCTGGCCACATGACCCAGAAGCTGTACACCGGCTCCCTCGGCCAATAAAGCGAGATGAGCGCTGCAACCCCAGAGTCGGCCACGACTGGACCTAATGGTCAGGGGTCCCTTTACCTTTTATCTTTGAAGGGCAGTATATAAATTGAATAAATAAATAAAATTAAAAGTTAAAACTTGGGAGAAAGGCAAAAATGCAGCACTGAGGCTGTTGCTGCAGCAGACTAAAGATGTTTGCAGTGGGCTAAAGATGTTTGCAGTGGCTGTGCATATAGCCTGGTCTGCTGGAGAGACATCTCAAACCTAAAAGTTGCCACAATAGCCTTGTTAGTTTATATTTAGCTACAGTGGCTGTCAGTGCAAGAACAGTTTACTTAACGATAGCTTGTGACGGCTGCATTGGTTGTACACGTCCTTTCTAAGGGCACATCGCTGGTTCCTTTCAGAAGTATTATTCCAACAAGCAGTTAGACTTTCTCAAGGTGATTTGCCTCTATGCATTTTTGCTGACATCCTTCTGAGTGCTTGCTTTGATGTTGGTTTTTATTATGTATTATTTGGTGCTGTTACATACTATTTAGTGCTATGCATCTTTTCTCCAATTTTGCTTCTTGCAAGTTACTTTGAACGTGTTTTATGAGGAAAAAATGGGATATAAATTAACTGATTTTTACCGAGAAGATACTAGTATCCTAATTCATACTGTTTGTAGTTCCCTCTTCCAATCTTCAGTCTTTGTATCTTGGTGTGTGTGTGTGTGTGTGTGTGTGTGTGTGTGTGTGTCTGTGTCTGTGTCTGTGTGTGTGTGTGATTACCTCACCTGAAGGGGTCCTTGTGCAAATCCCATGTGTTTTTGTAAACAGCTTTGAATCTACAATCAAGTGGTATATAAAATTTGTGAAATAAGTAAATAAATAAAATGTCTGTCCCCTCTCCCCCAACTCCCCAGTCACCATGACAGGCATCTGAAGAAGTGTGCATGCACACGAAAGCTTATACAAAGAACAAATTTAGTTGGTCTCTAAGGTGCTACTGGACAATTTTTTTATATATTTCAACCATGACAGGCATTCATAATAATAATAATAATAATGTATTATTTATACCCCGCCCATCTGGCTGGGTTTCCCCAGCCACTCTGGGCGGCTTCCAACTGAATATTAAAAACAATACAGCATCAAACATTTAAAAACTTTCCTAAACAGTTGTCTTTTAAAAGTAAAACAATAGTGTCAGACAATCATTTCACTGTCTGGATATGCTGCTTAGGTTGTTTAAATCATTGCCGCCTCTCAGATCTCTCTCTTTCTTTGATTTTCATCTTCACAGGTTAATGATACAGATGTCACTAACATGAGCCACACAGATGCTGTCAGTTTCCTCCGAGCTGCTCCAAAGACAGTCAGGCTGGTGCTTGGGCGTGTTTTGGAGTCGCCCAAGTTTCCCATGCTGCCACATCTACTGCCTGACATTCACTTGACATGCCATAAAGAAGAACTGGGTAATCCAAACTTTCGTGGCATCTGCCCATCTATACTCTTCCATTTGCAAAAGCAAAATATGTATGGTGCTATTTCTTTTCCCCTCCAGGCATCTCCCTTGCAGGTGGTCACGACAGCCTTTATCAAGTGTTATACATTAGCGATATCGCTCCAAAATCTGCCGCAGCCGTAGAAGGGACTCTCCGTGCCTTGGATGTCATCCATTACATTAATGGGATCAGCACCCAGGGCATGACTTTGAAAGAGGCAAAGAGGACGCTGGAGATGTCGCTTCCAACAGTGGTGTTGAAAGGAACAAGGTACTTCCTAGGAATGGCTAAATGCTGTGCTATTTATTTTCTTTATTCCTGCCTTCTTTCCATGATGCAGCTCAAGGTGGCCTACATGCAGGCTTCCTTCCAGGCACCTGACAAGAGCCCGGTCGGCTTAATTTAAGTAATGTACTGTAGATTCCGGCATATTAGGCAACTGGGAGCATAAGAAGACCCCCCAAATTGGCAGCTGCCAATTGACTTACACATCCAGTCTTATACGTGGCAGCTTCACTGGGCAGTGGAAGTGGGCGGCGGGCTCCGCACCAGGAGGAAGATGCCTGGCGAAACTGCCCAGCGATGCTAAGCCGGCTTCGCTGGGCGGCTTCCTCCCGGTGCGGTGCGGAGCCCGCCGCCCGCTGCCCAGCAAACCCATACCCAGTGTATAAGACGACCCCCGACTTTTTGGAGGATTTTCCGGGGTTAAAAAGTCATCTTATACGCCGGAATCTACGGTACATATATTTTGGGCTCAGATTAAGACATGCTGAGGCCTTAAACTGTGTCAAGTTTCAGAGGCCCCATAACACAATGTCCCTTTTTTGTAATGCTAAGAGGAAAGGGTAATGAAAATAAGAATAACCAAGTTTCATATTTGCTTATGTACCAGAACATAGGCAAGAATGCAACTAGAAGCGAACCATCAAATTAAAGCATGTATATTGAAAGTTTTGGTCAATCCAGCACAGAGATCACATGAGCTCTCTTTCCAGTTAATAAGGTGGTGAAGAATTGCACGTCTTGACTACAGACAGATATCAGGTATATTTTGAACCGTTTGTACAAACTGTGCTTAAGAGTTTCTTATTTTCTCAGGGATGGCCATCCAGTGTTTCCAAGGTCCAAAGGCCCCGATAACTCAAGTCCAAGGTCAATAAAGCATAATGGTAAGGGCATAAATGTATACAAGTTTTACAAGCTGATTTCCTATTGTGCTGTGCATAGTTTCTCAAAAGCGGCAACAAGAGAATGGGCCTTTTCTGTGGTGGCTCCCTTGATTGTGGAATGCTCTGCTCAAAGAGGCTCACCTGGTGCCATCATTACATGTCTTTAGGCGCCAGGCAAAAACATTCCTCTTTACCCAAGCCTATGGCTATTAAATAGTCTATCACTTGTGAAAATGCGGGGGAGAAGAGTGTTATTATGATGACTATTTTATTACTACGCTGTCCATCAGTTTGCTTTCTATTTTTATTATGTTTTTATCATTGATGCTCTGTAATGCGTTTTTAATGATGTACACCAACCACTGGGATCTTCTGATAAAGGGTGGTATTTAAATTATTATTATTATTATTATTATTAGCCACAACAACATCCTCAAAATTACATTTAAGAAAGATAAATAACTTTTAATCACAAGATGGCTAAATTTCAAGTTATAATTTGATACATATCGGTTTGTTGGAAAATAACAAATCATTCAATTTCTACACACTTCTCGTAGGTCATTTGCTTGGAGAACCCTATGGCAAAGCAGAAATAGGACCTGAGGCATATGCACCGAAAGTAAGTAACTGAGAACAGTTACTCTCTCCCCTTATTGCTGCAGCAGGAGGAATTGTGCCGCACAATGAAATGTTTGTGTTTTAAAGGGGAACAGCTTTGCGCAGGGAAAATTTACATCAGTGATGATCTTGGCTGTTCCCATGGTCTTCAGCTTGTCAGCAGCTGGAGCTGGATCCAGCAGATTTCCTTCCTTTTGAAGAAAGGGTATTCTTCTGGCAGATGAAATCTGTTTCTGACAGAGGAAATTCCTTCTGCTAGTGGGAGAAAACCTTCCCACCCAGCATTTTTGACTGTTCAGTTATTAATAAATATTAAATACCCAGTGTTTAAGCAGAAGTAGACATGAATCAGATAACGCCATTTACTGGATTTTTTTTAAATACTAGATTAGTCAAGTTTTGAAGTGTCTGGAAAAGTTTATTTAAAATTTGCATGTTTGATGATATCAGACTAACCTCCTTTCTCTGTCTTTCTGTAAGCCGATTCAATCAATTGTTTAGCGTTACCTAAAAGTGCATCTTCCCTTATTTCCTTGTACTGTCCCTGCTTTTGAATTCAGAGAGAAACCATAGTCGACTCTTAGGCCTGAACTAGGCAGGTTTTGCTTGTAAACCAGAACTGGAAACCACTATCAAACCATGGTTCCCAATTCTGATTTGTGGATATAGGCTATGGTTTGTACGAACCACAGTTTGCCTAGTTCAGATGTTAATAGCAAGCCATTTTCAATTGGTCAGTCAGCAAGTCAGGGTGGGAAATGGAGCATGTGATTGGAGAAAGGTTCCTTCGTGTAATGCCAACCATGGTTTGGCACTGTCTGAACCATGTCATACCTAGTTAGACGATGACAGGGGTTGAATTTTGGGCCTTCTGTGAGCTACGCATATGCTCCAGCAGCGAGCTGCATACATCCCTGAATCGTGGGGCCAAAACACCTAAACTCATATTGCCAGCAGTGCTTAAAGAGAAAACTGATTTATGATTCTTGGTTTTGTCAGGTTAATGGTGAAATGAACAACAGCCACTATCCAAAAGGGCCAGGGAATGTCACCGTATCTAAAGACATTAGTAGTCAGGCCTCTGATTTTTCCAGCTACAGTAACAACTCAGGTAAGGATGGCAGAGTGGGACAATTGTGTGTGTCTCTCTTACGAAAGCTTTTAGGAGTGCACTGAAACAGTAAAATGAATGAGGGTGCTGTGCCTAAGTATTCTAGGTTGTATTGTCCGGCTTCAGTATAATGTTTTTGAACAATAATGTTGTTAGAACTGTATATTTATTTGGATGCTATTCAAGTCTTACTTAGCATTGACACACTGAACTTAATCAGTATGGCTAAGTTAGGTCCATGATTTCCAATGGGTTTCCCACCCAAAGTGCTGTGGTGTTTTGCTGTGAACAGGCCTCTTCCTCAAGGAGCTTTCGATATACTGTATTTTTTGCTCTATAAGACTCACTTTTTCCCTCCTAAGAAGTAAGGGGAAATGTGTGTGCGTCTTATGGAGCGAATGCGGGCTGCGCAGCTATCCCAGAAGCCAGAACAGCAAGAGGGATCGCTGCTTTCGCTGCGCAGCGATCCCTCTTGCTGTTCTGGCTTCTGGGATTCAGAATATGTTTTTTCTTGTTTTCCTCCTCCAAAAACTAGGTGCATCTTGTGGTCTGGTGCGTCTTATAGAGCGAAAAATACGGTAGATTTCCAGATTGCACCAGAGGAAGGGTGTGGGAAACATGGAGAAACAGAGAGAAGGGTAAATTAGATGAACGCAAGTAATGGTAGCTGAGTAAACTTGCGTAGATCGCACAGTCCTATCATGATTTCCTTCTTTTCCGAGGAAGGGGAGGGGAGATTGAGTCTGCTTGCTTCTTTTTCAAGGATTACCTAGCACTGAGAAACAAAGAAGAGATTATCCAAAAATTGTATTGCCTTTCAGCAAGGGGAGCAGGGCTTTGCAACTCCACATGTTCCTCATTTTCTTCTCCCTGGCAGCAACAGCTATGTGACATTGTTTTATTTAAAGCAGAGGTGCAAGACGAAGATTCTTACGATGTGGATGATCACAACGAAGTCATTCAGTACCTTTTAGATGTTGTAGATGAAGAAGCCCAGAACCTGCTAAACCGTAGTAACGCCGCATCTGGGAACCACCTGCCAGGTACAGTCAAGTGAGCCATCAGTGAAAAAAATCCCACTAATAAGAGACTGTTCCAGAGTTGATGTACTTCACAAGATTGAATTTTATTAGGCCTGCAACTCATTTCTTATTAGGTTGTCGCTATCTGTGATGCAAATGCCTTGTTAGTGCTAATTCGGTCTGCACGCTCATTAACTTCCAGGGAAGCTTTCTCAGCCAGAAGTTGCTGATAAGCATTGCTTAACTGTTGGCAAAATCATTGATCTTTAGCAGTTGCACAGTTCTGTCTGACGTAGTTTCAGGCTCAAAGCTCCCATTTCAGGAGTGTCCCATTTCAGGGTGTCTTGGAAAATAAACACCTGTGTGTTGTGTATTTGAAATGTTTGTGTGAGTCTTGCTAAACCGCAACATTTTTTTCCTTGAGAGAAGGGGCTTTTTGGTGGTGGTGCCTCAGTTGTGATGATGTGTCATGGACTGGCCGGATGCAGAGGACTGGTGGGAGTCACCAGCTGGGGAACCCCCAAGGAAACCCCCAGGGGAAGAAGGCTCGGAGTCAGGGGATTGGTGGTGGGACGATGATGAATGGTCTGAGGGAGAAGAGGGAGCAGGATGGGAGGAAGTGTTTGTGGTGATCACACAGGGTCCCCGGACATTTCATTGTCTATTGATTCCTGTGCCACCACTTTATTTCTCGCTGCCACAACCCAGGTACAATACTGAGTCCAGTCACAGTTAAATTGGAACATAAACTTCTGTCTACTTATTGCAGTTTAACAAGTGTGTGGTTTCATAAATGTTATCGGTCAATTACAATCATGGGGTGCCTATCCAGACCTATAATTTCCGCTACCTGCTCTCACCGACTAAACCACCTCTCAGATATTTACTTGTCTTCCTAGCTCCTAACTGTTCCTGATGCAGCTTATTTCTCTACACTAACTCAACCTACCCACAGACTCTATCCCAACTCACTCCCACTCCAACCAACCACCCAACTCCAAATGAACTGCTCCCTTCTCTCCTCCTAGAGCTGGTTTTATAGTCCCTCTGACTCCACCCCCTGGATTCTGATTGGGTAACCTCTTTAACTATTTCACCTCCAGCACTCTCATATGTTAACGTCACATAGGTGTCAGAGTGCTTGTGTGTGTGCACGTGCACTCAGGCCAACATCTGGTGACAGCAAACAAGCAGAAAAACTAACGAAGCATAATGAAAGTATAAAAGGCTCAGAAATAGGAAAGTCAGAAATAGATCCCTTCACCAAAGTTGGCAGCTTATTTCCCTTCAAACGATTTGCTGAAGAAATAAGTGGTTCCTTTAGTTTCTGTGTTTCAGCTGCTGATAGTTGTTTCCTACCCTTAATTATTGTGCTTGGCAATACTATTCGGATAGCTAAGCATTTAAGGAGCAGCAGCTGGACCTTTTCCATGTTAGCCCCATGGATGTAGTAAGGAATTCTTCTTTTTTTCTGGCAGGTCTCCTGTGTCTTTTATTAGTTGTGTGGCAGGCAGATGTTCAACGGGAGAAATCTCCAGCATTCCCCTCCCCTCCCCCACAGCCCTAGCCTTCATGAGGTTTTGTTAAATAGTGGCACACACATGCATTTAGTGAGTGATTAAAGTCTATCAGTCCTGATCATTTGTGTGGGTTTTTCCTTATTTTTTGATGCCATGTTTCTCTCCCTGTAGAGGCAAATGGGAAACTTGCAGAAGAGAAATCAGAAGACACAGACTGTGATGGGTCATCGTTGCCTGACGATTTCCCAGAGGTAAAATAAATATGGTAGCAGGATTTTTAAAATAATTTTTTAATAAAAATTCTATATGTGGAATTGTTGTATATATGCAGCTATTTTTAATAGTTTTCACTTTCTTTCTTTTTTGCTTTGTCTGTAACTGTTTTATTTGTTTTCAAAATTGCATATTTTACCTCCCCCCGGGACCTTACGGTAAAGGGCAGCTTTACCGTAAATATAAATGATTAAAATTGTGCAACCTAATCTGCTGATATGGGATTGAAAGCCATCCAAAATATTGACTGTCTGGCAATTGGCATAGTGTTTTTAAGTATTATAGAAACTATCGGCGTCTTTGGCGGATGTTGTGGTTGTCAGCACAAAATGGTGGCTGTAGCCAGCAAAAAGAAAGAGGTGACACTATTCTATATTCTCCCATCGAAAAGAAAAGAACGGAATAGAATAAGGCACAGAATTTTTTACAAAAAAGTTTTCTACCTTGCTATTTCCCCACTATGTAATTATAATTTGTTTTACAAATGGTCTTGTTCTGTTTTTCTCCTTAGCCACCCCAAATAAATGGCTGTGAAGAGTATTGTAATAACAAAAGGATTTCTGAAAGGTGAGATTTATTTTTTTAAGGAGATATACACAAGGCCAGTCCTCCTTAATTTGGCTCATATTTACTGGTTTTGACAGGTCAAAAAATTGAAATAAAAATACCATGTGATAATATAGTTTTAGGCACACTTAGCGATATACTTGAAATTGGTGTTTCTTGCTGTTGCATGGAGCCCAACAGCTTGGGCTCCATCTGCATTGTGCATTTAAAGCAGCATCATACCACTTTATAAACACGCATGGCATCCCCCAAAGGCTCATGGAAACTGTAGTTAGTTAAGGTTTCTGAAAGGTGTTAGGTAAAGGTAAAGGGACCCCTGACCCTTAGGTCCATTTGTGGCCAACTCTGGGGTTGCGGCGCTCATCTCTCTTTATTGGTCGAGGGAGCCGGAGTACAGCTTCCAGGTCATGTGGCCAGCATGACTAGGCCGCTTCTGGCGAACCAGAGCAGCGCACGGAAACACCGTTTACCTTCCCACTGGAGCGGTGCCTATTTATCTACTTGCACTTTGACGTGCTTTTGAACTGCTAGGTTGGCAGGAGCCGGGACCGAGCAACGGGAGCTCACCCCGTCGCAGGGATTCAAACCGCCGACCTTCTGATCGGCAAGTGCTAGGCTCTGTGGTTTAACCCACAGCGCCACCCGCGTCCCTTTTTCTGAAAGGTGTTAGGAGAACCCTATTCCTCTCACACAGCTACAGTTCTCAGAGTGATTTAATGATCAGTTCCTCTCCCCAGGAAACTCTGGAAATTTTAGCACTGTGTGGGGGTAGACAGGTCTTCTAACAACTCTCAGAAGAAGCCTTAACAAGCTGCAGTTCCCAGAATTCTTTGTGGGAAGCCACCCAGTGTATAGTCTGGTGGGGCCGGATATAATGGGCACATGTTTCCATGTTCCATTCCATATTTCATGTGGCATGCCGTGAAGGTCAGGCTTCCTTTGCCGTCTGCAGATTATGCTTCGTTTTCTGTGCCCTCGTAGAATGTCGAATAAGATGGCCATAAAAACGCAAATGGAAACTACCTTCCTCACATGAATCATACTAAGAATTGGCATATATAATCTAATTAAGTTGGTAATTCATACTTTCATTTGAACTTCCGTTGCTTGGAATGTTTTGTTTCTTAAGATTATTTTTTGTTCTTTGTGGTGGGGGAATGCGGACACAGTTTTGGGTCTTTTTAAGGAAATCTTTGTATTTTTAAGATTACCCCAGCGACCTCTGGCGGGTCAGGGAGACGACGATGAGATTACCTGGGGAAGTGACGAGTTACCGATTGAATCAATAAACCAGCAGCAGTCTGTTAAAGGTAAGCAATCAAAGAGAGAGGAGCCAATACACAATATTTTTGGTCTTCTGCAGATTACCTGTTTATTCAGTATTCATTCTGATTTGCTTCCACATAGTTTATACAGAAGTTAGATTTTGTCCCATCTTTATTAAACAATTGTTCTGACTCTTATACGGGGCAGTTATAGAACAATGATGTCCTTGCTGGGTGCTTAAGTCTTTCTGTCAATCATTCAGTCATCCCACACTTAGCCTGTCATTTCCCTAACCGCAAAGACCTGGCTTTCTTTAAAAAGTGGGTTGTTGTTATTATGATGATTAATTAAGTTTGTATACCACATTTGTATACCTGAAGATCACAGGGTTGTTCGCAACATAAAAATACAAAATGAGAACATAAAGTACATAATAAAACAACAACAAACCAATAACCTTCCCCCCCTTCCCACAAACACATTTAAAAGGCCATGGAATGTTCAATCAGCAGAAGGCCTAGTTATAGAAAAACATTTTCGCTTGGCAACAGGCAGGATTCCTTAGGGAGAGCATTCCACAAATAGGGAGCCACCACAGAAAAGGCAGGGGACGCGGGTGGCACTGTGGTCTAAACCACAGAGCCTAGGGCTTGCCGATCAGAAGGTCGGTGGTTCGAATCCCCGCAACGGGGTGAGCTCCCATTGCTCAGTCCCTGCTCCTGCCAACCTAGCAGTTCGAAAGCACGTCAAAGTGCAAGTAGATAAATAGGTACCACTCCGGCGGGAAGGTAAACGGCATTTCCGTGTGCAGCTCTGGTTCGCCAGAAGCAGCTTAGTCATGCTGGCCACATGACCTGGAAGCTGTACGCCGGCTCCCTCGGCCAATAAAGCGAGATGAGCGCCGCAACCCCAGAGTTGTCTGCGACTGGACCTAACGGTCAGGGGTCCCTTTACTTTTACCTTACAGAAAAGGCCCGTTCTCGTGTTGGCACCCTCCAGACCTCTTGTGGAGGGGGAACACAAAGAAGAGCCTCACATGATGACCACAGGGTCTGGGACGGTTCATATGGGGAGAGGCGGTCCTGAGCTGTTTAAGGCTTTATAGGTCAAAACTAGCACTTTGAATCAGGCACAGAAACTGATTGGCAGCCAGTGCAGTAGGCCAGGATTGTGTTACATGCTCAAGACATCTTTCTCCAGAGAGCAACCCTGGCTGCTGAATCTCTGCACCTGCTGAAGTTTCCGAACTGTCTTTCAAGGCAGCCCCACATATAATATGTTGCAGTAATCTAACCGGTAATCTCCCAGGCCTTTGACTAATTAAACAATCTATAGCCTTTTAAAGGGACGCGGGTGGCGCTGTGGGTAAAAGCCTCAGCTCCTAGGGCTTGCCGATCGAAAGGTCGGCGGTTCGAATCCCCGCGGCGGGGTGTGCTCCCGTTGCTCGGTCCCAGCGCCTGCCAACCTAGCAGTTCGAAAGCACCCCCGGGTGCAAGTAGATGAATAGGGACCGCTTTCTAGCGGGAAGGTAAACGCCGTTTCCGTGTGCGGCTCTGGCTCGCCAGAGCAGCGATGTCATGCTGGCCACGTGACCCGGAAGTGTCTCCGGACAGCGCTGGCCCCCGGCCAATAGAGTGAGATGGGCGCACCAACCCCAGAGTCTGTCAAGACTGGCCCGTACGGGCAGGGGTACCTTTACCTTTACCTATAGCCTTTTAAACTGGGAGGGGTTATTGTTTTTGTTTGTTATTATGGTATGTATTTTTTGTAGTTCTTTTATATTGCGAACCACTTTGTGACCTTCGGATGAAGGAGCAGTATAGAAATTTAATAAATAATAATAATAAAAACATTTAAAATACATAGCTACCCCCAAAGAATCCTGGGAACTGGAGCTCAGCTCCCACAGCACCTTTCGCAAACATGGTTCTTGGGAACCTTTGGGGTAAGTCATGTGATTTTAAAACACGATGTGCTTGTCTCTTCAAGAACTGCCCCTCAACCTCTCGGCACCAACGTTTGAGCTGTAAGACTGCGGCTTACAAACCAATCTACCTTGTCTACAAAAAGCAGCGAATTTGCCTGGCATAAAGGGACTGCACTGTACTCATTGTGCAAGGAGTGTTAACAATGCAGATGGTTATTTATTAGTTTCTGTTAAATATAAGCCGACGTTCACAAAAATCTGAGAAAAGCGCTGTTGGTAGCAACCTTTGAAGCACCAAGCATGGAGGGATAATGAGAAACGGGGGGTTGTTTACCACCCAAGTTATTTACGGGGAGCCTTTACAAAAGCAATAATCATGATATGTTTTCATCAGCCGCTGACAACTTGAAAGTGGCACGTGCTGCCATGCGGGCAACTGCTGCTATATTTCATGGGGTGGCAGCATAACACTGGATTTAGGTGGATTTTTATAGGCGCTCATAAATCCCATCTCCTTCCTGTGCCAGATTGCCCTTTAGTCACCGACGAAGAGCTTGCCGCACTTCCGATCGTCCAAGTCCTTCCTTCGGGCAGATATACAGGAGCCAAATTGAAGTCAACTATCCGGATGCTGCGAGGCCTATTGGAACAAGGCGTCCCTTCAAAGGAGATTGAGGTGAGTGTACACTCTCTTGCGCTGTGGACACAATCCTAAGAGTTGGAAGGGACCCCAAAGGGGGGTTCTCAAGTCCAACCCCCTGCAATGCAAGAATCTCAGCTAAAGCATCCATGACAGATGGCCACCCAACCTCTGCTTAGAAACCTCCTGTTCAGGAGAACCCATAACCTCCCCGGGGAGATTATCCCACTGTCAAACAGCTCTTAGCATCAGAAAGTTGTTCCTGAGGTTTGGGGGAATCACCTTTCTTGTAACTTGAAGCCATTGGATCAGGCTTTCTCCATCTTCCATGTGACGGAACGGCTGTCATGTCTCTTCTCGGAATATGAGAGGAGATAACATGGGAATGCAAACAGGTCTGTTTCACTCACCTCTGATTCTCAGTGGACATTTCCCCTCCGAAAACTCAGGTCGTTTGTTTTTGTTTTATTCCCCTACATTCTTACATGTTTTCTTCCACGCACACCATAAAAACTAATCTGCTTACACATACTTTTACCCTGGTTCAGTCTGGTGTGGTTTTTTTTAAAAAAATAATAATCATGTACATGTATTGTTAAATGATGATAGTTAACTACCAGTCTCATTACAGAATCTTCAAGACCTAAAGCCTTTGGATCAGTGTTTGGTGGGCCAAACAAAGGAAAACAGGAAGAAGAATAGATATAAAAACATACTGCCTTGTAAGTCCTGATTTCCAAAAGGCCATTTGTAGTTTAATTTGTCTCTTTATCCTTTCCTGAAGGGTTTCCCTCAGCTTGGTAACTCTGCATGAATTCTCTGTGCTAGGAGATAATCTGTATTGATTGTGTCGACAGAGGTGCGATGGATGTTCCCCAAGGTGGGATTTGGTGAACTGAGGATGAAGGGGAAAGTGAGTGAGTAGGGTGGGCCTCGGATCAGTGGCAGGCATGCCAAAATGGTTACCCAACCAGCTAAAACATGGTACACCAGTCCTGCATAAGTAGTAGCCCACCTGACACTTGATAAATATCTTGTTTCACTTCCTGCTTGGGGTTTGGCACCCTTTCTCTCCCCACTTGTTTTCATCCATAGAGGATGGTGGCTTAGTTGGTCGAAATCTGCTTGGTCACTTTCAAGAGCCGTAGTTTGCTATTGGCTGGGGTGTTGGGGGGATATTTTTAATTAAGAAAGCTTCACTAAGGCTGGAGAAGTACCAAATTGGAAAGCAAACTCTCTTGAGACAATCCCATGCAGCCTATTTCCTGAGAGCAGTTAATATGTGCCACTATATTCAGATATATTTAAAAGATCTCACTTGAGACAATGTCCCCTTTAAGTAAAGGACTCCCAAAGAAAACATAAGGCTAGGTCACTGTGACACATGCACGGACTGTACAGCAAATAATTTAGTATCCTGTCCTGGTTATCACACTGCATCCACTAACCTTTACCCAGTGTCCGTTCTGCTTGAGGTTACACACTATCCCACTGTTCTGTTGCTCACCCTCTGTATTCATTTCCCAAGAGATACTTAGTGAGAGAGACAAGTTCCAGAAATGCACAGCTCCATCAAATTTCCCAATAGAAAACAGTACAGTGTTACAGATTGCAGTATATTGAGACATTTATTTTCCGGGATGTGATTCCTGCTTGCTGTCCGATAATTGTATGAAGTGGTGCTAGGATCATTGCCCTCTTATGCACGAAATGTATGAAAATCCTCATCAAAACAACGAGCTTCAAATTCAAGAGATCCAAGATCTGAAGCCACCTCCTAGGAAGGTTCTTGAAGTTCTTCCTGAAGGACTATAGCCTCAAGTTACTAATAAGGAACTGCAGAGGTGTACTTGAAAAATGTTGGTTTTTCTGCATGTGGTGTATTTGGCTGGGGCCAAGCCAACAGGGGCTGGTACTCTCTTATCATGCCCCGCTTGAGAGCTTCCCAGCGCTGTCCAGTAAGCTATTGTTGGAGACAAGAGTTCAGGATTCAGTAGAGCTGACCTTTGGCTTGACCTTGCAAGCCATTTCTTACATCGTTCTTCACCATTTTCCCAATGCACTTTATTCTGACTCACATCTAGGAGGCAGCTTCTGAACTGACAGAGGAGAAAGCAGGTGTGTGAATCTGACTTGAGTGTGCAGTTTTCATGCATGTAAATGTCCCAAGGGGGGAGAACATTGCCCTCACCCCAACAGTGAGCTATTAAGTGACCTCTCTCCATATTTGGAGTTCGAGCCCTCACTGCTGAGAAGATGCACATGCCTTTTGGACTACACTAGGAAGGAACTTGCACAGCTGCTTTCCCACATTTTTTAGCATTGCGTCCACAGATGTGCCAAGGCATTTTGAAGAAGCTATGAAATAATGCGATTTCATGTTGTTGTGTTTGCGGTTATGCTCTGAACCTTTGGCATAGCTCACTAGTCTCTGTACTATGACTAAGCCTAAGTATATGTGACTAAAATAATTATTCTTCCCATGTTTACACCTCCCTCCCCTGTTGTCCCCCCTGCCCCCGTGTCAAATTAAAGATTGTAGACTCTTGTGGACAGAGTCCTATCCCGCTGAACTTCCTAAAACTTCATGCAAATAGATGTTGTAAAGGTAAAGGGACCCCTGACCATTAGGTCCAGTCATGACCGACTCTGGGGTTGCGGCGTTCATCTCGCTTTAATGGCTGAGGGAGCCGGCGTACAGCTTCCGTGTCATGTGGCCAGCATGAGTAAGCCGCTTCTGGCAAACCAGAGCAGTGCACGGAAACGCAGTTATCTACTTGCACTTTGACGTGCTTTCGAACTGCTAGGTTGGCAGGAGCAGGGACCGAGCAACGGGAGCTCACCCCGTTGCGGGGATTCGAACCACCGACCTTCTGATTGGCAAGTCCTAGGCTCTGTGGTTTAACCCACAGCACCACCCGCGTCCCCTAACAGATGTCATAGCAGCAGCAATAAGAGCAGCGATGATAAAACACCTTTTAAATTCCTGGTTCCTCTGTTTTTGGAATTGCAGACGACACCACAAGGGTACCCCTGGGGGCCGAAGGTGGCTACATCAATGCCAGTTTTATCCGCATGCTGGTGGGGAGTAAGGAATATGTTTATATTGCTTGCCAAGGACCCCTCCCCACCACTGTGGCGGACTTCTGGCAAATGGCTTGGGAGCAGAACTGCACTCTCGTCGCCATGATGACCCAGGAAGTAGAAGGAGAAAAGGTCAAATGTCAAAGGTACTGGCCCGACGTCCTCGGGAAAACCACGATGATCAGCGATAGGCTCCGTCTCGCTCTGGTGAGGCTCCAGCAGCTTAAAGGCTTTGTCATTCGAGTTATGGAGCTAGAGGATATTCAGGTAAGGGAACAGGGTGTCACACTTTGCAGAATGGCTTTGTGGGAGAGGGGAACTGAGAAGTCGGGGGGGTGCGAGGTGCAGATTTGCTGTTTCGGTTTTTTCCTAGTATTATTTACTGAACATGTTAGTTGCGTGTCACCCGAAGGTCTCCACAGCAAAGAAAACATATACTACATAATACCAAGAGGGAAAGGGAATATAAGACATTAATATTCATGTAACATAATGTCCATGGAGAAACAAACAAAAACCTCAGCTGTATAAATAGTAGTGAACAAAATAATAAATGAATAAATAAATATTTATACCCCACCCTCCCCGGCCAGAGCTCAGGGTGGCTAACACCAGTAAAATTACAATAAAAACATAATGGTGGGGGGACAATAATTTAAAATACAGGTTAAAATTCAATTTAAAATGCAGCCTCATTTTAAAAGTAGCCCATGGATCAAAACCATAAGGGGAGGGAAACATAGAGGTCAGACTGAGTCCAAACCAAAGGCCAGGCGGAACAGCTCTATCATGCATTCCCTGCGGAAAGATGCCAAGTCCCACAGGGCCCTAGTCTCTTGTGACAGAGCGTTCCACCAAGTCGGGGCGAGTACCGAAAAGGCCCTGGCCCTAGCTGAGACCAATCGAACCACCTTGCGACTTGGGACCTCCAAAATGTTGTCATTTGTGGACCTTAAGGTCCTCTGCGGGGCATACCAGGAGAGGCAGTCCCATAGGTTTGAGGGTCCTAGGCGGCGTAGGGCTTTAAAGGTCAAATCAGCAGCTTAAACCTGACCCTGTACTCCGCCAGGAACCAATGCAGTTGGTAACATTAACAATACTCAAATAGAGGAGGGAGAAAACTCTACACAAGATAGCTGCCTGTTGGGTTTTCGAAAAGTGGCAGCTTTTTGCATTTGCTTAGAGACTTGTTACTCTTCACAGAAGCCTCAATTCTTGCTCTTTCTGGGTTTTTTTGTTTTAATTTAAAATCTAGACTGGCGAACTCCGGCGTATTTTCCACCTAAACTTTACTGCCTGGCCAGATCATGACACACCTTCTCAGCCAGATGATTTGCTCACCTTCATATCCTACATGAGGCACATCCACAAATCAGGGCCGATCATCACTCATTGCAGCGCAGGCATTGGGCGATCAGGGACGCTTATTTGCATAGATGTGGTGTTGGGACTGATCAGCCAGGATCTTGAGGTGAGTGACTATCCATTCTCCTTCCTATAGTTATTTGGCTAGCTTGCTTGTTTTGCATCCACTGTTCTTTTAATGCAATGGGTACGAAAGATACAACATCCCCATGGGAAGTAGAGTTTCAGTTTCAATATATACTCAGAGAATTCACAGGTTAACTAGGTGGCATTTTCTTCTGAGCTTTTAATGTTCCATTTACATTCGCTGTGGGTTAAACCACAGAGCCCAGGACTTGCCGATCAGAAGGTCGGCGGTTTGAATCCCCACGACGGGGTGAGCTCCCGTTGCTCAGTCCCTGCTCCTGCCATCCTAGCAGTTCGAAAGCACATCAAAGTGCAAGTAGATAAATAGGTACCACTCCGGCAGGAAGGTAAACGGCGTTTCCGTGCGCTGCTCTGGTTCGCCAGAAGCGGCTTAGTCAGGCTGGCCACATGACCTGGAAGCTGTACGCCAGCTCCCTCGGCCAGTAAAGCGAGATGAGCGCCGCAACCCCAGAGTCGGCCACGACTGGACCTAATGGTCAGGGGTCCTTTTACACTTTATCTTTAGCTTACTGTTCAGGTCTCTCTGCGCTTCAGAAATGTGTGGAAAATAACCACGTGCATTTGTATAATATGGTGCCTCACACTCCTGGACAAGACTAGCTGCATATCCTTAGCAGAATATGTATCTGACTTGAGCAAGTTTTCTCTGGGGTCAGAGTTAGATGTTCAGCAGTTCACCCAGGCCTACTGTCTTCTGTCAGGGATGTGGGTGGCACCATGGTCTAAACCTCTGAGCCTCATGGGCTTGCCGATGAGAAGCTCGGCAGTTCGAATCCCCGCAATGGAGTGAGCTCCCATTGCTCTGTCCCAGCTCCTGCCAACCTAGTAGTTCGAAAGCACGCCAGTGCAAGTAGATAAATAGGTACCACTGCAGTGGGAAGCTAAACAGCGTTTCCGCACCCTCTGGTTTCTGTCACGGTGTTCTGTTGCGCCAGAAGTGGTTTAGTCATGCTGGCCATATGACCCGGAAAGCTATCTGCGGAAAAACACCGGTTCCCTTGGCCTGAAAGTGAGATGAGCACCGGAACCCCATAGTCACCTTTGACTGGACTTAACTGTCCAGGGGTCCTTTGCCTTTCCCTTTTACCTTTACTGACTTCTGCCAAACATCTGCAAAGAGCAGGGCGAGGGGGCAGCGTACAGTGGAGAAGCAGCAAACCATTCCCCCACCTGCAGATGTTCACCTGCAATCACCTGCCCCACCCCAGGGTTACTGGCACATTTCTGCATTATTGCATTTGAAGGCAGCTATTTAGAGCGCCCTATTCTGGGCCCAAGGAGCAGCACATTGGGGCACATGAAAGCAGGCCAATTGCCACAGCACCATGGAGAGTTCCAAGTGAGCAACTTACTCCAAAAAGGACTGAGGCTTTTGCCTTCAGCCCACCTCTCCTATGTTGAAGAACTGCAGACTCTTAAAGGGCCAACCCTTTGGTTTGAAGGCAGACACTTCCTGTTTGCTCCATAGCCCTCCTGCCTAGTGTATTCCTTGGACCACTTTGCTGGCAAGGCAGTGGGGGGGGCTCTTAGTTCTTCAGGGGATGGTGAGGGTCACAGCTCTGGTTCTATAGACTCTGATGATTTGGAGAGCTACCTCAGCAGCTTCCTGCCAGCCCTTGATCACCACTGGCTGCCTCAGAGTCAGAACCCTAATGGAAGTTCTCATTAGGGTCCCTGCAGCCATTGATTCAGTGCCTTGGTCACTGTTTAGAGTCTGGGGTCATGGCAAAGAAGGGGTTTCTGTGGAGGTTAAGCATCCACCTGCCACTGCCCTGCTGCAAATCTCCCCCTCGCCCTAGAGGTGTTTTGCAAAGGCCCAGAGCCAAGACTGCTGCTGAACATGTACAGACTGCCTTGGAGACAGAGTTTGTTGAGGGTGCTGGGAACTGTAACTCTGTGAGGGATAAGCACCCGTTCCTAAGATCCTTTGGGGAAAGCCGTGTACTGTAAATGAGGTTTATTTGTATGTCATGTGTGCAGTCCTTGTTTTAGCCCTTGCACTGGTGCACTCTTCTAGAACACTTCAGCAGGTTCCTTTCCAGACCAGTGGTGCCTAACAGCTTCTCCTCTTTTTCCTTTGTCAGTTTGACATCTCTGACGTGGTGCGCACAATGCGCTTGCAGAGGCACGGCATGGTGCAAACAGAGGTACGTGTGTCCTAACTCAGTTTCGCTTCTGGTTTTTTCGGGAGCTTTTCTCCCGAGTATCCCTCTGAACTGCAGATCAAAAAGCAGGAAGGCAAGGAAATTTCAAAACAAGGAACTTGGATACACTGCATATTTCTGCAGGCAGGTTTGGCACCTGCGAGTGCATTTGCACTTTTGCAGAGGCTGTGTGTAATCTGAGCCATTTAACCCGTGAGACCAGAATGTGGAGGGAATTAAGGATCACGATGCATTCGTAAGGCCCAAGTTCTATTCCTTAGCATCGCTGCTTGAAGGATATGGGGGAGTGATGCTGGAAACAGCTTCCACCAAAGTAACTGGAGAGCTGTTGATGCAGCTTGTAAGAATAGACAGTCTTGGACTGGCTGGCTCAGCCTGTCTCCAGACTGCCTCTGTTTTGCAAGTGGGATTCAATTGCATACCAGCCAGTTTTGTTTTTTTCCAATCTAAGCATTCTTGTGCAACAAAACCACTTTTTTAAAAAAACAACCAGGTAAGGAAAGTGACAAAAAATGCATGATGTGAGATGAAGTGAGGTTACAGGGAACCAGGCAGAGGGCCTTCTCGGTGGTGGCGCCCGCCCTGTGGAACGCCCTCCCTTCAGATGTGAAGGAAATAAGCAGCCATCTTATCTTTAAAAGACATCTGAAGGCAGCCCTGTTTAGAGAAGTTTTTAATATTTAATGCTGTGTTGTTTTTAACACTCGATTGGGAGCCGCCCAGAGTGGCTGGGGAGACTCAGCCAGATGGGCGGGGTATAAATAAATTATTATTATTATTATTATTATTATTATTATTATTATTATTATTATTATTTATGACAATCAATTGACAGGAAGTTTTATAGCCTTCATGCAAACAAACCCAGATGGATGCTCAGTAGCAGTCATGCAAACAAATGAAAATGAACACACCATAAAGAGATTGGCTGGAAATGACTTCAGTTGAAGGAAGATCCTTATACAGTCATCTGCGCAGGAAATTCCTTGAGAAAGGAACATAAAGCGCCCAGGGTGATGAAAACAACTTCAGGTGGCTGTGAAAACAACCTTTCTGAAGCCTTGAGGAGCTAATGCTAATTCATTTAGACCAGGAGTCACCAGCCTTTTGGGGTTCTAAGGAAATGTTGTGGGTGGGCACCACAAAAATATACCATATTTTTCGCTCTATAGGACACACTTTTTCCCCTCCAAAAATGAAGGGGAAATGTTTGTGCGTCCTATGGGGCGAATGCAGGCTTTCGCTGAAGCCTGGAGAGCGAGAGGGGTGGGTGCGCACCGACCCCTCTCGCTCTCCAGGCTTTAGGAAGCTATCCGCAAGGCTTGCGGGCGGCAGCCTGCAGCCCGAAGCACAGGGCACGCTCCGGAGCGCACCCCAGGCTTCGAGCAGATGTCCGCAAGCCTTGTGAGCCCGCGGGAGTTCCCGCCGGGCTCCGAAGGCTTGCAGATAGCAGCCTGTTCTGGGGGCTGGGAAGCTCAGGCTTCCCCCGCCCCAGCCCCGCGGCTGGGGGGGGAAATAAATTTTTATTTATTTATTTTCCCCCCCAAAAAAATTAGTTGCGCCCTATGGGCCAGTGCGCCCTATAGGGCGAAAAATGCGGTATATCCATTTCATGGGGTGGGGAGGGGACCATTGATGGACAAGCTCTTCCCCCAATAGAAAAATTAGCAGAGCACCTACAAGGGCACCTCCCAAAAAAACAACAGGCAAGCAAAGAACAGGCAGTATCCCCACCCCAAATAGAAAACTCCCGCAAGCAACAAAACCAGAAGACCAAAAATTGGAAGCAGGTACCTGTGGGTATTGTGGGCATTCAGGGTCCCAGTTACTAGGCCAGATGGACAGAGGAACATAGAAGCAGAGTCAGCTGTGTTATAATGAGTCACAGTATTGGTACATCTAGCTGAGCATTGGTTACTCTGATGGGCAACAGCTCTCCAGCGTATCAAACGGGTCTTTACTAGCCCTGCCTGAAGACACAAGGAATTGAACTTGTTCTACAATTGAGCTAGGTCCCTCTCCCCAAATAGCTTCCATACAAAACGGCATAAGGCCTTCACGGTTCCTATTCTCTTGGTTTGGGTCCATTAGCAGGGCACTGACTGAACAAAGCAGGTTCCTATTTGTTTGTTGTTGTTGTTTTGTGGGGGGGTTTGCACTAGATTAATAATGCTGGTCTTGCAGTGTTCCCCTCGAGCAGCATGGATGGTTGGCGAAAGGCAAAGGGTGCGGATGGTAGGGTTGGATTTGTGACTTCAGCCCCCTTCCAAACCAACTGAAGGTTGTGAGAATGGATGGCAATTGAAGAAAGAGAGCAAAGCTCCACGCAGGTCTAATCTGTGGGGTGAAAGATTAGGATGCAGCTGTGGTTAAGTGGACTCTTAATAATAATAATAATTAATAATAATAATAATAAATTTTATTTATATCCCGCCCTCCCCAGCCGAAGCCGGGCTCAGGGCGGCTAACAACAATAAAACAGTACAACAGTACAACACAACACTCTAAAATCATTCATTATAAAATTAATTCAAATCAAACCAATGGGAACCATTGGGCCAGAGCTCCGCGAAGATTGCCAAAGGAGGGAGTCAGGCTGTGCCCTGTCCAAAGGCCTCTTCTCTATTACAGCCGCTTTTTTGCAGTTCAGAATTGGTGTTCCCGTGAGTTTACACGCCGTTTCCTCCTTTTGCAGGACCAGTACGTTTTCTGCTATCAAGTTATCCTGTACGTCCTAAAACGGCTCCAAGCGGAAGAAAAGCCAAGAAGCAACTAAGCTGTTACAAGTCAAATATGCATTTAAGGGGGAAAATGAGGTTCTTGAATAATTTGGGCATATCTACACTACAGAGTTAAAACAAGTTAAATGTCTATGTGAGGTCTCTCTAGGGGAACAGTAGTTTGGTGACAGACTTGAGACTGGGATACTCAGCACCCTCATCAAACTACAAGTCCCAATAATTCTTTGGGGGAAGCCATGGCAGTTAAATTGGTGTGAAACCAGTACACGTGTGTGTGTGTGTGTGTGTGTGTGTGCGCGCGCGCGTGCGTGTGTAGTGTAGCTGTGCCCTAGGTGAGCTCTGCCAATAGGATTCCAGTTCTAATCTCTATCGAATACCACTATAACCCCCCTTTATTCAACAGGTTGGGGGGTCTTTGTGCGCCATATATATTTAATAACGCTGCAATTTTTTTGCAGCTTTTTTGAACTATGATAAGCAATTGACACATTTTTTAAAAAGGAAAAAAAAAGCCCCGCTTCCTATTTTTAAAGAAGTATTACGTTTTCTCTCCCTCCCAACTATTTTATAGTATATTTCTGATGCAAGGGATGGGCGGTTGGGAAATGAAAACAGTATTTTATCCTGGTGGTCTTTCTTACTGGTAATTTTTTATTAGTCTGTTTTTAAGCGTTTTGTTTATAGCAGAGCAGTCTTTCCCCCCAGCATTTTTAATACAGTAGAGCTTTTTATAGAAAATACTTGAAATCAGTATTTAAGCTTTACAGAACAACTTACTAGCATAAGGAAAAATAGCAAACGTTTACTGTATTACACAATGTTTACTTTATATAGAGTCTTGTGTATATATTTATATACTTTTACAAAAAAAGTTCAATTATCAGATGTCTAAGCTTATAACTGCTGGGACGTCTCCACAGTGTAAATAAAACACTTTTAAAAGAGAGTTCATTTTCATACGTCTTCTGTCAATTTGACCTGTTTTTCTCTTCAGCCTCATATCCTTCATGCTTTGATCCCTTCCACCTGCTTTGCAGAATTCAAACATTTTTGAGGTATCTTATCCCAGGTATTTCAGTGGAATTGATTGTGCACTTTGACACACACAAAAGATAAGAGGCAAGGAAAGTTGCATTGTCATTTTATTATTTGTACCCCGCCCATCTGACTGGTTTGCCCCGGCCACTCTGCATCCCTTCTGCAGTTACTACCTGAAGTCCCTCTCTCGTTTTGCTTCTTGGTAAGTTAGACCCCCCATTTTATTTTATTTTATTTTATTTTATTTTATTACCTTTATTGAACCTATTTCACAAATTTATACAACAGTCTACTATATTACAGTTTGTATCCCATCCCCTACTAGAAAAAAGAAAATTTAAGAGCTACTTAGTTGGTCGTTTCCAGAGTCTGATGGTTGGAGAAAGCTGTTTGGCCCCATGGAGCCTTCAGTGTGGGGTTCCTCAGCAGGGCCGGTTCAAGACATTTGGGCACATGAGGTGAACCACAAAATGTTGCCCCTCCCTGCCAGCAAAGAAGGGATGATTCTGCCTCCTGAGACAGTCACCTCAACTTGCCTCGTCCCCCATGCCGTTTCACATCTACATGAAAACACCCCCTGAGTGGGGTCAACCAGAGGTTGGGAGTATGTTGTCAGCAATATGCCGATGGCACACAGCTCTGCTTCTCCTTTATATCTGCAGTTGGGGCAGCGGATGTGCCGGACCATTGTCTTGTCTCAGTAGCGGACTGGATGAGAGCCAACAAACTGAAGCTCAACCCAGATTAGACGGAGGCCTTGTTTGTGTATGGTTCGCTAGACTGGATTGATGGGAGGTTGCCTGCTCCTGATGGAGTTACATGTTGGGAAACTGTGTACGTGCAGCTACTCAATTAAGGTTTGGCAGACAGCCAGAAGGCAATCTGAAGGAGTACGTCTGCCTGGTGATAACAGAGACATGGAGACCGCTCCCTGATTGGTCAAGCTCTCTCAAGGGAGTGATAATTAATGGCCTACTAACTGGAATGTGTGAATTCGTGAGTTCAGTGTGTCAGTGTAGGAGTTGTGAGTCGTGTCAGAGAGAGCTAGCAAAAGATCTGTGTTCTGTTCCTGTAAATAGTCCACTGTATATAATAAACACCTAACTACAAGTTAGGTAGTTCCTGCTTCGTCTATCCTGGTTCCTGCTTCGTCTACTCTGTCTGCAGCCAAGTCGCCAATTGCTTCTGTGGATTCTGCGTTTACTCTGCTAGGTCTGGCTAAGGTCCTGCAACTAGTCAGAAAGTTGCGAAACACCAATAGGTTTTGCCAATACTACACACCCTCTGAAGGAGCAAGTTCGCAATTTGGGGCTCCTCCTGGGTCCATTGCTGTTGCTTGGGGCTCAGGTAGCCTCATTGGCACAGAGTGCCTGCCTTCGGGTGACACAGCTGCGCCCTTATCTGGGCAGGGATAGCCCAACTTCTGTCATCTATGTTTTAAGACGAGCAAGAAACATACCTATGGCCTGATATGGGACTGTGATGTCACCTTCTGATTCCCAGGTCCGTGTGCAGATAAAGAGGCAAAGAGGCATCATTCCAAGTGCAGCCATATTAGAGAGGGCCGTCATGCTGATGCTGTAATAGAGTGAAAGAGGCTTGGGTGCAGGCAAGTTAATGATGTAATCTATTGTGACAAGCTCCCCAACAGTAGTGTGTGTGTGTGTGTGTGTGTGTGTGTGTGTGTGTGTGTGTGTACCATTCATATTATTACAGTGGTACCTCGGGTTACAGACGCTTCAGGTTACATACGCTTCCGGTTACAGACTCCGCTAACCCAGAAATAGTACCTCGGGTTAAGAACTTTACCTCAGGATGAGAACAGAAATCGTGCATCGGCGGCAGCGGGAGGCCCCATTAGCTAAAGTGGTACCTCAGGTTAAGAACAGTTTCAGCTTAAGAACGGACCTCTGGAACGAATTAAATTCTTAACCCGAGTTACCACTGTACTTATTTTTTCAAGTTATACACCTCTTGATTGTAAACACACACACACACACACACACACACACACACACAAACCCCTTCAAAATGGTTTACCAAGAGATGGGTTTCCTACACAGGAGTTGTAGCTAATTGTGGTGGGCAGGACCAGAGGCAAATGCTAGTGGAACAATGCAGGGGATTCTTTTACAGCCGGAACTTGCCGGAACTCAGTTTCTGCACCTCTCAGGTGGGCGCCATTGCCGTTATAAGAGAACAAGGGAGCCATTCATGGTGAGTGCCAGCACCTTTTTTCTAGAAAAATGGTACTGGGTGTGATTCTTACCATTGTACAACAGACCGCTGTGCAAAGGTCTCTCCACACAGACACACACAGAGACCTCTATCCTGGCAAATACAGACGGGCTCCCAAATTGACATGCACAATGGGAGGAAAACTGGCACCAGTGGGACCTTTATTCCCATTGCAAGTAGCAGCTGCCTAGTTTCCATGATTGCAGGGGGTCCATTCTTAAGCCCCTATCCCCTATCTGGCTCAGGCTCCCCAAGACAGCAAATTATTTTAACGTCGGTCAGCTGTGCAACGCAAAGCTATGGGGGAAAGGTCACATCTTGTTTGCCCTAACCATGATTGCAAGATCTGGATCTGTGGGGTGGGCTTCAAAAAATGGATGTTTACTTTTGGCTGCAAATATCATACTAGAAAAAGGTCATGACTGGAGGACAGGGATGGCTGGAAGAGGAGGTGGAGCCCACACAAAGCAAATGCCTCATTTATTTGTATCAAAGGTAAGACTTTTGTATTGCCCTCACTTTGTCCCAGGCCCTGCCCATTTGGCCCTTAGAAGGTTGAATAGAGGAAAATATGGCTCTGTTTTACTGAAGTTCTTGCTCTCTTTTAATATTTTGAATATCATTATTAGCCTGTTTTAATAGTATTGTTATCTAAAGTCACTGATATAAGAATTTTTTTTAAAATCAAAGGCACAGCACACCCAGCTAATAAAATTATGGCAATATGGTGATGATGAATTCTGGAACTTAAATGGTCAAGTGGGTAATGTTTTCATGGCAATCCTACGCAATTCTTCTGACCAGACCGGATCAACTTTCTTTATGGTGTGCAGTTTGCTGTTCCAACAGGGGTAAGGAGTGACAGACCTGGGGCCAAATCTGCCCCTCTACTTCTCTTCATGTGGCCCTCAGAACTTTCCCTAGGACATATCTCTCACTGGTTCCATTTTGCACCCCAAGTGCTTTTGTCTGGCTGGGATGAACTCTGGTAACGCCTCTTGCCTGTCTGGATGAAGGGGGTAAATGAGTGTTTGTACAAACTTGGCTATTCCCCAAAGGTAAAATCCACACCTGTTGCCCCGCCCACTTTCCCCTCTGCCCCACCCACCACAGGCATATGGCCCTCATAAGGTCACCCAGATGGGAATGTGGCCCTTGGGCTGAAAAATGCCCCTGCCCATCCCTGCTGTTGAAGATTGCATGAAGCAGCCCATTCCACTAACTGTGGTTAGGGGAAATTGTATGTGAAGCCTTCCCATCCCTTCCTTGCAGCTGGAAGAGAAGCGGAAGAAGGAGCAAGTAAGCCAAAAGCTCATACATGCATTTACAATCCATTATTTATCATTACATCTGACCAGGACCATAGCATCGTTCTTTGTCTTGCCTTCCCTGCATTGACCACCATTAGGCATTCGAGACTGGTTTTCCAACTCTGTTTTTAATAATTTGAATTATGTTACTAAATGCACATGATCTTATTAAAGCTGCGGAAAGCCCTTTGTTAACCTGCTCACTATGTGCACTGATGTGGTGAATAGCTTCTCTATTGTTGATATAACCACCATAAACATGAGTCAAACCTAGTTGGGACCACTTGGTGGCAGTGGTCTCCTTGCCAAATAGATCCTGCGTTTCAGTTCAGACTCCACTTGCTGCGCTAACTTGCAGTGAAGTTCAATCTTCTCAAGTCTTTGGCGTTGCAAAATCCTGTTGAATTCTATTGCTAAGATTAGGAAACAAAAGAGAAGAATGGAATAGGATTCTCATAGAAACACAATTCTTTAGACATGTAGACCAGGAGTTGTAGGACTACAGTTCTAATTGTTCTTCACTGTCGGTTATGTTGGCCACAGGGCTGATGGCAATCCATCATCATCATCATCATCATCATCATCATCATCAAATTGTGTATGCTGCCCTCCATCCAAAGATCACAGGGCAATTCACAACTTTTTAAAAAATACATAATATAACAAAAACCAAACCGAAATAAACACATAACCTCCCTCAGACACATTTAAAAGGCCATAGGATGTTCATCAGCCAAATGCCGGACTGAAGAGAAACATTTTTACCTAGCACCTAAAGATATGTAATGAAGATGCCAGAGAACAGAATTCCACAAAGGGGAATCGCAGAAAATGTCCGTTCTTGTTTGCCTCCCTCTAGACCTCTTGTGCGGGAAGCACACAAAGAAGGACCACAGGTGATGAATGCAGGATCTGGGCTGGTCCATATGGGGAGAGGCAGCCCTTGCGGTATTGTGATCCTGAGCTTTTTAAAGCTTTATAGGCCAAAATCAGCATTTTGAATTTGGCCTGGAAAGTAATTGGCATCCAGTGCAGAATTGACCATCTTGTATTTTAGTGTTCTGTTGGAAGCCGCCCAGATATTATTATTATTATTATTATTATTATTATTATTATTATTATTATTATTATTTCATGGTGAGCAACCTGGCCGCTGAATAGCGGAGCAGGAATGCAGGAAACAGCATCTCCAGTTCTTCTTTATGACAGCAGAAGTGAGCTAGAACCATATCTGCCAGTGTTGCAAACCTGGGGAGGTCAGGTGTCTGTCCTGGCACATGACCCCTTTGTCTGTGAACTTAACAGCTGATCAGGGATGGGAGCCAAGGTCTCCCCAGCCCAAAGTACATTACACCAGCTGGTAGCCAAGGTGGCACATGCTCCTATCACCCTGGACCACTTTCCATGCTTGCTAATCCATAACATCTAGAGGGTACCACAATGGCAACCCCTGCAGGAGACCAGTCACCAACTTTTACCAGGTCATGCATTTCCCATTTGGCCCTGGTTGTGAGGCTATGGAAACGAAGCTGGGCAGGCTGTCATGCTTGCACACCTACGTACACTTCAGAATTGACCACTGCACCACTTCCCAGTTCAAAAGCATAGCATTCCATTGTGGCATTACATACAACTATGTATGTCTACACCCTATGTACATGTTTGATACAAACTTTGCAAACTTAAAAAAAGAAAGAAAAGAATTTGGTAAGACCATCAGGCCCAGATAAAAGTGTCTATCCCTAATTTAAGATAAAAACACATCATTGGGTTCCCACCACTGCCTGTAACTGAATATTTAAAGTTCTTTTGCAAATGAATGTGGTACAAAATTAAGGAAGAGGTCACTGAATGCGTGTTTAGATTAAAGGTAGGTCCATAGACTATGGAATTAAACCAATGGCCCTCTCCTAGCAGTAAATTCCACATATTAATTATGTGTTGAGTAAGCAATTGAAATAAGGAAGCCCCAGCACCCTCAGCTCCGCAAAGTCCACATATGTACCTTGTACAGAAGGGATGGGCGCTTTCAAAATAGTTTTCACAGGTCTCAGGTGGAAGGGAGAGCCCCAACAGATGTCATGATGGAGAGGATTTCTGATCTTTTCTGCAGATGCTAGCAACAAACGCCTTGTTAGTTCAGCAAATTCAAAACGGTTGTGCCTGAAATGTCAGCATTGCAATTAGAGGTGTGCATTTGGCAAGGGAATCCCAAAAAAGTGCATATAAAATTGTGCCTAAATTGGTTTTCGAACACTCCTCTTCCTCTGTTGCTTTCGCCACCAGAGGGAAATCCCTGCCAGTTACCTAATATGGCACCTGCAAAAGGCTTCACTCAATATCTCCTCAAAAATCCATAATGCACAGAACGGTAAGGCTGTTTGCTCTCCCTGTTCCATTCCTGTTTGCTTGACTTTGTCCACACTGAACACGTCTCCTTAAAGCATACACACATTTCATTGAATGGCAAGATACCCATACTCTCCTCTGTTCCAAGCAGAACAGAGTTGCAAAAAAGCTTTTCTGTGTGTGAGTGCAACAGTGACTGACCTAGGTGTCTTTTTCCCATTGATGGAGGTGTGTGCTGCCCACATCATTTTGTGGTCCTGTCTCTTTTTCAGCTCTTTTAGGTGTGCCACCCATTTTGGGTTGTGTCACCTCCCCACAGCAGCCAGTTTGTGACTGGTGCCCACAGACATTTGTCAAGATTCCAAAAGTGTCCAGCAGCCTGGAAAGGATAGTGATCCTGTTCTAATCTGTACGTCTCTGAAGATTTTAAGATAGAAGGAACTCTATTTGAACAATGCAGTGAAAAATACATACACTTTATAACCACTGTCTTTCAAGACAGTTTCTCTTTTCTTCTTCCTGTGAAAATCAAATTCCATGATGGGTGGTTGGTGCTATGTGTTTACACCTGCACTTCAGAAACAGCTGGATATCCTATTATGCTCACCTGCAATAGAAAAATAAGTGGACCATCTATCCATACAGGGGTGAGGAAGTGATTATAGTGTCAATGAACTGCCAGAGTCACCCAACTTCCTTGCCAGTGAAAAAGCTTTCAACAAATTGTGTATTGGGACTTGGCAGGACCTACATGGTCTGTCCATCTCTAGGTGAACTATAATTTTCTCAGAGGGGAAGCTAGTATTGTGCTATACAATACGTACAAGAAAGAATGGAAGTTAATATATAGGTCAGGCATCCCCAAACTCGGCCCTCCAGATGTTTTGGGTCTACAATTCCCACCATCCCTGACCACTGGTCCTGTTAGTGCAGGAGAGCAATCCTGAAGCCATCTTGACTCTTAATGACCCCAAACATTTCCTCTGGGAAGGAAATATCTTGGAAAAACCTTTCCCAGTAGTTCTTCTCACTTACAAATCCTTCAAATCCTGTCTTAAGAGCCTATTTTGTGTATGAATAGGGTAGGCCTGTGACCTGGATTCTAGAACTAAAGTTTACCATCTCAAAAGGTGGCCAGGTAATGCAATCAGTAAAACATTATCAGTTATCTTGGCAGACAGGAGACACCTGTATGACTCTTTGGCTGGTCTTTGGCTAAGGGGTTGGGCAACTATTAAAAAGAGGTTTTTTTAGTCCTTGTGCACCTCTTCTCGGTCTCTCACCTCTTTGCAATAAGGGGCGGGGGGGGGGGGGGACTCTGTTGCAACAAGAACACCAAAAAAGATCTGCCTTGCTTTCCACTAGATTCAGCCTTCATCCATTCTTCTCTGACTTAGGGGACTCAGTCCCTTGAAGAGCTGAGCAGCAAAAGCCAAACCCCATTTTTCCTATAACACTATATTCAGTGGAACTTGCTCCCTAAAGTGTGTTAAGGATTGTAATTATAAAGGCACTTGGGGTCAGTATAAAACAATGAACAAAAGTCTGTCATGTATTATAAATAGCTTAATTATTTTTCCTGCTGGATTGGCAATAATGGTTCCCTGTTGTGTTTGCTACTCACTTTTTTCATAATCAATGATGGCCAGCTTAGTAGCTTTCTCTTCCCCCTCACAGGTCCATTTCTTGTGAGGATCTTAATTTTTGCCCTCAGGCCTGTCCTGTTGCCTCTGACATTTCCCACAGGTTTGCTTCTGATGTAATAAAGAGTATTGTATTTGTAAGGCATATGGCCAGAGGCAAATATGCTAAAATAAACTGAGGTGATACTACAAACTGATATAGGTGTATTTATTACTTTGACATACATTTCCCTAGAAAACTGGGGTGAGGTTACCAAGGTTTATTTGAGGCTCCACTTTGCCAAACAACATAAACAGAATCAACTGATGTTTAATGATCAATGTTTTATAGTGTTCTGATGTTAGTAAGGTAAAGGGACCCCTGACCATTAGGTCAAGTCGTGGCCGACTCTGGGGTTGCGGCGCTCATCTCGCTTTATTGGCCGAGGGAGCCAGTGTACAGCTTCTGGGTCATGTGGCCAGCATGACTAAGCCGCTTCTGGCGAACCAGAGCAGCGCACGGAAACACCGTTTACCTTCCCGCCGGAGTGGTACCTATTTATCTACTTGCACTTTGTCGTGCTTTCGAACTGCTAGGTTGGCAGGAGCAGGGACCGAGCCATGGGAGCACACCCCGTTGCGGGGATTCGAACTGCCAACCTTCTGATTGGCAAATCCTAGGCTCTGTGGTTTAACCCACAGCGCCACCTCTGTCTGATGTTAGTATTGCTTGTCTACTTGTTTGTTGTGGATTGTTCTGAAAAAAAAAGTTTTCCCTCCAAGCGGCTTTACAAACACATAAAAGCAAAATTCAATCGATACACGAACTATAGATAGACAGATAAAAATATATGCAGCACACATTTCAGATAAAGGCAGCATGAAATTAATTACGTCAAGGATTAGGAATTTAACAAAAGTCTTGGGATAATAAAAAGGATTTTGCCTGGTGCTAGAAAGATAACAAAATAATCGCCGGGCCAATCTCCCTGGAGAGAGCATTCCATAGTCTGGGTTTCCCACCAGACATTTTGGCACCTGAGGTAAACCACGAAATGGCTTTTACCCCACCAGGCAACAAGTGGGGAGTGAAGATATACACCGGGAATAAGAGGTGGGTAGGAAATAAAATCAATCTTACCCAACAGTTAAAGTGGGAAGGCTGTACACGGGACAGAAAGGGGCCTGCTCTGAATCACAGAGGGTGGATTCCTCTGCCATTTCCCCCCCTCCTAGGGATAGGAGGAGGCCATCAGCGCCTCCATATTGGCTTTAGAGGCCCCATTGGGGAAGGGCTGCTGAGGAGGCAGCAAATCTGGACTCCAAGGAGTGTGTGGCAGCAGCAGGCAATACATTCCTTGATGGCCAGACCTTCTGCCCCTGTAGTTCCTGCCGCCTGAGGCAGTTGCCGCACTTTGCCTCATGGGTGGGCCAGGCCTGATGTCACCACTGAGAAGGTCCTGTATCTCATTGCTACTCCTTAACATTAGTGGAGATATCCAGATGACACAACCTTGATGGCAGAAAGTGAGGAGGAATTAAAGAACCTTTTAATGAGGGTGAAAGAGGAGAGCGCAAAATATGGTCTGAAACTCAACATAAAAAACCCCCGAAGATCATGGCCACTGGGCCCATCACCTCCTGGCAAATAGAAGGGGAAGAAATGGAGGCAGTAAGAGATTTTACTTTCTTGGGCTCCATGATCACTGCAGATGGTGACAGCAGTCACGAAATTAAAAGACGCCTGCTCCTTGGGAGAAAGGCGATGGCAAATCTAGACAGCGTCTTAAAAAGCAGAGACATCACCTTGCCAACAAAGGTCCGTATAGTTAAAGCCGTGGTTTTCCCAGTAGTGATGTATGGAAGTGAGAGCTGGACCATAAAGAAGGCTGATCGCCAAAGAATTGATGCTTTTGAATTATGGTGCTGGAGGAGACTCTTGAGAGTCCCATGGACTGCAAGAAGATCAAACATATCCATTCTTAAGGAAATCAGCCCTGAGTGCTCATTGGAAGGACAGATCGTGAAACTGAGGCTCCAATACTTTGGCCACCTCATGAGAAGAGAAGACTCCCTGGAAAAGACCCTGATGTTGGGAAAGATGGTGGGCACAAGGAGAAGGGGACGCCAGAGGACAAGATGGTTGGACAGTGTTCTCGAAGCTACAAACATGAGTTTGACCAAACTGCGGGAGGCAGTGGAAGACAGGAGTGCCTGGCGTGCTCTGGTCCATGGGGTCACGAAGAGTCGGACACGACTAAACAACAACAACATTAGTGGGAGTGCAGAGGCAGAGCCATCTTTAGAATATGCAGTGTTGGGGTGCAAAAAACTGCCCAGTGCCCCCAATTTGGGGGGGGAGGCCAAAGTTGTTGAGCATCTTTTGGGGGGGCAGCTCAGAGTTGTTCAGCTTTTGGGGGGCACGCAACTCTCTCCCATGCCACTGCTGGTGAAGGGAGGAGAGGAATCCCCAGAGAGGCTTGGGAGCGAAGCTGCGCGCCTTGTGTGAGCAGCATGCATGTGCTGGGCGGGCCTCTTGATGACCCGCCACTCCCAGGTGCGCAGGAGGGCAGAGCCAGCCGGCTGCCTCAGCGCCCACAGCAGAAAAGCCTGCGACGCTCCGACGAGCTCTGTTCTACTCGGCAGCGGCTATCAGCTGGCCTGGCTGTTCAATCCCCGGACTCCAAATCTCGACCCCGGACTCTTGTCCTGGTGCCCCTGAGAGCCTGGCGCCCGAGCGCCCTGCACCCCTAGCGCCTATGGGTAAGCCGGCCCTGGGCAGAGGTAAACCTCAAAAGATAATCTTCAGGGAGAATTAGAGGGTATCCAAAACAGAAAGTACAGAAAGAATGGAAAATCTTTAAAGAGTATTTGGAAAAGCATTACAATAAGAAATATCTCCTGGCAGAGATAGAATGATCCTTGTAAAACAACAAACTTAATGTTTTTTGATATTTGACAAAAACAAAGAAAGAAATACAGTAATTTGGAACTGTGTGTGAAAAAATTGTAGAAATAATAATACAATGAGTCTAATCGGAAGTCAAATGTGTTTGTTTTGTTTTGTGTTATTTTTCTTCTTCTTTTTTTTCTCTCTCCCTTCCCCTCACTCCCTCCCTCTTCTCCTTCTTCTTCTTTCTCTTCTTTTTTCTTTCTTTGTGTTTCCCTTCTTGGTCTTTCTCTTTTTGATATGTTAAGAAAGAGATAAAGAGATAAAAGTGTAATATGGTTCGCCAGAAGCAGCTTAGTCATGCTGGCCACATGACCCGGAAGCTGTACGCCGGCTCCCTCGGCCAATAAAGCGAGATGAGCACCACAACCCCAGAGTTGGCCACAACTGGTCCTAATGGTCAGGGGTCACTTTACTTTACCTATGATTGAGATCTCCACAAAACCGGCTTTGTCATTTTGCTTTTCAGTCTGCTGCCCTGCATGCATGTAGCTTGAGGTGAGGGTGCTGGAGAGAAAGAGAGAGATGAGAATGAGACTGTCAACCTAATGGAACAGAACGTTCAAAATTTCTGTCGGCCCCAAGTTGTGCCAGTGAAATCTTTGAAGTAAGCCAAGAGATGGATTTGTTTTGTTCCCAGTGCTGTTCCAACAAAGGGCATAACATTGTCCAAAGTGGCGCCTCGTCCCAGCTGGAAAGGGAGGCTGAAATTCCTAACGGAAGACATATTTGAGTAACTTTGCTGCTCTGAGCAAACACACATTTTAAATTATGTATCACACTGTTGACACATCCCAAAAATATTGCTGCCTTCAGCATCTCTTCATAGCTGGCTGTATGAAAAGAAAGCTGTTAAAAGCAGGGGGTTTAACTTGGAAATACTGATGCTATTGTAGCCTTCCAACAGGTTGCCTTAAATACAGTAGATGTTGTGTATATATATTTTGATGATATGCAATGTCCAGACTCTTTATATTCAAGAGAACTTTACTTTCAAAAGAACTTTGCTTTCATAAACATATAACTGGGAAGAACATATCTACTGTTATGTACTGAAGTTCTCACCCTGGGCCAGCAGGGGGATACTGTAGATAGTTATGCAAATGAAGGATCGAAAGTGACGTTCAGTGATTGGATAGTTTTAGAAACATGTTACAGTAACGTTGTACTGGAGCTCTATATAAGCAGGCTGACTGAACCCTTCAGTTCAGTTCTGTTCTGGCCTGTGAATAAACAAGAGCTGTTTGAAGAATCGCTGTGTCGTCTGATATGTTCACCCACAACATCTACAATCTCATGTTTATTCACTTTGTTCCTTATACAGTGGTGCCCCACAAGACGAAAATAATCCGTTCTGCGGGAGCCTTCGTCTTGCAGGGATTTTCGTCTTGCGGAGCTCCGCTATCAGCCGATCAGCTGATAAGCGGAAAAACAGCTGATAAGCGGCTTTTAGCGGCTTTTAGCGCTTATCGGATTAGCGGATAAGCGGCAATTTAGAGATAAGGAGCTTAGCGCCTTTCAGAAAAGGCAAAAAAAAAAAAAGGGAGACCACGGAAAAAAATTCGTTTTGCGAGTAAGCCCCATAGAAAAAAAGTCTTGCGAAGCAGAAAAATGTCGGAAAGCCCTTTCGTCTTGCGCGTTTTTCGTTTAGCGGGGCATTCGTCTAGCGGGGTACCACTGTATAGAGTTTCTCCCTACAGTGGTACCTCGGGTTACATATGCTTCAGGTTACATACGCTTCAGGTTACAGACTCCGCTAACCCAGAAATATTACCTCAGGTTAAGAACTCTGCTTCAGGATGAGAACAGAAATTGTGCTCCAGCTGTGCAGCAGCGGCAGGAGGCCCCATTAGCTAAAGTGGTGCTTCAGGTTAAGAACAATTTCAGGTTAAGTACGGACCTCCGGAACGAATTAAGTACTTAACCTGAGGTACCACTGTATTTTAGGGATCACCTTCTGTCTGCTTCACTTCAGACAGATCATGCTGACACAGACTGTCTTCAGCAGTATCCAAAGGAGTACCGGTATCTCTCAGCAGCCATTCTCCCTCTCACGCACCTATAGAGAAAAGCAGAAAACAGTTTAAAAAATCAGTTACCTTTTGCAATAAGGAATGTGAAGGGAAAACACATCGGGAAGTGCGGGATAACACCTGGTTTTTAATTTTTGTTAGATCATCTAATCACCCTGTAAACAAATCAGAATGAACTTTAGTTAAACAACCAAAGCTGTCTAATCTCCCTGCAAAATAATAATAATCAGGATGAATGCTCAATATACATGTTGTCTGGAAGCACTGTTAGATATTCAACCAATAAATCACGTCTCCATAACTCACTTGGTCAAGTTTGTTAAGACACAAACAGCAACAACTCTATTTCCAAGTGCCGAGAGAGAGAGAGAGAGAGAGAGAGAGAGAGAGAGAGAGAGAGTGTGTTTGGGTGTCCCTCTTCCTGAACCAGCAGACATGTGTACACACAATACATAATTGTATACAGTGGTGCCTCCCACACTGCATTTTTTTTTAAAAAAAAATTATACTTTTCAAGTTTATACATTTCACCAACTTCACAATCATTTTAACATTTCAAAACTTGACTTCTTTCCCCCTCTTTCTGCGGTTCCTTACATTTATTTTTAATATCTTCTGCATCTCCAAATTAACTTAATTTGCTCATTTATTCATCTACTTTAAATATATACCCTTATAAAACTGCAGGTTATTACACTAATCCTGCCAACGTTCTGATCTGTTTACAATTTGTCTGTAAATACTCAACAAACCATTTCCATTCTTTTATAAAAAGTTTGTTGTCTTGTTTCTTATTCTTCTGGTAAGTTTTGCCATTTCTGTATACAGTGGTACCTCGGGTTAAGAACTTAATTCATTCTGGAGGTCCATTCTTAACCTGAAACTGTTCTTAACCTGAGATACCACTTTAGCTAATGGGGCCTCCCACTGCTGCCACCGCATGATTTCTGTTCTCATCCTGAGGTAAAATTCTTAACCTGAGGTACTATTTCTGGGTTAGCGGAGTCTGTAACCTGAAGCGTCTGTAACCTGAGGTACCATTGTATTCTATAAGTTTTTGTATCCATTCTTCCTTTGCTGGGACTTCTGCTTCTTTCCATTTTTGGGCAGGTGTTATTTGTCCCACACTGCATTTTAAGTCACTTTTTTTTAGCCCCCTGCATGCACCAGAGAGGGAGGGAGTGAGAAAGTTGTCACCTGATGTGCACAGCCTGATTTCCTGAAGCCAAACTGCTATTCAGTGAAACTGACATCCGCACATGTGCAATGGCTGCCTCAGAAGTACACACCTCAGCCTAACCGCAGCTGAGATTTTGGAATTGGATGGAAGCAGCTGTGAGGGAAAGCACCTCAACCAGGTGTGTTTCTGAAGAAACAAAAGGATACATAAGGATTGTGGCGAACGTCATGCGCACTTGACTTCAAACACCAGCAGTGGGAGAGCACGGAAGCTGGAGCAAGCAGTAATGTGTACATTAAAAAGGTAACGGGACCCCTGACCATTAGGTCCAGTTGCGAACGACTCTGGGGTTGCGGCACTCATCTCACTTTATTGGCCGAGGAAGCCGGAGTACAGCTTCCCGGTCATGTGGCCAGCATGACTAAGCCGCTTCTGGCGAACCAGAGCAGCGCACGGAAACACCGTTTACCTTCCCGCCGGAGCGGTACCTATTTATCTACTTGCACTTTGATGTGCTTTCAAACTGCTAGGTGGGCAGGAGCAGGGACTGAGTAACAAGAGCTCACCCCGTCATGGGAATTCGAACTGCCGACCTTCTGATTTGCAAGTCCTAGGCTCTGTGGTTTAACCCACAACGTAACCTGTGTCCCCTAATGTGTACATTACCCAAGTGGTATCTGTCACTGCCAGGGATGTTTGCTTTTTTGAGCTCATCTTTCGAAAAAACAATGTTTATTTAGACCAGCTAATGTTCAATGCAGAGTTGCCACCTTCTTATTACTTGTTTTAAAACAGATTTACTATGCCCATAATAGTGGCTCTCTCCTTCCCCACACCTCCCAGTTCATAAAAGGGGAACCTTAAATAGGGGATAATTTAAACCATGGTTTCCCAAACTTGGGCCTCCAGCTGTTTTTTGGACTACAATTCCCATCATCCCTGAAGACTGGTCCTGCTAGCTAAGGATGATGGGAGTTGTAGTCTAAAAACAGCTGGAGATCAGAGTTTGGGAAACCCTGGTTTAAACTTTGGAGTGGGGGAAACACGGAGGGAAAAGGCTAAATCCATGGACCTTTGTGTGAAACCCTGAGATAAGGCAACATGAGCAGCTGGAAAGCAGGGGGCCTATTTTGACCTGGAAACTTTGCTCTTGAAGCCGGGTAGGGTTGCTTCATGGGAGGAAGGGGTATTCTGCACATGCTCAAGAGCACTATCCATAGCTGAAGTTGAACACTGAAAACCAGTGTCAGGATTTAACCCCTGGTGAACTTTGCTTAGCTTAATGCAGTGTGTTGTTGTTTTTTCCTTAAAAAAATGTTTAGGGGTGCTCTCATTTTGACGCAAATAAATCACCATTTTCGGGGAAAATAAATACAGGAAATGGACAAAAGTACAAAGATTCATAAAATGTTTAGGGGTATGCCATTAAAAAAATCACTGGCTTAATGAAAGTGGTGTCCTTTCCGGAGCATGCTGTTTTAAGTCTCGCACTACCCTCCCCGGTTGCCTTCTGTAATTCGAATAATATTTAGCGCCCCAGGTTGAATTCCCGGGTCTCGAACCCACGGACTTGCCGGGTTTTCAGCGCCGGCGGCGCTTCGGGTTTTCCCGGAGACTCTTCGGCTGCAGCGGAGAGGTGGGGGCGGGAGGAGGAGGAGGAGACCGCCTTCGGAGGGGGGCGTGGTCAGAGCGAAGGAGGCGGGACCTGCAGCCCATGGAGCTGCTCTCTGATTGTCGCTTCAGGCCAGCCAATCCCGCGGCCAGCTCTTGCAGCCCGCATCTCTCTCTGTCTCTGCCCGGTGCAATGAGGCTGTAGAAGCTGCTGCAGCAGCAACAGGTTATGAAGGGCAAAGAAAGCAAGAAAGCGAGCGAGTAAGCAAAGCAAGCAAAGCACAGCCTCCTCTCCTGGCTCTGTTCATCTGCTGCTGCTGGAGGGGGAGGCCGGTCCAGGCTTGGCCCCTTCCCCTCTTCGCTCCTGATGGGGTTTGCACGGCTGTAGCGGAGGTGAGAGTCCATTTCCCTACCCCTAAAAGATAGAAGGCACTCAATGAGAAAGCTCTTTCAAAAGCAAGCAGCCGTCCATTTCTGCCTTGCAAAAGCTATGGGGCGCTTTATTTATTTATTTAGGGGGGTGGGGAGGTTATCAACTCAATGTTTGTGCCGCTTTGAAAGCAAACAGCAGCAGCAGCCAAAAGTTTGGGTTTGTTGTTTTGCTTTTTTGCAGAGGGTTTTCCGGGGCTGTCAAGCTGTTAATCCCGTCAAAAAGTGTGTGCTGTTGGGGAATTGCTTGTTTTTAACAAAAAGCAATGCAGGGGCGAGTCAGTCGAGGCTGCAAAACGGTGGAAAGTGCCTCAAATCATTTTGTGTGTGTGTATGTTATTTGCCTGTGCGTTTTGGTGGTTTGAAAGACCAGGAGAAGGGCGGGGTGGGGGATGCTGAGCAGTTGTCTCAATGATTTGTTGTTGTTGTGTTGTTGTTGTTTATTTACTTAAATGTTTCCTTTGCCTCTTTGGAAACTTCGGAACCGTTTGCAACAGAAAACGCGCATCCCTCTGGGACAAGCCTTGTTAGCAAATGGAAGTATCCCCTTTGCCTTAAACTATCCAGCCAAAACTATCTAAATTATGAGTTACAGTTGAAATGCTCTTTTCAAAATTTTCCACAGGGTTAGTAGCCATGGCAGACTGTTAATTTGCGAAAAGATTAGATGTTGCTATATTGTGTGTCTATGCATTTGATTTTGTGGTTTTAAAGAGTTTTTGATATTCTGTAACTGAATAAAAAAAAAGATGGCCTTTGTTCCTTCACTCAATGTGTGTCTGAAAAAATACGGGCATATCCTAGGCTGGATAGTAGTGTGCTGACCAGTTCTGGTACACACATTGCATGATAATACAGGGTAGTGATCTAGCATTTGGCGTGTGCCTATATATGTGTGAACCAATTGTGTAACTTTGGGGTGTGGCTCCAGAGCCCCAGGAGGTGTGTGAAGCACTGGGAGTTTGTCCCAAGTTTAGATATGGCTAACGTTGAGGCTATTATGTATAAATTAGATTTTTTTTGCATTTGCACATAGATTCATAGAATTGTAGAGTTGGAAGGATAATCTGGTTCAACCCATTTTAAAACAAAATCTGTGAAATGGTCTTTAATCTGTGCTTGGGGTAGTAAAGTGTTGCAAAACCGTCTTAAAATAATGCTGAATGCTTGAAGTGAGCTCCAATAATCCACCAGCAGATGAAACGGGTACAGGTTTTATTGTTGTGTAATAGTTGTTGTTTATGTTAACAAATGGTTTGTCCTGCATTTATTTTTTAAAAGTCGTTTTTACAAAACTGCGTTGAACTTTGGCCACTAGAGGCCGCTCGTTCAATCTCGCTTCAGCCAAGGCTCCATCTCACTCACTAGGAATTTTAATGTTCTTTGAAGTTGCAAAGTGGACATACAAAATTCAGAAACGACTCAAATATACCTGCTCACTGAGAAGCAACCAAAGGCTTGCCAAAGAGCAGATAACCCGTTTTGAGATTTGAGCCTCCCCATGGAGCATCAAGCAATTTATTTCTATTAAATCTGTAGCAAATTTACTTACAATTTCTATACACACCTTTTTAAAAAAAATTGGATCTGCACAATAGTGATCTGAAGTCTATGGGAGGTGCATTGTGCTATTCACAGATGATCCTCTGAACATTTGGGTAAAGAGCTTTATTGCGGCATTGGTTCACATTGGGGTACAGACTTTCCCGATTCATGAATTGGCAGGGTCTTTAGTGTGGTGGCTCCCGCCATGTGGAACAGTCTGTTTTATGTTTTCCAAGTGTTTAAAAAACTTTTTTGCTCACTGAAGCATTGGGGAAGACTGGAGCTCGATGGTACAACATCTGCCTTACATGCAGCAGGTCCAAGGTCCAATCCTTGACATCTTTATATTCGTCTTTTCAAAGTAATTAAATAAAATAGCTAGACATCTTCTTTATGGAAACAGGGAGGAGGAATGTTTTTTACAAAACGAGGCAAATATGAATGACTTTTCTACAGAACAAAATCTAGTTTAGAAAAAAGGATACAGTGGAACCTTGGGTTACGGCGGAGATCCATTTCAGAGGCCCTGCTGCAACTGGAAAACGACACAACCCAAAGCATTGGGTCTGCGCACGTGTGCAGCGTGATTTAGCATTTTTGCTCATGTGTGAACGGCACAAACCCGGAAGTAACCCGTTCCGGTACTTCTGGGTTTATGCCAGTTGCATGCCGAGGGTGACATAAGCCGGAGGCAATATAACCCAAGGCTCCACTGTATTTGATCATCGTAGAGCACAGTCCTTTAAAAAAAAAAAATAACATTAAATTTCCTGTTTTACATTTTAGAATATTCATTTAAACAACCTTAAAATATCAGTGACCTCCCTTCTCTTTCCATGGTTCATTTTGCATAACATAAACCCCTGCATATTTTATATAAAATAAACCATTCAGTATTCCATTATTATATCCATATAAACTTATTTACACTGTTGAATTTATCTTAATGCTGCCAACATTTTCAAGTGTACACAATTCCCCCCCCCCCCATATATTTAATAAACATTTTTCTTCTTTAAATGTATGTCCTTCTTCTCTTATTTTATATGTTAGGTCTGCAAGCTGTGCATATTCCATCACTTTAAGTTGCTATTCTTCTTTAGTTGGGACCTCACTCGTTTTCCATTTTTGGGCTAACCAAACATGGGCCACTATAGTGGCATGCATAAATAACCTTTTTTGACATCCGGGAATTTCCGTCTGAATTATCCCCGACAAAAAGGACTCTGGTACTTTCAAACACTGTTTTCAATTCATTATGAATTACTATTTCCCAATACCCTTTTACAGGTCCACCACATATGAAATAACATACCCTCAGCCTCACTGAGCACAGTCCTATTGTCTACTCAGAACTTAGTCTTGTTGAATTCAATGGGTCTTGCTGCCCAGTAAATGGGGTTAAGATTGCAGTCAACTGACACTGGCCCCATTTTATTAAAACATTCCTTTTCCCTCATTCTCTCTATTGTGTGTGTGTGTGTGTTGGCTTTTACAACACTTTGATCATGCAGGGATAGTGCTTAACTTTAACTGGCTTGTATCCATTATTCAAACTTAGGGTGACCAGACACATTGAATCCAGGGCGCCTGTAACCTTAATAATTGTAGCCAGGGCTCCTGTATCTTTAATAGTTGTGTAGAAAAGGGATGTTATTGTACTGCAAGTGTGATAAAAGCTGTACCACCTTCGAAACGTACAGGAGACCCCATTCCTTCCTAGGTACTAGGTCAGTTGATTAGCATTGTCTGTTTCTAGCATTCAGAAAGGGTGTGCAAATAGAGTAGCATACACCCCCCCCAAAAAACCCCCACACTTTTGGTATTTGCATGCCATATGCAAACAAAATCCATCCTGTTGCATGAAGAACTATTTTGTTTGGAGGATGTGTTGCCAATTTTAAATTGCACTAGAGAGCAAATTAGTATTCTTCCTTCTCTTTCAAATGCATGGCATGTGGGCTTCTGTATGTCTTGCCATCTGTATAGCCATCACTTGCGGAAAGAAGCTTAAATCCGATTTTAGCTTGGACTCTGAGTGATGACAGAGAGTCAGAGAAGAATCCTGTTTGCTACTACTGTGTTTACTTCTTCTTCTTGATGTTGCAAAGTGCTTTACAATATGTATTTGGGTGGATTTGCACAGGCTCTTTACTGTTTTTCTGGAACTACAAATTAGGCATGCCAAATGGTAAAGTTAACAGCATATCGACAAGGTAAAGGTAAAGGGACCCCTGACCATTAGGTGCAGTCGTGACCAACTCTGGGGTTGCAGCGCTCATCTCGCTTTACTGGCCGAGGGAGCCGGTGTACAGCTTCCGGGTCATGTGGCCAGCATGACTAAGCCACTTCTGGCGAACAAGAGCAGCACACGGAAATGCCGTTTACCTTCCCGCCGGAGCGGTACCTATTTATTTGCACTTTGACGTGCTTTCAAACTGCTAGGTTGACAGGAGCCAGGGACCGAGCAACGGGAGTTCACCCTGTCGCGGGGATTCGAACCGCCGACCTTCTGATCGGCAAGTCCTAGGCCCTGTGGTTTAACCCACAGCGCCACCTGTGTCCCTAAATCGACAAACATTGCCTAATAAAACTTTGGGTCCAGTGACAAACGGTATAACTGCCTCAACGTTTTGCAAACATTGGTGAGCTTGTTTTGCTAATTTCACTTCATCTGTAGCAATGTTTCTAGCAATGTTTCAATGCAATCCTTTGCGGTGATGTAGGGCAAAACAAGCAGTTGTAGTCTAAAACATCAGAAGAGCATCACATTGGCAAACTGTGTTGTCCGAAAGCACCAGGTTGCCAGAGGCTGCTTTTGTTTTTCACCTGTCCTATTGCAAGGTGTTGGATTGCAGGCTTCCATATAGGTGCTCACAACAAAATACTCCCCTCCTTTTGTTTTTTAATTATTTTTAACCAAAACAAAGACCAAACAAACCAAACACAATTGATAAGGTGCATCAGTTTCATTCTACCTTAGTCGCTGCTTGACTTGCTAGTTCAGTTGGGTGAGCCCTGGGAGCCTGGCCTTTCTGCTCCCAACCCATAATAAAATGCTTCCTTGGTGGTTTAGAATTTGTCCCAGCCCCATCCTGTCTATCTTCTTTCCTGCGCTTTCGTAAGTTCTAGCAGCAGACTTCTGTCCCCCACTCCTTCTGTTCCAGATAGAACTCTCTGCATGTCTTTTAGTACATGGAAGGAAGCACTAACTAAATCATAATAGCCGCAGGGACTCGCTCAAAGAATCTTACCTGTAATATATATGTCTATTTTGTGTTTATAAGCATTACTAGCGTTAAATGTGAATTCTAGGCTTTTGAAGCTCCCTGTTGAAAGTAATGCTGGGGTTTAGCAAACCACTTGAAAGAGTGGAAACTTCCTGTTTTTGCTTTGAAAGAGCCCATTGGCACCTTAAAATTTATTAAGTGTATAAGAAGACCGGTGTGTGTGTTGTTGGGTTTTTTTGAGAGCGAGAGAAAGAGAGAGAGAAATAAGAAAGAAAGAAAGAAAGAAAGAAAGAAAGAAAGAAAGAAAGAACCAGAAGAGGGAAGGAGAGACTATTTCTTGCTGCAGAGCTGTTGAATCGAGAGCATGTTCAAAGTTCCCAGTATTTATTTTGATAATTATTCCATTAGGGTTGTTCATACATTACACTGAACACAGGTGTTGGTTGTCTCAACATTTGTACAAGTCTTTGTGTGAAAGTGTTATGCTTGCTCACATACGTAGCTTGCCTGTTATATACACAGAAGTATACTCATAGAAAATAATAATAATCCTACTACTAATAATATGAGCGCCGCAACCTCAGAGTCGTCCGCGACTGGACCTAATGGTCAGGGGTCCCTTTACATTTACCTTTTTACTCCACCCATCTGGCTGGGTTTCCCCAGCCACTCTGGGCGGCTCCCAACAGAATATTAAAAATGCAATAAAACTTCAAACATTAAAAACTTCCCTAAACAGAGCTGCCTTCAGATGTCTTCTAAAAGTCAGATAGTTGTTTATTTCCTTGACCTCTGAAGGGAGGGCGTTCCACAAGGCAGGCGCCACTACCGAGAAGGCCTTCTGCCTGGTTCCCTGTAACCTCACTTCTTGCAGTGAGGGAACCGCCAGAAGGCCCTCGGAGTTGAACCTCAGTGTCTGGGCAGAACGATAGGGGTGGAGACGCTCCTTCAGGTATACTGGGCCTTCTGAATTACTGTAGGAGTGTACAGCTAAACTGATTGCGTACATAGATTGTACACTTGTTGAATGTAACAGGTGAGCACCTTTTTAACTGCATCTTCCTCAGCTTCTCCTTATTCTCTCAACTTTAATCCTTGTAATACCTCCTTAAGAGGTAGACTAAGGGCAACCTTGTGGTGGTTCCCAAACTCTTGTCCCCACCCCTTGCCTCCATGGACCACTTGAAAACTGCTGAGGGTCTTAGCAGACCTCTTAATAATTTTTCTGCTTGTTGTAGCAATAGCAATGAGCTGTGTTAGATGCTGCACATTTTTTAAAATTGCATTTTTACAGACACACCACAGGCCACTAGTGGTCTACAGTTTGGGAACCCCTGCTAAGAAATGAAGTTTTGAGGCCTGCTTCAGGCTTGTTGGAGTCGCCTTTTCTAGCTGCTCATTTCTACAATGAGAATAAGCGAGAGTGACCTGTCTTAGAAGCAGGACTTGCAGAAATCTCTGTACATGATTTTAAAACAAGAGAACAAAATAAGAAAGCACGAAAAGCAATTGTTGGGATCAATTGAAAAGTCATAAAGTAATGAGCAAGCTTTTGGGTTTACCGGAATGCTTCTTCAGGCTGGACATGTAGCAAAGAAGGAGAAAAAAAGAAAAGAAAAGAAGATGGAGAGAGAGAGAATGAATGAATTATGAAAAGCTTGTTGTAATACTCAAGCTGGAATTGAAGAGGTTTTGCCCAGACTTAATTAGGCTAGATTGTGTTTGCAGTGAAGAGATCTCATGTTACACCAAAGACAAATGGGACAACCCTCTTCTTATACAGTATACTCTTGGCTTTAGTTTTTGATTAGTAATTAGCCTGAAGAAGGGGGGGGTGAGCTTGAAAGCTTGTTTGCTACTCTGTGACTCATTAGTCATAAAGGCATATTGCTAATAAAGGCTACCGCTGCTGCAGGGAGCAACAAGAATATATTTGAAAGAGCTGCTGCAATTTTCAAATGCTATATAATGAGTGACGTGCGATCTTCTTCAAAAAGTGATAAAACTGAAGTCTGATTGGCTGATGACTCATGTTTCCTTTCCAGATGAGCTGATTTGCAGAGGATTGTCAAGATGGCTTCTACAAACACCAGGAACAGGTAGGATTTAGGATGAGGGCACCATCCACTTCTCTTAGAGAGCCAGTGTGGTGTAGTGGTTAAGAGCGGTAGACTTGTAATCTGGTGAACCGGGTTTGCGTCTCCGCTCCTCCACATGCAGCTGCTGGGTGACCTTGGGCCAGTCACACTTCTTTGAAGTCTCTCAGCTCCACTCACCTCACAGAGTGTTTGTTGTGGGGGAGGAAGGGAAAGGAGAAAGTTAGCCACTTTGAGACTCCTTAAAGGAAGTGAAAGGCGGGATTTCAAATCCAAACCCTTCTTCTTCTCTTCTAGAGAGGCCCTTGCTTTCTTGACCTTGTTTTGTGGTCTTTGCATGAACAAAAGGTTACTGAAACACACCAATAATAATCATTTAATAATTCTATTATTTGTACCCCACCCATCTGACTGGGCTGCCCCAGCCACTCTGGGCAGCTTCCAGCATATTCAAAAACATAATAAAAGTTTATTTGGGCCCATTTAGGGGCCTGGTTTGTGCAGCATCTTAAGTCTGAGCCTAAGCCTAGGTAATCTGAGCTGGGACTTGTGCTAACTATGAGTGGTACCCAAGAACAGCCTTAGCTCACTAACCTCATGGTTAGTGGGGAAACAGCTTAACAACCGGTCCTGGTTCAGACGACATGCTAATCTGGTCGTTCCCAAACTTTTTTGTTCCACTACCCCCTTGGCTCCATAAACTGTTTCCCAATGCCCTCTATAAAAAGCATTACAGTTGTACCTTGTAAGTCGAATGGAATTCGTTCCGGAATTCCATTCGACGTCCAAAATTTTCAAAAACCAAATCATGGCTTCTGATTGGCTGCAGGAGCTTCCTGCAGCCAATCTGAAGCCCCGTCGGATGTTCAGCTTCCAAAAATAGTTTGCAAACCGGAACAGTCACTTCTGGGTTTGCGATGTTTGGGTGTCAAAATGTTTGGGAATTAAGCTGTTCAAAAACCCAAGGTACGACTGTATTCAGAATACAGTCATACCTCTAGTTGTGTTAGGTTCATGTTGCAGATTTTTGGGTTGCAAACGCGGCAAACCCGGAAGTGTGTACTTCCAGGTTTCACCGCACGCGCAGAAGCGGTCTGTGCACTTCGCGCATGTGCAGGAGTGCTCTATTGCATCACACACATGCACAGACGTGGCGCTCTACTTACAGACTTTTAAGTAGAGGTACCACTGTAGTGGTTTGCATGACCCACTGAAGAAGATCACAAGGCAATAACATTTGAAACAGTAACAATTAATTGCATCTTTATCCAATTAAAACTATTTCTTTCCATTAATTCAACAACAGGACTTGATCCTGTGATAAGGGCTTTTCAAGGTCTCATAGTCATTTACACCACCCAGCCTCCACTGCCCCCCAGGCAGCACTTTGGGAACCAGTGTGCTAAGCTGAACCTTGGATTGCTGGCGGTCCCTGGAAAAGAGTTTGGAGGCACTTTGCCCCTCCCCAATCTGGTAAAAACAAGCAGGGAGCGGAGCAAAGTGCACTTGCAAGATGCTCTCTCGAAGCCCATAGAGAAGTCATAGTTTAGCTTACTGTATTGTGTGAACTAGCTTAGTGAGGCACTGCTAGAGGGATCTGAGAGCTGCTCTCCCAGTATTTCAGGTTTTGTTTGTGTGTCCTGGGCTTCCTTTTTGTTTTAAAGTCTTAAGCATGGGTAGGCAAACTAAGGGCCGGGGGCCGGATCTGGCCCAATCGCCTTCTAAATCCGGCCCGCGGACGGTCCGGGAATCAGCGTGTTTCTACATGAGTAGAATGTGCCCTTTTATTTAAAATGCATCTCTGGGGTATTTGTGGGGCATAGGAATTCTTTCATTATTTCCCCCCCCAAAAAATATAGTCTGGCCCCCCACAAGGTCTGAGGGACAGTAGACCAGCCCCCTGCTGAAAAAGTTTGCTGACCCCAGGTCTTAAGAGACATTGCTTAGGGCTTCCAAATTTCGTCTTGCACTCTGTATCTGTGCAACAAGCACAGGGCAAGGATTATCCTGTCACTGTAAACAGAAATATGCCTTATTTCCCACTTCACCTTCCTGTTATAGAATTTTAAGGTGCACACACATAGCAGACACACACTTCATGGAAAACCAGATTTCGCCCTTCAAAATTTAGGAAATATTCTCTGAGGAAAAATTACACTTTATTTTAGCGCACAGAACAAGCCCCCAAAGCCACTTTAGCTCTCCTAATGACTCTAAATATCTCCTGTGCAGAATGAAATATCTTGGAGAAGCCTTTCCTAATAGTTCTTTTACTTAAAAATCCTTCAAAACCTGTCTTAAGGGCATATTTTGTTCATGAATTGGGTAGACCTGTGACTTGGATTCTAGAACTAAAGTATTTACTATCTCAAAAGAATGGCCAGATAATGCAGTCATCAAAGCATTATCAGGTATCTTGACAGGAGAGAAATCATGCATCTTTCTGTGACACATGTATGATGCTTTGTGGGTGGTCTTTGGTTAAGGAGTTGGGCTGCAAAAGCGAACCCCAGTTTTTTCTAGAACTGTCTCATGAAAGAAATTGGCTGTGGCCTTCTCAAGTGCAGGGCTATTCAGAAGAACAGGCAACCTGTAAAATAGATTAGATCAACAATGGCTCACTGGTTGCCCCAAGATAATTCTGTCTGTCTCCTGATTCAATCAAGAAAGGCAGTTGCATTTTGTAATCTTGTTCTCTTGAGTGTCTATAAAAATGTTTGAGTCACCTCTTCAGCTTTAGTGGAAGGTGCTCAAGGCAACTTCCATTGAAGCCATGAAAACCATTCGAAGGTCTGCGGATTATGAATAAACTGCAACTTGAAAATTTGTTGGCATTGTATTAATTTTCTAGCATTGGGTGGAAGAAATGGCTGTGGTTTCGCTTGCCAGGGAATGGAGAAGTCTTCTCAATTTATAAAGCATGGAGAAATTCCATATTTTTGTGCCCCCTTTGGACTTTGTATGCAATTTGACTCCTCTCTGTGTGTGTGTGCGCGCGCGCTTGCTTTAAAATTGTCTTCAAATATTCATATATGTATGCAGTGCTGTATCACCTGCATGCTCTCCATAATAGTGAGCCCTTTGTGCTGGATGAAGCCATGGGGAGTCAGATATATAAGCTGATTGCAAAATGGCACCTTCAACTTAGCCTATGGTCTCCTAACGTCTAGGCTCCATCTTCCCTCCAAAATGAGTTTTGAAGCTTCCAGGAAAATATTTCGGATCCTTCTCTAAGAGACATTTTGCTCTCCCCGTATTTATTTACTTACTTAATTTAAATAGCTGCCCCATAGCAGAAGTACTCTAGGAAGCCAGGGTGGTTAGGGGATTGGGCTAGGACCTAAGAGATCAGGATTCAAATCTTCACTCAGTCATGAAGCTCACTGGGTGACCTTCAGCCAGTCGCCAAGGTCGTTGTAGAGATTAACTGAGGGGTGGGGTGAACCATGGAGAGAAAGGTGGAATATAAATGCAATAAATAAGCCCTTTTGCTTACCTGCTTAAGAAAGATGGAGAAGCCAGCCAGATGGCGATGTCTGTCGCCAACCTGGCATTCAGAGATCTCCACAACTGGACCCGCGCCAGTTGGAAAACACACCTGGCTAATTTCTAGCACTGATGGAGACTGACCCTTTATAAGGTGAAGGAGCGCCTCCACCCCATCGTTCTGCCCGGATGCTGAGGTCCAGCGCCGAGGGCCTTCTGGCGGTTCCTTCATTCCGAGAAGCAAAGCTATAGGGAACCAGGCAGAGGGCCTTCTCGGTAGTGGCACCCGCCCTGTGGAACCCCCTCCCACCAGATGTCAAAGAGATAAACAACTACCTGACATTTAGAAGACATCTGAAGGCAGTCCTGTTCAGGGAAGTTTTTAATGTGTAACATTTTAATGTATTTTTCATCTTTGTTGAAAGCAGCCCAGAGTGGCTGGGGAAACCCAGCCAGATGGGCGGGTTACAAATAATAAATTATTATTATTATTATTATAAGGTGGGCTGTGGCTCAGCAGTAGGACATATGCTTGGCATGCAGAAGGCAGGCTCAATGCCTGGCATTTCCAGGTATGGCCAGGAGAGACGCCTGTCTGAAGCCCTGGAGAGTTGCTGCAAGCCAAGATGAACCCAATGGTCAGAATCTGTCTTAAGGCAGCTTCCTAGGTTCCTGTGACATGCATCTGGGGCCACCTGATCTCCATCTGGTTCCCAGACTGGCCACCTCTGGCTTATGTAAATTAAGTGAAGCAACATGGAGCAACCTTGTCAAAACATGGCTAGCAATGCTGCTTCATCAGGTTTTAAAGGGATTAAGGAGAAATTTAGTTCCTGGAAGAGGTCAATTGCTGCTCCCATAACACAGCTGCGTTTCCACAGCCAGAAAATTGTGGATTAATCAATCCCTTATAGTCAAATTTCCAGCTTAAGTGTGCTCAGCGCGACAATGTAAGAGGCACGAGGGGGGAAAATAAGTCGTATTGAGTTTCATTTAACTCCCCTCTAACCTGTAGTATTGTCTGGGCGCCTGTTCAAGGTGCTTACTGCCGCCACAGAGTCCGAGGTGGAAGAAAAGTAGAGCTGGTGTTCTCAGCATATCGCTGACACCGTGCTCCAAAACAGTGCATGGTGATCTCTCCTGTCAGCAGCAGTTAGTTAGACGTTAAAAAGCAGAAGTGGGACTTCCGTGGTGTGTTCCTGTTCAGTGACCCTCTCCAGGATACTCTATTTTATCCTGACTTCCATCCAGTTTTCTCTCCGCCCCCAAAGCAGTCAGACAGTACTGTACATGCTCACTGGGGTTCCTACACTCTGAAGCAGGGTTTTTTCTACCTAAAAAAATGGAATTTTGCAGATCTTAGTGTTCCCTTGAGTCTGCTGATTCCTCTCCTGTGTGGGCGTTGTTGCTTTGGCTACATAAGCAATGGCGCTTGCCTCTGAACAGTGAAAATGGAGGAAATGGTCAGGGAACAAGATGGGATCTTGGGGCACATCATAGAGGTACTGGAATCGGCACTGGTGGACCAGTTAGAGCAAAAGCACCACAAAATGGATGTCTCCAGTTATACCAGAAAGAATTTATTTGTGGTTCGGTGACTAGGACCCTGTCCGCACTGTACATATAAAACCAGTATCAAACCACTTTATACAGTCATGGCTTCTCCCAAAGAATCCTGGGAATGGTAGTTTGTTAAGGGGCCTGAGAGTTGTTGTAAAGGTAAAGGGACCCCTGACCATTAGGTCCAGTTGTGGCCGACTCTGGGGTTGCGGCGCTCATCTCGCTTTATTTGCCAAGGGAGCCGGTGTACAGCTTCCGGGTCTTGTGGCCAGCATGACTAAGCCTCTTCTGGCGCACCAGAGCAGCGCACAGAAACACCGTTTACCTTCCCGCTGGAGTGGTACCTATTTATCTACTTGCACTTTGACGTGCTTTCAAACTGCTAGGTTGGCAGGAGCAGGGACCGAGCAACGGGAGCTCACCCCGTCGCGGGGATTCAAACCACCAACCTTCTGATTGGCAAGTCCTAGGCTCTGTGGCTTAGACCACAGCTCCACCAGGAGATCTCTATTCCCTGCCCCTTCAGTGCTATAATTCTCAGAGAGGATTAACCATCACTTATTCCCAGGGAACTCTGGGAATTGTAGCTCTGGGAGGGGAATAGGGGGTCTCCTAACAACTCTCAGCTCCCTTAACAAATTACAGCTCCCAGAATCCTTTGGGAGATGCCGTGACCATTTAAAGTGGTATGAGACTGCTTTATATGTATAGTGCAAATATAGGTAAGTCTCCTGGCCTCAAAGAGCTAACAAGTGCTCCAGCCTGTTTTATGGACCCTTTCACCAGTGAGGCAACAGTGCAGGAAATTACTGATGAGGAGATATGCATGAAGGTAACTGATCCAGTCTGGGATGCTAACCTGGGAGTGAATATGCTGGGTGATCTCACTTGTTCAAAAGGACTTGACTCAATTGCCTCTTCTAAATTACTTCTTGAAGCTTTTGGTGATTTGAGATAAATGTGCGCTCCCTTTCATTAATGTTCCCAAAGCGCACCCACACCCACAATTCAAAGCCGAGAAATAAAATTATGCATCTCCTGCAGAGTCTACTCTAGCACTATCCAAACAGGCAGTGCTTTCTCACCCCAGATCAGATACTGCATCAAAATGAATCTGACAGCTGTAGTGAATCTGAAGAGCAAATTGCCGTCCTGCCTGTGGATTCTGCCTTTGTTTAGCTGGTATATAAATCACGGTCGTTAACACTCTTTATAGCCTGCCTTCTCTGCTGAATTGTTCTCCCAAGTCCAACAGGAACATATAAGCCTCTGTGTGTGCTAAATTTGTCTCTCTGCAGAAGCTAGCTGCTGCTTGTAGAACAATTAAAGCAAAATTATTAAGCTGCTCGGATAATGTCTGCCTGGAGGATGCTACCTGCAGGATAGGCTAGCTGAGGAAGGGTGGTCTGTAAGGCTCCTAGATTCATTCTTCTAGCTCTTGGCAGGAGTTCCTTGCATTTACATTGCAGACAGCCTATGTCTGGCTCAGCCATCCCGGCAGAACAAGCAGTCTCCTGGGAAAAACACTATTCAAAGGGCAGCTGTCATGGTGCATCATAGCCAGCTCTGCCCACAAGTGGAAACCTCACCCTGGTATCCTGTGAGGTGCTGCAGGGAAGGCTCTCCCCCTCCACCTAAAGGTGGCAAAAAACCTGTAAGCTGGTTCTGAGACAGTTACAGGGGCATTGCAGTAATAACAGTGCAATCCTAAACTCACATACAGTGGTACCTCGGGTTACATTCGCTTCAGGTTACAGACTCCACTAAGCCAGAAATAGTACCTTGGGTTAAGAACTTTGCTTCAGGATGAGAACAGAAATTGTGCTCTGCTGGTGCGGCGGCAGCAGGAGGCCCCATTAGCTAAAGTGGTGCTTCAGGTTAAGAACTGTTTCAGGTTAAGTACAGACCTCCAGAACGAATTAAGTACTTAACCCAAGGTACCACTGTACTTAGTTGGGAGTTGGGACTTACTGCTGAGTAAAAATGCCTGGAAGGTGGTTGACAATTTCTGGTAAATGGGAATAGTTTCTTTTTATTAAAAAAATCATAATACTCTGGATAACTCCCCCCACGCGTCACAGTATTTCCACTCCTAGTTATAGTAAACCACTAATACGCTTGTTTGCTAACGAACCTATCACGATTACATCAGATAGACTAGCAATATAAAGTTGTGCACAAATACCACAGAGATCTAGAAGTGCCACGTCTGGCTGGCATCTTGTCTCGAGAGACAATGGAGTGCTCCTCCAGGGGTGAGGTCAAACCACTGTGTTAGCAGCATCACAATGATCTCCTTGGGGCACAAGCCTGGGCTGTGCGTATGGAGGTCCTGGGCTGCCCAGATGACAAGGCTCCCCTTTTGGCTTTGCTGATGTTGCCCAATACATTTGGCACCAGCTTGGCTGCAGAATTTGCTGGAGGGAGGTGTACAAGGCACCATCCAACCATCTCAGGGATTTGTGTAGGGTTGTCTTGCAAGGCAGTAGAGGTTTGAGGTCAGTTTTCCTTCTTCTAGATGGTCTGCCTTCCCAGATTAATGAGCCCCATCTACCCCTCACTTGCAGAAACTGCCTTCATGACTGTTGGCCCTACTAATGGTCCCATCCGCTCAATCTGCCAGAGCCTGTCTTTTGCATGGAGGTTAAGTCCCTTCCCCAAGACAGGCTACCCTCTCCTGGTTTTAGCTGGCCAGTCAAAGCCATTCCTGGGGTGTGGCTGCTGTCGCCTGTTGACAGCTTCTAGGAGCCACAGCTGAGAGCTGAGTGCAGGCTGGGGACCAAAGATGAACAAACTACCTCAGAAGAGCATGACGTGTCCCCACCAGAGGTACTACCCCTCCCTCAACACCCTGCACACCCCAATTTCCACTTCAGCCTGTGTGAATGTGTGTATTCTACAATCTATATTTACTAATATATCAAGTGATTAGAGGTCTAGCCTCCTGTAAGCAGGACCAAAGCCACATCCATTTGCTATCTGCATTGTAGATGGTGGAAGTCGCTCCTTTTCCGTATAGGCTAATTGCTGTTGCTCTCCTTATCTTCCCCAGTTAAATAGTGCTTGTGGGGTGGAAGAACTGACTGCCGCTCACATTATTATAGCTTTTCAGCAGTCGTTTCTTCTCTTGGCACACAGACCTGGCTCAAATCATTATGGGTTCTTCCCTGACCTTGATCAACTTGTTAGTGTATGGGACCCTCCTCTAGATCTGCTCTGCAACAGCTCTGTGAAGCAGCTGAGGCCAAGAGCAGGGTGACTGGTTCAGAGTCAGTTTAATATTGGAAACTGAACCTGGGTCTGGTTCAAATTCAAATCCGTCCGTCTAAGCCAGCGCACTACTCTGTCTCATATGCTGCTCATAAACACTATACTTTAGTTGGGCTGTGGTGTAGTCCAAAAAGGGGCCCTCTGCACATGCAACATACAGTGGTACCTCAGGTTACATACACTTCAGGTTACATACGCTTCAGGTTACAGACTCCGCAAACCCAGAAATAGTGCTTCAGGTTAAGAACTTTGCTTCAGGATGAGAACAGAAATTGGGCTCCGGCGGCATGGCAGCAGCAGGAGGCCCCATTAGCTAAAGTGGTGCTTCAGGTTAAGAACAGTTTCAGGTTAAGAACGGACCTCTGGAATGAATTAAATACGTAACCCGAGGTACCACTGTAGTGGAATCCTAAGAGTTGCTGCCAGGAAACCCACCACAGCAGCCTCTTTCCTTTGTGGGGAAGGGTTCTCCCTTCTCCATTTTATCCTCACGACAAATCTGTGAGGTGTGGGTCAGGCTGTCATTGTGCGTGGCTGCAAGGAGCGCCAGTGGGCTGCCATTACCTGCTGCACAATGCACTGCAGGAAGAGTGGCCTACTCAAGCTCAGTTACTTGCATGGCCATTTTACGACAGGCTCCACCTCTGTGCCGCCGCCATTTTGTGACTGGTTCCGGTGCCATTTCGTGACTGGTTTCGGTGCCATTGTAAGGCTGGGCCTTGGCCATTGGCATCCCTCCTCATGGCTCCTGGCAAGATAGTTTGAGCATGTGAATACCAGAGCTACATGGGTACTGTCCCTCTTAGATGCCTAAACTCAAATTCCCCCGGTCTAATATCCCTAGTGCTGCAAGATTATCACAAGAGTGCCTGGACTAAAATTGTCTATCAAAAACTTCACTCTTGTGGTTTATCACCACAACAGCTACAGTGGTACCTTGGGTTAAGAACTTAATTCATTCTGGAGGTCCATTCTTAACCTGAAACTGTTCTTAACCCGAGGTACCACTTTAGCTAATGGGGCCTCCCGCTGCTGCCGCACCGCTGGAGCAAGATTTCTGTTCTCATCCTGAAGCAAAGTTCTGGACCTGAGGTACTATTTCTGGGTTAGCGGAGTCTATAACCTGAAGCATCTGTAACCTGAGGTACCACTGTACTCATTTTGGGTTTTAGTAAAGCAAACAGTCTCATTTGTCAGCGCCTAAATGATATCAAGCGTCAGAACAACTTGGTAACAATAAGGAAATTTTGCCCATGGGATGACTATTTTCCACCTTCCCATTTCGACTCTCTGGCACCCTATCTGCATAACCTAGCAATTATAAAATATAGATGTGCTTTTACTCTCACAAGATTGAATGTATCGCCCTCAGCTGTACTTAAGGGACGATTCCAACAGATTTCACACGAAAAATGCTTATGTCCCTGTGGAGTTGGCAGTATCGAATCGGTGGCGCATGCCCTTCTGGCTTTCACTCTTTATAAAGACTTGAGGAATGAGATTCTTACCCCTCTTTTATTGTCCATTCCGGGTCACCCAACCACTGCCACAGTGTCCTTTCTCTTGGCAGATCAAGATGAGCAGGTGACAGCAAAGGTTGCAAGGTTTTTAGCTGGGGCGATCAGAATAAGATCCGCTATTTGACTATTGATTCAAAACTGTAACATTTATTTTATATAATTGACTTTTTATTTCTATTCTTTGTATATCGTATTGTTGTTTTATTGCTATGGCTGAAGGCTGGCGCAAATAAAGATTCATTCGTTCATAGCATAGATGAGGCTGCCCAGTATACAGGACTCCGCAGGATCCAATCAAGGATGCCTTGATGGTTGTTCCTTATATGCGAGAGTTATGGATGTGTAATGCTGATGGGTAAATCTGTGTTTGTGTTGGTATTTTGGTACCCATATGTGAGTTTATTCTGGGAGGGAAATGTGGGATGTTTAATGCCGTGCACATCAGACCTGCGGAAAAATCCCTGTGCATTGTTATTGAGGTAATGGGTAAAAAGGGCACATCTGCAGTCTCAGCTGGGAATCTGGTTATTTTGGCTGTACAGTAGGGAGACTGTGGAGGGCTATTGAAGCCTCCCTCAATGGGACAATTCATGGACTGGGGCCAGAGGTCTGCCTGCGAATGAAAAGTCCCTAGCTTGCATGCTTGATGCGCTTGGAATCACAATAGGGTGCTGAGCCCTTTCACCTCCCGCAGCAAAGGAATCTATTGGGATATAAATGGAGGCTGTTAAGGCACATCTCGTTAATTAATAGGCCCCTTTTCAGCTTTGTTTAAGGCCTGCCTCCAGACTTACTGCTTCTCCATAGTGCTTGCCCAAGATGTGTTGGCTATTAAGGGTGTGTGTGTGGGGGGGGTATCTATCTATAAAACAATGGCTGCAAAGCTCTTTAACTTACAAATGAATATGAATGAAGGGTGTCTGGGTTATTTTAGTGGGTAGGGTAGCAATGGATAGCTTACAAACAATCCTGTGTATTGCACATCAGCAATTACATTGTGTTCCTTGGGTTGCAGGATGTCTCAACTTCTGCTGATTTGCCTAGGGAGTTGTTATGCTGAAGGAAAGGTTCCCAAGTTTACTTTAGCTCCTTCCTAGTTTGCTATCTTTCCTCTCTCTGTGTGTTTTGTTGTGTGTGGCTGAGCAGGTTTGTATCTTTGTTTTACAGGGACCAACTCTGTTTAGGGATTTTTGATTATCTGCTACTTGCCCTCACCCTCCCTACTACAGACTTCCCTGCAGCCTTTGTAGATAAAAAGAAGCACCAGTTCTTCCACTTTGTTTTAATATATTTTTTAGCTCATCTATGCCTCCACTTTGAAATCAAGAGGAGATCAGATGTTCTGTGCAATAGGCCGCCTAGTTTGTCTGCTTTGCACTACTCCCCCCCCCCCCCCCCCAAATATCCTTTTCTCTTTTGGCCATTTATGCAGAATTGATACCTAAGTCTGTTTCTGGTTGTAAGAAAAGCCATCTGTGAGAAACATTTCCTCATTGGAAAATATATTGGGAACTGAACGCGTACAAAATCCCTTGGGCTGCTCCACCAGCTCAGCACATATATTCTTTCAAAATAGCTTTAATATGAAGCCATCACAAGCCCCATTCCCTGCTTCAAAAAGATGAGTTACAGGACTCTAAAATCCCCCACAGTTTAAAACCTCACAACCTGCTTCCTAATCTGCAAAACATAATTTCCACCGCGACTGCTCTGTTCATTTGTATTGTTTGGCAAGGGGTATGCATATACTCTCAAAGAAAAAAACCTATGTGCTTCAATAAATGAATTCTGCAACCAGTCATCAATTATGCTCACTGAACTAATTTGCATGATTTCCCTTTGTAATTCAGTTGTTTTGTATAATTTAATTAACCAAAAAGAAAAGGCTCTTGGAGCATCTTACAACAATCAATAATAAGACAGTTTCCCCTCTCCGACTTAACAGCGCACAACCCACGACACAAAAGGAAAAGCACTTGGAAGGGATGATGAAAAACACCAAAGTAGTTCTCAGTTGCAATGTTTCTTGTAAGTGTTTTTCTTCTGTAAGGGAGGAGTTGAGCACCCTGCAGCTGCTTCACCTTTGGCCGATGCCCAGGAGGAGCTTCCCCCTCTTACTCCAATGTTCTTCCTAGGATGCAGAGAAATATTTTAATATTTACTTGTTCTGTGGAGGGGCAAGAAGTTATGCAGGGCACTTTTTTCACATTGGCCAGTGAAAAAATTAGTTCACGCACCACCACCTTGGGCTTTTAAATTTTCAGTAGGCATTTCCCCTTGGAGTTCAAATTGTCTTTATGCCTATAAGGACTAGAAACATGTAGCAGCACTCTTGCACCCCTGAATATCGTTACATTTTTAGGGTAACATAACCAAAAACCTAGGGACACGGGTGGCACTGTGAGTTAAACCACAGAGCCTAGGACTTGCCGATCAGAAGGTCGGCGGTTCCAATCCCCGCGACAGGGTGAGCTCCTGTTGCTCGGTCCCTGTTCCTGCCAACCTAGTAGTTCGAAAGCACATCAAAGTGCAAGTAGATAAATAGGTACCACTCTGGCGGGAAGGTAAACGGCGTTTCCGTGCGCTGCTCTGGTTCGCCAGAAGCGGCTTAGTCATGCTGGCCACATGACCCAGAAGCTGTACGCCGGCTCCCTTGGCCAATAAAGTGAGATGAGTGCTGCAACACCAGAGTCGTCCGCGACTGGACCTAATGGTCAGGGGTCCCTTTACCTTTACCTACCCAAAAACCTGGCATTCATCAAGAGCATTTTGTGTTACACTTCTGTTTTGTAAAGTGGGATAAAGAACCATTGGTGCATGCTGAACATGCAGTTCATTGGAACACAGAAGCAGGGATCAAGGAACAGAACACACCTCTGCTTCTGGTTTTTTATTTGCACAGAGTGCAAGCTATTTAACTGTTGCAAGCCTCTCTTTCTACCCACCAAAAGACCCACTAATCCATTCCGGAAGTAAGGAAACACTGGGTGCCCAATATGTGAGCCAGCAGTGTGATGCAGCAGCGAAAAAATAGCTAACGCTATTCTAGGCTGCATCAAAAGATGTATAGTGTCCCGATCAAGGGAAGTAATAGCACCACTCTATTCTGCCTTGGTCAGACCACACCTGGAATACTGTGTCAATTCTGGGCACCACAATTTAAGAAGGATGTTGACAAGCTGGAATGTGTGCAGAGAAGGAACCAAGATGATCAAGGTTATGGAAACCAAGCCTTATGAAGAATGGTCGAAGGAGCTGGGTATGTTTAGCCTGGAAAAGAGGCGATATTATGACCATCTTCCAATATCTCAAGGACGGTCACATGGAAGATGAAGCAAGCTTGTTTTCTCCTGCTCTGGAAGGCAGGACTCGAACCAATGGCTTCAAGTCACAAGAAAGGAGATTCCGACTAAACACCAGGAAATACTTTTGACAGTGAGAGCTGTTTGGCAGAGGACCGGTCTCCCTCAGGAGATTGTGAACTCTCCTTGGAGCTTTTCAAGCAGAGGTTGGATGGCCATCTGTCGTGGATGCTTTAACTGAGATTCCTGCGTTCCCCGGGGGTTAGACTGGATGACCCTTGGGATCCCTTCCAACTCTATCATTCTGTGATTCTGCATCGGAGCTGCGCCCGAGGGCGATCCCCTTGTGCCCACCGCCCATCAAAAGTGGCCAGTATCTTTCCACCCGGCGCCGGCTGCCTCTTATCCGCGCGCGCCCCGCATTGCGCGGAGGCCAGCAGTGCCAGGCAGGAGGGAACTCCGTGTCCCGCCTGGTGCGTGCTTGTACATTGTGATTGTGTGTGTGTGTGTGTGTGAATAATTTTTATTTTGGCAGCGCTCAGCCGCCGTTCCCCCTCCGAGGCGGGGCCCCGTCCGCGTGTGCGCTCTCGCCGTGCGCCTTTCCCCTTCTGATAGGCTCGCTTGTCCATTTCTCCCGGAGCCAACCCTCCCCGTTCCGTCGCCCTTGACAAAACAACATGTCCATTTAAGGGAAGGCGGAGCGTACCATGCGAACTTTTCGCCGGGGGGGGGCGGGGGCGAGGCTATAGGTGCGAATCGTTTCAGAACCGGCTCTCCAAAAAGCAATCCCCTTCCTTCGCTGGGAAAGCGCAAGCAGAAGCGCACGGTGCTTTCGCCAAGTTCCCCCTTCACCCCAGCGCCCCATAATGGGTCGGCTCAGAGGCCGGAACGGTCCGGAGCTCCAAATGGCCATTCAGTAAGCGAGCCCAGCCAGCCAGTCCCGGGCTTGGCTCGCTTACCTGTGGAGCAACAGCAGCAGCAGCAGCAGAGCCCGCGAGCTCCGCCGCCTCCCCCTTCCCCTCTTCTCAGCTGGCTTGCAATGTGTCGAGCCGGACTGGAGGAGGCCCCCGGGTGCCCGGATGTCTATCCAAATTAGTGTCGGACTGAGCTAGCCGAGGGAGGGAGAGGGAGGCGTTACAGCCGAGGAAGCAGCAGCCTTTGGGGAGAGAGGAAGGGGGCGCGTAAAAGTGGGATTGCTCTGAGCCAGGGGCGCAGAGCGCAGCAGCAAATGGACAGGAAGTTTTTGGGTGGCGGAGGGTAGGGCAAGGGCGAAGAAAGCCTTCCGATGGCCAGGAGACGGTCGGCTTGCTAAACTTCACTATGGCTGCCCAGTCAAGGTAAGGATTTTATATATATATATTAGCCATCTACCAAAAACAAAACAAAAACAAGCTTTATGTTTGTTTCCCAGCCTCCCTCCCTCCCTGTTGTCGGAGTGTTTCCCCTTTTCATTGCTGCTCGTTCTTCGCCTGTTCTCTCTCTCTCTCTCTCTTCCTCCCTCCTCTTCTCAAAAGTTTGTGCTCTTCAGAATTTTATTTAATTTTTAATTTGTTTCGAATCGGGTTGAAATGTATTTGGGTTTAAAAACAGAAAGCAAAGCTCCCCAGCCCACCCTCCTTGTTAAAAATCAAAGACAGTTTTTTGTTTTTGTTTTTTTAAAAAAAGTTTACCTCTCTCTGAAAGGTTGTGAAACAGGAACCTCCTGGTATTTAAATATAATGATGCATTTTTTAAAAAAATCCTTGTGAGGGAAGCAGTTGGAATCCTCTGATCCTATAAAAGCTGATCATTGATATCCCCTCTTGCAGCGCTTTCCTCCTCAACAGCCCCTTTATTATAAAGGAAAGTATATCTACTGATGCTGACACAACGGGTCTTTTTTGTAAAATGTGTACAGATTTAGTGTGCTTTCAGTTTTCTCTGGATTGTATGCCTTTAAAATGGTAGCTGGGCTGACTGTAAGTGAAATCTGCTGAGTAGGCAAAGGATGGAAATGGTCTGTGGAGCAGTAAAAGGGGAGTTTGAGTGAACCAGAGTAATTACCTCTAGTTACTGCCAAATTAGGGGATGGGAGATGAATCCAGGTATACATTTTAAAAATGGTTGTTCCTATTCACTTCAGATTACTGCTTCAGGGGGAAGATTTTTTATTAGTGCTGCTGCTGCTGCTCCTTCCCCTCCCCTCTTTAGTATTATTTGAGAAATCCCATGGCTAAATTGGGGGGGGGGGCTATCCACCTCACTATATTTGAAGCAGCATGATGAGTTTGGGGTGCAGTTTTCTCCCCTTAAATTCACACCCACCAGGCTCCCACTGTGGTTCTCTTACCACCCTCCAAAAAAATAAATAAATTGGTACCCAGCTGACCTATTTCAAAATGATGTTTGGTGTTGCTATTAGTAGTGTAGATTCCTGGCTGGAAACCGGGAGGTGGGATTGTGGCAACTGGCGATGTTGGAGAAAAAAATGTCTGGTCGCTCCTGCGTGGGATAAGTAGATGCTTGTATTCTTTTTTCTGGATAACTGCAACTTTCCTTGGGTAATGTTGGGCAATAAATAATGGGGAGAATATTGCTAATGGGCCATTGCCATAGTTTTGGAAGTATTAAAGCCCCATCTCTCTCTCTCTCTCTCTGCCAGAGTCTTTATGTTCAAGGTATAATTTGCTGGCCGTCTTCTAGTTCATAAAAGTGCCAACCTCAACTTTTGCCTTTAAGCGTGCACTGGCATAGTTTGGGAGGTTTGAGGGTGGAGTGAAGCGTTCTGGCTAAACTTGATTTGTATTGCAACGTAATTGAACTCAGTCCTTTGTAGTGTCTCTGTGATGTTTGGAGGACATAGCCTCTGATGCAAATGTCAATGTTCTTGGTTGGGGTGGGGGGAAGAGAGAATGTAATGTGTGATACTGTACTTTAAAAACAGCAAAAATCTGAATACACTGATTTGACTTTCAACAGAATGGGTTGAGAACAGTCAGAGATGCAAGTGCTTGGAGTGTAGCTGCAACAAGGAATTTGGAATTGTTTTCTATGTGGTAGAATCCTCTGTTGTAGGAGAGGCTGTTTATGAAATCCAATCCATAGAGTCTTGCTTCTGTTTGCCCTGCAGGTGATTGTGAGGCAGCTTGGCAGCTAAGGTCGGGAAGAATGAGAAACATTAGCCTATGGATTCCTTCCCCCCCTTCTTTTTACCTAGAAGAGAAACCTTTACCAAACAGATATAGTAAAAAATATCTACGCATTTTGAGCAGCCTGGTTTTCCCCACATGAGCAAATAACCGGGCATCTGTTAAACTGAATAGCATAGCTCTGATTTCAGTAAGGATGTTCCGCTTGTGACTTTAGCTTGCAATGGCCTGCCTACAGGGTTCAGTCCTGTGCACAAAGGAAAAACCCTGCACATGCAGTTCTCTTTGTGGAATTGTGTCAGCTGTGACAATGCCTTTTCGGAGGCCCCAAATACAAAGCGGTATCTCGGCGGGACTTACTATTCAGAAGTAGGTTCGGTTGCAGTTTTGTGCACATTTACCTGGGAGTAGCTCCTTTCAGAGCAACTGTCTTCCAAGTAGATGTGTGCCTAGGATATGGCAGAATTAGCTAGATTAATTGTTTGAGAGGGGCACCACTTGGGCTGCCCCTCACACAGAATTTTTTTTTGACCTGGTTTTACATATACAGCAAAAGAAAGAGTACAAATTACATCACTCCAAAATATTAACTTAAGTTTTTTTGAAAAAACAAAAACGCCCTGCAAGTAGAAACCTAGTTGAGTTCGTGCCATATGGCCTCCATTTCCGATCATGTGATGCCTGACATTACGGGGGACTAACGTAGTAGCTTTGTGGGTTTGCTGGTGCGAGGGCCCCCCCAAAGTGACATCATTCTGTGGTGAAAACGCTGTGAGCGACCCCCAAAGGCAGCACTTTTGCCTAAGAGCTTGCTCAAGCCTGGCACCAACCCTGACCCAAGTTTACCTCTCAGGTTTCTCCATTAAAAAATCATTGTCAGCATCCACCTGTCTCTGGAGACTATGGAAGAGTGCGCTTCCAAACTGTTGGAAGGTTGCAGCGCCTGCTGTGCTGTAGAGTCTGATATGGGAGACAGGGAGAGACATGTTTTGTTGCAGCTGGGGCAGATGAAGACGTCCTGTTGTGCTGCTGCAGATGCACCATGGCTTTTCTTCAGAGAGAGGTTTCTCCACAGTGTGCTAGTTTTATGCTTAGGAGAATTCTTTTTTTAAAAAAAGCATTCTTTTGAAAATGCAACTGGAGTGGAACTGCCTCATTATGCCTTCCATTTCACAGAAGCGCACTCTCCCTGGTTGCAAGCAGACAAAATTGCTCTTTGCAAGCCAGACTTCAGTTATGGTGTAGGAGTGGAACATGGAAATGGGAGAATTCTGACTAACTTATTTGGTTAGATTGCTCAGCTTCTGCTTTTGTTTTGATTCAGGAGTAAAGAAGCAAATTCTAGGCATTTGGGCTGCAAATATCAGCATGCTGTCTCAGTGCTTTGATACATCCTGCAGTGTTCACATACTGAACTGCATTCTAGTTTCCCCCTCTCCTTCCCACAATCTTACTTGAGTAAAATTAATCATAGTGTCCAGAAGCCTTAGAAACCTGGAATCAAACAACACTGTATAGCAACCCAAAAAATATTAAGCATTAAATTAAAATGGAAAACTTGATATTTAACGTGACCCTGGTGAAGGGGAGAGGGTCACGGTTTGCAACTTCAAGGGAGTGATTTTTCCAAAGTAAAATGCCACCCATGAGCTTAGTCCTCAGCTCTTTTTGTCATTATGAGCAGTGAAATATTTTCATATGTGAAAGTGCAATTTGGGAACATCGCTCACTGTCCACCTCCAAGGCATCCTTTTTTTTTAAAAAAAAGGCTGAAACCCTCATATTGAAAGTTGCACGAATCATGTCATTTATCGATGGAGATTTTGAATTAAATGTTAACCTGACACAAATGTTGGGAAATTATTTGTAGTGCATGACAAGTTTCCCCCACAGCTGAATCTGCCTTCTACTACTACTACTTCTTTTAGTGGAACATGTCCTATTGATGTTTAATGATTGGCAGGTGGGTTGTCCCACCCACCTGTCAAAGTGGGCCCACTAGAGTTGGGGGGACGGGACACATACTGTCCAATCAGGATTGAACTCCCCAAACATCAGCTGATGTATAAGCATTCTGTTTTCCACCAGATTTGGTTGTGTCAGCCAGTTCCCATGGCCATGACATTGGGGAAGGTGGGCACGATTTCAGGAAAACTGCCTTGCATGCCAAATTGTGTGTGTAAGGGGGGGGGGACAGTTCTGGAGGTCCGTATTTGGTCTGTAGGCTGGAGGTGCCCCATCCCCGAATTACACTTTTGTTCCAGCTATTCTTACCACGGAATTGTCCCCCACCTTCTCACTAGATTTCTTTCACCCATCACATGCAGTTATGTAGGAGCTACTGCTTTTCTTTTCTTTTTTGCCTAGAGGTGTTGTGTACCTAATGCAGCTGTTTCACTACAGCCATTTGTGTCCCAAAGTAGCTCATGTGTGACTCTCTATTAAAGGGATCATTGAAGCTGTCAACTGAGTGGCGGTGCTTCATCCCACACAGCCTATATCAGTGTTTCCCAAACTTGGGTCTCCAGCTGTTTCTGGACTACAATTCCCATCATCCCTGTCCACTGCTAGCTAGGGATGATGGGAGTTGTAGTCCAAAAACAGCTGGAGACCCAAGTTTGGGAAACACTGGCCTATATAGTCATTTTACTCTCTCTATATTGGGAATAATTATTCTAGGCTGCTTCTAAAGGTTATTATCGAGCTCGTAGGAGGATTTCCACAGGTTCGTTTCATAAGCCTCTGGCTGTTTTCTCCAAAGCTTAGTACAGTGGAATCTCGGGTTGTGAACATGATCTGTGTGGGAGGCACGTTTGCAACCCACAGCGCCGTGTCTGCGCATGCGTGGATTTCAATTTGGCGCTTCGACGCACGCGCAAAGTGCAATTTAGTTCTTCTGCGCATGTGCAAAGCGCCAAAACCCGGAAGTAACCCATTCCGGTACTTCCGGGTTCGTCACGGTGTGCAACCTGAAGCATCTGTAACCCAAGGTACCATTTCCAGAAATTCATTCCGATTGTGCAGATAAAATATAACTGATAGAATTCTGCAGGATTGGGTATGAGCGCGTGAAAACAGTCCAGATCCAATGGTCCCCAGATGGTGGAGTTGTCAGGCGCCATCATGGCACCCAAGTATCTTCACTTGGTCGCAAAAGGCGCTTGGCGCCTGGCTAATTTTGAACACTGCGAGCATGTTGCAGCATATAAGGGGCGTCAGCCTGGGTAGGCTCCAAACTGCAGCTGCCAAAAGCAGACAGGGTCTCCAGGTGGTTTCTAAAGTAGAACTCTGTATATATATTGCACTTAGCTTCATTTTGTGTGTGACTGCTGTACAAGCAGAGAATCTGCTGTTCAGGGCATCCACCCACACTCAGCGAATCTTACTCGAATCTATACAGCACGTAAGGACAGGGAAGAAAAAGAGGTTGAAAATAGCTGAGAGGTTTTAGAAGCCAGATGTTTAGGTTCAGTTGGAAATGGTCGGGAGGTAAATTCAGAACTCTATAAAGTGTCTTGAACCCTCTCCTATTTCCTCTGTTTCCAGGGCTGTGCATATTGCATTTACTTTTTTTGTTTAAATTTAAAATGTGGGACTGTGAAATAGCCATTGAAAGGCAGGGGATATACACACACATGTACCTGTCAACATTTTTTGCAAGAAGAAAAGCTGAAATTCCATTGCAGTCCTGTATACAATCAGAGAAAGTGTTGCTGCATTCAGTGGGGCCTTTTCTCCATTAAGCATGCATAGGGTTACTACTTCAGTGACCTTTGTAAACTAGCCAGTTTTAAGCAAATTTCCCAGCCCCTGATAACAGGAAGTTTCTCCTTGATGGTGTTGCCTCCCCGTCTCCTTCCCACTCAGTGTTGTTTCCCCCCCCTCCTTTTCATATTTGCATTTTGTGACCTTCTTAAAACTATTTGTGGACAGGCAGATTTCTCAGCTCCTGATAACCAGGAACCCGGCCCCTACCCCTGTTCTTGAGGAGGCATTGCGTATGTTTTTAAACTTTTATTTTCACAATATTGAGGTCTAGAGACTTGATACACGCTTTCCATGTTTACTAATTTCTGGATTTGCACTTGAGGACCTCATACAACAGTAGTTTTCTCCCTGAATGTCCTTTTTTGTTTGTTTTCCTTTCCCCAAATCCTTCATGGGAAAATATATCGAACTAACAATTACATTTTGAATTATTTTGTTTAATTTCAGTTCTTCACATAGCAGAATTTGATTAGTTTGAGTTCAGAATTTGAAATGTGAAAGCCCGGGGGTGGGGGAAGAGAAACCTTTCTCCCTCATTATTATTATTTTTTGCACTTTCCTTGCACAACGTGTATCTGCATCTCTTTATCCAGACAAACAGGCCTACACAAACATATTTTATTTTCTCACATCAAATGTCTTAAGTTCTCAGGAATCTGGGATTTCCCCCAACCATGTGGACAAAATCTGTATGAATGCTACAAACACCATAAAGTGCTCTTTCAAAGGGTGTTGAAAATGTATGAAAACTAAGGCTGTGTACAATACAGTACATTCAAAGGACATGATACCTCCTCCCAAAAAACCCCCGGAAACTGTAGAACACCCACAATTCTCAGCACCCACAACTAACTACAGTTCCCAGGATTATTTGGGAGAAGTCATGTGCTTTTAATGTAACGGTGTATATATACGACCTAAGTCTCCAACAATTGCAAGGAGAGCCCGGTGCACAAGAGGGGGTAGATTTTTGCATGTCTAATGCACCCCACGGTGCATTAGGGACGCGGGTGGCGCTGTGGGTAAAAGCCTCAGCGCCTAGGGCTTGCCGATCGAAAGGTCGGCGGTTCGAATCCCCGCGGCGGGGTGCGCTCCCGCTGCTCGGTCCCAGCGCCTGCCAACCTAGCAGTTCGAAAGCACCCCTAAAAAAGTGCAAGTAGATAAATAGGGGCCGCTTACTGGCGGGAAGGTAAACAGCGTTTCCGTGTGCTGCGCTGGCTCGCCAGATGCAGCTTTGTCACGCTGGCCACGTGACCCGGAAGTGTCTCCGGACAGCGCTGGCCCCCGGCCTCTTGAGTGATGGGCGCACCAACCCCAGAGTCTGTCAAGACTGGCCCATACGGGCAGGGGTACCTTTACCTTTAATGCACCCCACCAGCGCAAGATCAGTATCTTTGTAAAAAAAACCCTCCAGCTTTTGGGGAGATGTGAATAACAGAAAAAATGGGAAATGGATGGCCCTTATTATCTTGAACAAGTCAAAGTAGCTGTAGCTGCAAAGGATTAGAAATGGCCGCTTTCAGTAACGCCAGGGCTTACAGCGTTTGAACTGTGCTTTACATATTAACCTGTGCGCTCCGTTTAAAGTTTCATTGAGGTTTTGTTTTATTAGACTGCTGTCTCCAGGTGAGGACAAGCTGCTGAACTGGTTTTTGCTGCGAGTGCTGGGCTGCTTAGAGGGTGCGTCACTTAGCTGGCTTGCACCAGTATGGTTCTCCCC
>JAXCMG010000014.1:44758015-44785315 GCA_034642415.1 Podarcis siculus | reverse complement strand
GGGAGAACAGTAGGTTAATGCATTCTGGTATTACTTTTAGATTACTGCAGCGAACACAGAGTTGACCTAGATGGGTGTTTTCCAGAGGACTCTGGGAAAATGTACAGGGGTTCATATTGGGCCTCCCCACTGCTCCACATAAATGGAGTTAAAATTTATTCCAGATAACTTCCAACATTCCCCTGCAGCTCTGCTTTTACAGGTTTTGTGCTTTGCTGCAGGTATTGGTGGGGAGGGGGTGAGTGAGTCATCAGCAGCCCTACCCTGGGAAGATAAAGGTGTTGTGTGACCTTCTTTGTGTGATAATCAGGTTTATCTTTTAGATAGCACCTAGTGGCAAAAGCCTTGGGGGGAAATGGTTATGTTGAGGAATGGGGGAAACTTGTCCAGACACTGTTGAACCACTGACCATCGGCTTCATCATCCCTGACCATCAGACACACTGGCTGGAGCTGATGGGAGCTGTGGTCATAATCTAGAGGGCCACATGTTCTATCTACCCTTGGCATGTGGTCTTCAAGATAAATGACTTCTTAACTTTCTGTTATTCGGTAGTGGTAGGATAATACCGTAGTTTTTCTCTACGTGGGTTGATGCCTTTGGAACAACCTTATGTGTTAAGGTAGGTGAAGACTCGCTTTATAATTCAGATCTTTGGGGAGGAGGGAGGTAATATTGGAGGTTTCCTTTGTTTGATTTGATGCTGTTGCCTTCTAAGTTTTTATCTGTTTATTTGTTTTGCTTGTTAATTGTTACATTTGATTTTGAAGTTTATGGGTTTCCACCTTGGGGACACTTTGAGTGAAGGGTAGATTAGAAATATTGTAAGTGAATTATATACACATATTCTTGAGTATTGCAAGAGGTTTGTATAATCAGAGGCATGTTTGTTAGATTCCCAACTAAACAGTACTTGCTGTTACCAGTTGGACCTACTGCCTCTCGGTGTTATAGCAAAACCTTCAACTCTCTGCTAGTTTGTGGGTAATTTTCACCATGTTGGTGAGATCTTGCTACTAGGGCAGGAGCTGGTCCTCAGACCTGGGGGATTCCAGGTGCACAAATCCTTTGCTCAATTAATATTGATTTTATAAAAAAAACCCACCAGCGATTCCCAGCTTCAATGCTTTCATTTAATGTTTAAGAAATCAATTGGCATTTCCGAACTTTACCTTCCCATCTGTAAAGTGGGAATAGAATTGTGGGTAGTTGTTTTATTGCCCATTCTGAGCATTGCGGATAGAAGAGTTAGTATGCAGAAAAACAAGATTTACTGCATAAAGAGCTTCAGGCTCCCTCTTCAGAATGCTTTCAGCTCCCGGCTTTTGGACGGTTTCCTTCCTTCTATTGTTCTGATATGGAGATTATTTTTCAGAGCTGGTAAAAACGGGGAGAAAAACACCTGCCTGGATGAATGCAAGACTCTGACATAAAGAAGAGGGAAGCATGGATTTTAATGAATGCAGATGGCTCCTTTCCCCTCCTCCCTGTGCTTTCTGATTGAATCCAGCTAGCTAATGGCACTACGGTAGACTCTCATTATTACCTGTAAAATATATTCTCCAAAAGGGAGGCGAGTGAAGTAGTTCTTAGGAGTGCCGTTAATTGTATAGCCCTCATTTAGGCTTGCAGGATGGGGGAAGAGTCTTCAATTACCATGACATTCTCTGCAGCAGAGTACTGCTGCATGATGATGTGTTAACAGCACACTGCCTCTATTGCGAGATGGCTTTGCTCTCTACCTGAATGACGGCTGGCGGTGAAGAATTCTGATTTCAGTGTCGGAGATGGACCGAAGGTGCACAATTCAACGCTGACATTTCTCTGTAGAGATTTGGCTTACATCCCTCCTTGAGGGTTTGCTCAAGCAGAGGGCATGCCAGCAGTTGCAGTGGGAAGCTGTGTTGCATGGTAATGTTTCGGAGACATTCTCGGACTGGAACGATGCTCTTCTGAGCGCCCCCCAGCACCGTTATATCTTGGTGTGCTGTGTTTCCCAAGGACCTGTGGAAGAGCCATGTTGTGCAGATAAAATAAAGGGGAATTGTAGTTTTATGTGTGCATTGCAAGGTTGCCCACTGACCTTCATATAGCTGATTTGAACCCATGTCTCTCTCACCTCCTATTCTGGCAATCTAACCATTATACCACACTGACAGTGCTTTACTGAATGCTTAGCTTTCCCCCAAGATTGAAATCCTAAACATACTTACCAGGATGTAAGTACTGTTAAATCTGGTGCATCAGAGGCTCAGGCAAGCTCTCTGCATCCCTTCTACATCTGTAAAATGGGTGCCAGATGTTGTCTGATGATTGCAAGTTAACGCTTGCAAAGTTTTTTTATTGTGATGAGCTCCTATATACACACACACGTGCATGCATAAAAATGTTCCAAGATAAAACATCTGCAGACCCAGTGAATAATGGTGCGACTTTGATAATGAATGAAAAGACTTATCAGGCTAAATTTAGATAATAGGCTTGATCAGATCACAATCAGTTGTGACCTCCCCTGTGTCCCTTTGCAATAGAGTTTACAGTAGCAGCTCCTTTAGCTGACTGGAGCCTTTCGGAGTGCAAAGCTTCCTTTTGCAACGTGCTATTTTGAGTGCAAGCATTTTGCGCGTTAAGCCTCTGTCCTCTCCTCTTCCCTGTCGTTGCCACCAGCAGTCTTCCTTCATTCCCGTAGCTGTGTCTCTATGTATTTACTTTCCAAGGGGTTTCCTTGCAGTTCAGGAAAACAGCGGTCTCTGCTTCTGTCCATCCCGCCCCCCTCCCTCTGGTGTAAAGTGGGAAACAGGTCGGATTATCTGTGGGTCAGCTTTGAAACCCTCTTTTGCTGTAAAAAGCCTCTGTGTGTGCTTAGTGTGGTTCTGTGATCAAAATGTCAAGCCTTGGAACAGTTCCTGTTTTCAGGTAAAACACTGTTCCTGGTTTTTTTATTATTATTTGTGGGATGAAGGAAGAACACAGAGTTCAGTGGGATTAATTCCAAAGTAGGTGGTTTAAGATTATGGCTATGTTTACTCACTGTGGGAAGGAGGAGGCGTGGCCAAACCTCCACTTTTACCGAAGACTGCGGTTCTATGCACACTTCCCTCTGAGCAAGCATTTATATGATCAGGCTGCATAATATTTTAAACAAAATGGGTATGGACGGCTTACAAGGAAAGAAAGGGAAGGAGCCAGCCGGAAATAAGAAAGGAAGAAACCTCAGACATACACCAACACGAAGTGTTTCTCAATTCCTAAAACTGCTTATTGGGGCAGTTGACTATAAGACTTTGGTTGCGAGAACCGGGATGCCATAAGTACAAAAATGTCTCTGTTTTCATCTTGCAGGATGTATGCCTTGAAGCTCCCACAATCTTCCCTAGCTTGCTTCTAAGTCTTTGGAGTAGAATGGGAAGTAAGGATTCATTTCTACTTTCTAGGGCATGGGTCCAGTCGGTTTTCCCCTTGCCCCACTCATTTTCCCATGGAAAACCTACTACTCTCTAGTGCTAAATCGGAGCAAACATGAATTGTCATTTTCTCCAATAGAGCGCCAAAGAACAGTTTTCTCTAGGGGAAAGCAGCAGGATGAGGAGAAGTATGGACAAATCCTTGAATATAAATTGTGGTCCAATCCCACACAGTTGTTGGAGCTCTCTATTAGTGCATGTCTTAATTGGAGAAGGAATCTCATTAGTGTATCTGTATTAATGAATTTTACTTCCAACCTTTGTCTTTGTATCTGAGAGCACAGGGAAGCTTCAAACTGGATCAGTTCAAGCAATCGGAGCCAATAATTTACAACAATTTCAACCATATTCCCAAATTGAGCCAAGTGGATTAGGATTCTGAGTTGGCATGAAGCATCTTTCTGTGTTCCTATTATGGTTGCTAGATCCTCTTTGTTCCCAGTTCTAGAGACTTTCCACAGGCTCACCTCTAAGGGAGTGTTGAAAGCATTAATCATGGTAAGAAAGAGCATTAGCTAAAGTCCTTTCTCTTCCTCTCAGCACCCATATACACACAGTTCAGCTCCAGGTGATAATGCAAGAGGCTTATTACTAAGAGATTACAGCGGAAGGATTGCTGAGCACTTTGGCCATGGAAAGGTGTTATGGGAGTTGATAAAGGAGAATAGAATTTCATGATACTAAGTCATCTTTTTAGCTCTTGTTGATAGTGGTGTCCCCATCATTCAGTGGGGTTAGGGAACAAGAGAGGAGAAATCCTGGACTGATTTATTTGTGACAGGATCTGCTTCAAGACCAGCAAGGCATACATTTACACGATCAGACCTATCCATTCTTAAGGAAATCAGCCCTGAGTGCTCACTGGAAGCACAGATCCTGAAGCTGAGGCTCCAATACTTTGGCCACCTCATGAGAAGAGAAGACTCCTTGGAAAAGACCCTGGGAAAGATTGAGGGCACAGGGAGAAGGGAACGACAGAGGACGAGATGGTTGGACAGTGTTCTTGAAGCCTATGAACATGAGTTTGATCAAGCTGCGGGAGGCAGTGGAAGACAGGAGTGCCTGGCGTGCTCTGGTCCATGGGGTCACGAAGAGTCGGACACGACTAAACGACTAAACAGCAACCAATTACGTTGGTGCAGATGGGGCTCATCGACCTGGGAAGGTAGCCCATCCAGGAGAAGGAAACTCTGGTCCCAGACCTCCACTGCATTGCGGGATATCTTCAGAAGAAGAAAAAACTAAGGAGCAAACCTTACACAAATTCTAAGACAATTGGATGGTATCTTGTACACCTCCTCCTGGCAATTCATATTGCTCTGCTTTCCCTTGGACCACATCAGTGAGACTGAGAGGGGATGGGTCCTGTTGCCTGGGCCCCTCTAGGCCCTCAATACACACTGCCCATTCTTGCGCCCCAGGGAAGTCACTTCAGTGCTGCTAATGCACACCATTGTCTCTTGAGACAGATGGATGCCAGCAACAAGCTATGTCATTCATATCCCATCTTCCTTCCATTATGGTACTCAAGACAGGGTTCCCTGGTGGTCTCCCATCCGATAGACATTGACCAGACCAAGTTCTGCTGAACTTCAGCAAGTTTAACTACACTACCCTGTTGCCTTCAGGCCATGCCCAAAAGTATTGACTAGTTTGTTTGGAGCTAATATTCGACTTGTTGCTATAGTACTTGCAGCTTGATCTTGCCGCATGTTTACTTGGAAGCAAGTCATGTCAAATTTAATGAGGCTTAACTTCATAGACGGTGTCCTCAGGATTGCAGGTAATTCTGCTAATAATAGGATTGCAGGCTTAATTCAGAGTGTTTTGAAGAGACATTTGGCAAGCGCAGCTTGAGCTTTGGAGTCCTCACAACTAATAAGGCATTTGAAAGTGTATGTATGTGTGTGTAATGAAAAAACCCCCAGTGCAGGTGAGGATAGCGTCCTTAGGCGGAGCCAACCTTGCAATATGCTGAGGAGCACAGGCAGTAGATTGTGAAAGTCTTCAAAAGCTAAACACACAGGTTCTGTTGAGGGTGTGTTTATGTGCAATCTTGCAATGAAGCACCCTGTTTTGCAAAGGTTAGTGCACCTGAAAAACTGTAAGTACTCGCGCTGTAGCATGTAGGCAGGTCTTCATAGCGTGATCTGCCCTCCCGGTTTGAGCTCTGAGCTCTGTGTTCAGAAACTTAGGTCAACCTTTCAGTTGACCATAAGAGAAAGGGGAAGGCTATGAGAGAGCCTGCTGACATGTTTCCTTGCATGGCTAGCTTGCAGTGTAGGCCAATTGTGTTGCATACTATCCAGTATTGATACCGTGACCCCCCCCCCCCCACTTTGTACCTATAGCTCTCACACAGAGGGTATTTTGGGGCTCTCGGGAAAACACTTTAATGGGGACTCAGAGATGGCCACCAGTTTCCTTGACCTGCCCTGGGGTGGAAGAAATTTACTTTTCTCCTAGCACCCAGACCGCTGTCTCTCCCAGAGATCACAGCAGCCTGCTTTCCCCTGCCAATCCCAGTCCTGTATGTCTGTGGCGGTTTAGGCCTATTTGTTTGTTTGCTTGTTTTACACTAACCCTATGAGTTGGCAGCAATGCACGCAAGACCCAGCTGTCAAACTATATGATGTTTATTAGGAATAAGGAAGACGAAGGCAGAGAACAAAGGGATGAAGCAGATAGAGGGCTTCAGATGGAGAGCTAAGCTTTTGGTCCAGCAGATATTGCTGCCAGATCAAATAAATATATTTGCACACCATTGTTCACAAGCACTTTAAGATTTGTGCTGGAACATATATATATATATATATACTTTAGACTTGCTAAGCTTTCTATGAGGAGGTTCTGCAAGTTGATCCTTGAAGTTCTGCTAATGAAATAGTTAGCCAATCTAAGATGCTGCTGGATATGTTAGACTGAGCTTTTTGCTGTCTTTTTTCAGACATGAGACCAACAGGTCACGGAGTACATTAAGTCCAGCTTCCTTTCCCGTTCAGGCAAACAAAACATTAATGTTTAACTTGACAGGCAACAGCACAGTCCATTCTTGGGACTGTGAATATTTCTGAGCTCTGCCGTCGCTCTTGGTTTCCAACATAACAGCCAAAGAGAAACGCTCAGTTGTGATGTAAAAGGTCTGTAAATAAGCCGTATATAAAATCGTTGAATCGTACGACAGACAGAGGGGTCATGTAATCCAACCTTAGTCCCAGGGGAACATCCTGTACACCACAGCCCAGGCTTTCACCACATATTAAATATTTCTACAGACATAACACCCAGTGTCCAGATTTCGTTTTGTACCTGGCAATTTTGTCATCTGTGTCTTTCAGCCATAGTAAGTTGAGAACGAAGCCTTCATGTTCAGAGGCAAATGCAACCATGGGGGACATATGTTGTGAGGCACAAGTAGCTTCCCAGATGATCATAGAATTGTAGAGCTGGAAGGGACCACAAGGGTCATCTAGTCCAACCCTTTGCAATACAGGACTCTCATGCCCAATGTGGGGCTTGAACCCATGACCCTGACATTAAGAGTCTCGTGCTCTACCAACTGAGCTATCCCAGACTCCCATAATCCTTGACCATTGGCTGTACTGGCTGGGGCAGATGGGAGCTGTAGTCCCATCAACATCTTAAGGCACCATGTTGGCTATCTGTATTGTGTGTGAACAATGGCAGGTGGCAATCACAATTGCTTAGCGATGGAGAGCACACTGGTCTGTGTTAACCTTTAATTATATTCAGCATTATTTGGGATGGGGGAGGCTGTGGACCTGCTGATGTTGTTGGACTTCATCTCCCAAACAGCTCTAGCTATCATGGCCAGTGGTCAAGGAGCTGAAGTCCAAAAACATCTGGAAGGCAACAAGTTCACCACCCCTGAGCAAGACAGCTCAGGGTTGTACCACAAGCAGGTACAAATAAAATGTATCTTGAAAAGAGATTTTAAAGTTAAGACATTTGTATGGGAAATCAAATAAGCAACAATAACATAGCATTGTGTTTTGAAGTTAATAGTTTTTGCTTTTTCTTGGGGTCGGCTGTCAGGATACTGGACTTCTCCAGTGATGCTCAGTGAGCATCAAAAGAGCCATTAGAACTGCAGCAAATAATTTGACCACTGAATCAAGGTGTTGGTTATCCTGTAAACTGGAATAAATTGGAAGCAGTGACACAGCAGCGTTTAGTTGAATGAGGCTCATTCAGACATTTCACTTTTAAAATTACAAGAGGGAAGCAGACAGACAATAGAGCTGAAGTGAACATGGAGGATTCAGGTTTAGGGAGCTGCCAAGGTAAATATTTAGGGGTATGAGAAAAATGCAGTTTCTCAAGTTACCTTAGGGGTAGGGATGAATATAATAAAATGGAAAGTGCTTCCAGCATTGGTGAATTTGATAAATTTACCAGGATATTTAAGATAAGCCATTTATATTTATTTAAGAATATAGATAAAATTATATATAACTTCCTTTGGGAAATGTGTGTGTGTGTGTGTGGAAATTATCTTAGTTAAACTTCACTTACCTATGAATTCAGGGATGGAGGGGAGAGGATTAAGTTTCCCAATATGATCTGTTACTCAGCTTGCATTAGCGGGGATACATTGACTAATGCAGATCAAATAGTCGAACCATGGTTTGGCTGTCACGAACAGACTTCAGTCTTGATTTCTCCCTCTCTTCCTTGCTTATTCCATCCTTCCTCCTCTCGGTTAGAGCAAACCAAAGGCTTGCCACAGTGTACAGATTGGGCAAGTATGGTTTGCACAAACCTTTGCTTGTATCCTGCTCAGAATTTGAGACCATGATTTGAATGGGATTTAGAATTCTGAAATGGAGGCAAATTATGGTATCTACAAACTTGGAGGAAAAGAAGAAAACCAGGGTGTGTGTAACGGGAGGATTGTGTGAGCCTGAAGGATGGATAAACCATAGTTCACCTGTTTGAGTCTGAAACCCGGGCAGAGAGAATTAGAAGTTCAACTGCTGTACCCTGCCTGAGACAGACATAGAGAGGTTATGAACATAATCTAGAGGGTGTTTCTCTGGCCCTGGAAATCTATCATTCTGTCATAGTAGTGGTGGGCAGGTACAGCCTTCCACTTTGCTGTTGGGTCAGGGTTAATTGCTACTACTTGTAGACGAATGCATGGCTGAACCAGTTTACATAACATATATATTTGTTTGTTTTGGTATGACAAAGAAGTACAGTAATGAAGCATTCTCTGGATGATGTGTAGGTTTAATTATTTTGTAGCTGGCAGGACTTAAGAGATCCTTCCTCTGGTTATTTGATAAAGAGTATAAGTGCACAGCTGCTTGGGAATAATTGTGCCTCTCTTGAATGCATGTAAACAGCTGTAATTTTAATGTGTGCGATCCAGAAGTTTTGTGTGTTTGCTTTTTTATTTTATTTTAAAGGAAATTATTGCTTTTAAATGAAATGGGTCAAACCAAGAAGATAGTAGCCAGAACATATAACACTCATGACTTTGAATTTTAATTGCAGGTTTCCTATTTTACAATGTGTTTTCTTCATACAGAAAATGAATTAATAAGAAAAAGTGTGAGAAGCACTTGGGCTATATAACAGCAGTTTGTTAAAATAAAATTTAAAAACCCAGAATTGGAAACCCAGTTCAAATTGTGGGTTTTAATTCTGAATTTCTGGTAAACTATGGTTTGCAGCAACCATAGCTTACCCAGTTCAAACAGAATGACAAACTCTCACTGATGAGCCAGGAAGTAAGTGGGGGAATTGGATCAGGGCTGGAGAATCTGTGGCCCTCCAGATGTTGAACTATAACCCCCATCATTCTTTGGACCATTGGGTACACCGGCTGGGGCGGATGGGAGTCTGAATCCAGCAACCTGTGGAAGGCCACAAGGAGGTCGGACGGAAGCCCAGGGCAAAGCCTGGCTCTGAGTATTCTTCCCCTGGGGGTTCCCCAACTGGTACCTCCCACCACTGCTATTCATCCAGCCAGTCCATGACATGGGCTTGTAAATAGACATTTGTGTACTCATCTGTGGTTGCTTAAGAAACTGCTTCCGGAGAGCAGAGAGGAAAACTGGATAAAATTGTGGTCTCCCCATTTGCTCATCCCTTTAGAGACCACAAATGACTAAGGTGACTACATAGGGCCAGTGGGCTAGAACCACTCTTTTGTGGGCTAATAACTTCTCTGGAATAGCAGTGACTGGCATATAAGCTCTTAATCAGCCAAGAAGGGCTTTGGGCAATGATTGAGAAGTCCTCTGTCGAAGGTCTGCCTTGTGGGAGCTCTCTGCTTGTGGTTAATCATGTTGTGCTCCAAGTAATGCAGCTTATGTTTCTGGTGTTATTTATTTCAACCCGGGTAACAGCAGGGCCTCAACAGAGGCTTATCTGTGACGTAGACTCTCTCTCCTCGTGTCACTGAGTTTACAACGACTTCTGAAGAATTGGCACAGCGGCTTCCTGTGTTCCTCATTTTTGAGGCAGAATGTTTATTTCATAAGATTTCCAGAGCGGTGGGTAGTCATGTTATTATGTCTGTTGCCTCAAAGCAACAAAGGGTCTTGTGGCACCTTAAAGGAATTAACAACTTTTAGTACAGGCAAAAAATGGCACAAAAGTAGACTTGCCTGTACTCCTTTCACGGGGTAGGGACTGTAGCCCACAAAATATTAAAAGGTGCTATGGTGTCACAAGATCTTTTGTTGTTATTTCATACGGCATCAACTTCTGGAAGAGGATAGGGTTCATTAGAGTTCTCTTTCGAGCCTCTTCTATCCACCACATTTTATGTGCACACCTGAGAAACCACTTGAGTCAGGACAAGATTCCCAACGCACGCCTTGCTGATCTGTGAACGTAAAGTAGGGCAGTGAAATGGATACTTGCTCTAAAACAGTCTGCGGACCACAGTTAACATTTTTTTATGTCTGGGTCGTGCCGTAGACTGAGATACTTTAGAATCTGCTTGAATGTGAGGTCGTGTGAGAGGATATCTTGGGCTGGAACATTTCTGGAGCCAATTGCATGTGGACCAGAACCATCTCATGGGCGTGAGAGTCTTGGGGGAAGATCCTAAGAGCATTTCGGCAGCACTGTCTCCACTCTTTCTCTGCCTGCCTTTCCTGTTCAGGAGCAGGAGGTTTTTTTTGGGGGGGCGGGTTTGGCCATGCAGCTGCTGGCATGATTTCCATTCTGGCTTCCCAGCTTCAAAGTTGAGAGGAAAGCTGGCTGAAAAGGCAATGTCTCATGCTTGTTGGAAGGCAACGTTGCACTTTCACCCTGTCTTCCCTCTTCCTTCCTTCCCCTGGGCTACCTGGAGGCAGTATAGTGGTACCTCAGGTTACAGACGCTTCAGGTTACAGACTCAGCTAACCCAGAAATAGTACCTCAGGTTAAGAACTTTGCTTCAGGATGAGAACAGAAATTGCGGTGTCGCGGCGACAGCGGGAGGCCCCATTAGCTAAAGTGGTACCTCAAGTTAAGAACAGTTTCAGGTTAAGAACGGACCTCCAGAATGAATTAAATTCTTAACCCGAGCTACCACTGTATTAAGACCACTGCACTATATTGTTTTAACTCTGAATACAAATATCAAAAATCTCGAGGTCTCGTTACTAAGCCTGCTTAAAAGCTATATCTCTGTTTTTTCTGGTTTTTTTGAACCTGAGTGTAAAAGTGGAACTGCAGGATGAGTGCTGCTGGAATCATTGAGAAATTCTATGACGATAAACTGTGTTCAGTAATGGGCATAAGGCTGGAAAGGATATCCTTATTTCCAGTAACAATGAAGTTTGTGCAGTTCCAGTGACTCACAAAATGAGTCTTTAAGAATGTGTGGTGTTATCCTGAAATTGCTCTATTTTTCCCCGTGTTTCCGTTCAACAGCAGCAATAGAATCTAACTAATCAGGCTGGTGATAAAGATATTGCACACTGGCCACTATTTTTGCCTCCCTCTTTCCCCCCAACAGAAATGAAAATAGCATAGCCAAGGGTGGTTTTTAAACCACGAAGTCTGCTGCTTCTGTTGCAAAACAACAGCAAGGCAGAGCCCAGTATGTGCAAGAAACTGAAAAATGATTTAACACCCCCCCCCCCCGAATTCTCAGGACATTTCAAACATCTGTAAAGTATCTGTATTCTTCCTCAAGGGAAGATGGAAATACATATGAAATATATTTAAGTCAATCCATAAATACGCAGGTGAGATAAAGAAAGCTGTGGGGCTTGCATATCCTTTCCTTATGCGAATCTTTCTTCTCTTCACCTGCATTATAGGCAAGAACACCAGACTTTCAATGCACCTGCGCATCTGGTTTTGGGGACTGTCTTACAATCTCCAAAGCTAATCTAAATAGCAAAAGAAAGGCTAGCTTTGGTATAATAAGGTGTGTCACGCGGCTTGAGGATTACTGTATGTTATCAAGGCAAGGCCTAATGACGATAACTAGGGTGCAAAATGTATCCCAATTGCACATTAGATAAGTACAGCGGGCTCCATTTGGCCACGGTCCTTATCCCTCTTGCTGTCTGTTGCCTTCTCCTTTTCTGTTGCCCACTTTCCCTCCCCTTTATGGTTCTGCCATGGAAGAGCCGCCATGTTCAGACATCTTAAAAGGGAGAGAAGATGCTACAGTGGACGCTCGGGTTGCGAATGTGATCCATGCTGGAGGCACGTTCGCAATCCACAGTGTTCGCAACCCGCAGTGCCGCGTCTGTGCACATGCTGGTTGAGATTTGGCACTTCTGCACATGCACAAAGCGTGATTTAGCGCTTCTGCGCATACGCACGCACCAAAACCTGGAAGTAACCTGTTCCGGTACTTCCGGGTTCAGCGTGGTGCACAACCCAAAAACATGCAACCTGAAGCGTCCGTAACCCGAGGTATGACTGTACATGGTGCTGGAAGCTGCAGGATGTGGGAGCATAAGAGTTAATAGTTTGCCCAAGGTGAATGGCAAATTTCATGAGTCCCCCTAAGTCAAATGTAAAATCAAAACAGGCCACCATTTCAGCCATAATAATTTCCCATTGTACAGCCATGTTTGCATTGGAATGGCTTGTGCGTCTGAATTTTTTCTGACCCTTCATGCAGGGATAGGGAACCAGCTTTTATTGGACTGCAGCTCCCACCATCTGCTCTTCTGACCCGGGGGCAGATCGGTGTTGGGATATCAACAACGTTTAGAGGGCCACAGCTTTCCCATCCTTACTCTAATGCATTGGTTGGGGGCAGAAGTAGCCTCCAAAACCTCTGTTATCTGGGCCCCAGGACTCTCCCTAAGCCAGACCCCCGCCACAAAAAAAACTCAGCCTCTGATTTGCACCTTCCTTGAATGCTTTTGACTGACTGGAATGGGTCTTTTTATCTCTGATCATGCTATTTGCTTCCCTGGATGGGAGAGACAGCGTATGGGGTAGAGGCTATCTTACTGTACAAAGATCAGATATACATCCATTGCTTTGCCTTCTTTTGGCCTTGGCCCAGCACTGGCTCATGGCCCCCAAAAGGCTGTGCAGAAGGGAATCCGGCCCTTTGTCTGAAAACGGTTCTAAAGTCTGTTGGTGTCAGCAGTCAACACAGACTTGTACAAAAGCAACGTAGCTACAGAAATGTTATTTTCATATCTCGTTGAGTGCCAACTTTCCTTTGTTCTTGCATTTGGATTTCTCTGTATGCAATTAGGGGGTGTGGTGGATGTTCGCAGAGCATGACCCAAACTGAGTGCGGGCCAGAACTACGCAGAAGGAACTGAGCAGAAAACGAGGGAACGGAACTATATTGTGATTAAAATGTTGGACTGTGTTTTGATGCAAGAGTAGTCTTGTAATTTCTGAAATGCTACCCACTCAGGAAACTGGATTTGTATAAACAACGGTGGAGCCCAGAGGCCTTTCGGACAGGAAGCAAATGTTGATGTTCAGTATATTTATAGTTGCTTAAAAAGCTAGAAAGCAGTTGCAGCCAGAGGTAGGCTAACTAGATTGATCAGAACATGTCTGATCTGTTGCAGAAGAGATGCAGAGAGAGATAAAATGAATCATGTACACTTGGGAAGATTTATCTCACTCTTGCTTCATTTTTTCCTCTTAAAGGGGGGCATTACCTTCTAGCAGGAAGGCTATATTTCTCTTCCCCAGTGTTCAAATTTCTCTGGGCACCAGGCACCTTTGGCTACTGGCATGGGTCCAGTTGTGACTACGTGGAGATTTCTGGGGGCCAGGTTGACAACTGCAGTTTTAAATCCTCTTCCTTAGGTAAAGGGACCCCTGGCCATTAGGTCCAGTCATGGCCGACTCTGGGGTTGCGGCGCTCATCTCACTTTATTGGCCGAGGGAGCCGGCGTACAGTTGGTCATGTGGCCAGCATGACTAAGCCGCTTCTGGCGAACCAGAGCAGCACACGGAAACGCTGTTTACCTTCCCACCGGAGTGGTACCTATTTATCTACTTGTACTTTGACGTGCTTTCGAACTGCTAGGTTGGCAGGAGCAGGGACTGAGCAACAGGAGCTCACCCCGTTGTGGGGATTCGAACCGCCGACCTTCTGATTGGCCAGTCCTAGGCTCTGTGGTTTAACCCGCAGCGCCACCCGAGTTAATTCCATTTTCATTTCCACTTTGTGTGTTTATCCTTCTTGTATACTGGGACAAGTAAATTGTTGTAAGAACAAGCCACACTAAAGCAGTATAGCTGAGATGATAGAGGGACCCCAAGCGTCAGCTAGTCCAACCCCCTGGCATATAGACATTCCCTTTTGGCGACTGTAACCTTGTTTAAGGTGCTATTTGGTGCCTAGCTTACATATCTGAGCTTCTAGCACAGCTCCTCCTTTGTTTGATAGTAATAAGTTGAACTATTAACACCAATAGGGACGTGGGTGGCGCTGTGGTCTAAACCACTGAGCCTCTTGGGCTTGCCAATCGGAAAGTTGGTGGTTCAAATCCACTCAACGGTGGTGAACTCCCGTTGCTCTGTTGGGTATGTTTATATTACCACTTATTCCACATCCAGTTTTCTAATCAGATTGAAGCTGGGTTGAAGGGGGGGAAATACCGTATTTTTCCGTGTATAAGATGCCCCTGTGTATAAGACGCCTCCTATTTTGGGGGACTCTGAATTAAGAAGACACCCCTCAGCATTACCCGTGTATAAGATGAACCCCAATTTTAAACATATTTTTTGGGTAAAAAAAACCCCTAGTCTTATACATGGAAAAATACGGTACATCAAACAGCTGTATTTGTCTGGAAACTGCAGGATCAATATGGATTGTGGCAAACATAATGTGAATGCAGCGTAATAAATTAGCTGTGGGAGCGCACTGGATATAGAGCGGTAATGAGAGCATACATTAAGATGATGGCCACCTGTCATGGGTTCTTTAGCTGAGATTCCTACATTGCAGGGGGTTTGGACTAGGTGACCATCAGGGTCCCTTCCCTGGTTGGAGGGGCAATACCCCATTGAGGTGCAATCCTGTGCATGTTTACTTGGAAGTAAATGCTCAGTGGGGCTTGCTCTCAAGGAATTGTACAGCCTTAGCCTTGTCTCAAACCTCAGACTAACGTAGTTCTCTCCTACAGAACAATTGATAGGTGTTATAAATGTTTGTCTGGTGTCTTTTACCTGTTCCAAGCGTTTGCCTGATTTAAATAGTGAGTTGTGTACAGGCTAAGTACCACACAGCGTGTAACTTCTGGGCAGTAATTGCAGCATGCCAAAAATGCACACTTAATGTTTAAATAGTGCTTGTCAGTTGAAAAGGGCCTTGAAGTAAGATTTCATTGCAAAAGAAACCTGTTGTTTCACTCTCTTCCTGCTTATCTGCAATCTGAAAAAAAACCCAAGCAATGGCTTGCTCTGGACTGTTAAGGTTGCGCAAGGGAAATTGAGGAGGGCGAGGGGTTATGAGCCGCGTGAATGTGTGCAACTGTGTAAAGGAAGGACAGCAAACCTTTAGTTTTGTGGGAGTCGATTGCACAAGCATCTTGCGCTTGGATGCATGCACGCTTTCTTTCCGAGGCATGCAAGCAACCAAAAGCGGGTGAGTGTATGTTTGCACGTACCTATCTCCCTCCTTATTTAGGAGCTGTGCAGGATATAACAGCTGTTGCGGGGTATGGGAAGAAGGCGATTCCTTTCTTTTGCAACACCTGACCTGCCTGGAAGAGCAGTAAATAGGTGCTTCACCTGTTTTGGTTCTGTTGCTGCTCTTAACTCTTGAAACCGGTAAAATAAAATGAGTGCTAAATTTTGAAGAGCTAGGAGGAGAAATGCTTGTAGTCCTTGTTGTTGTTGTTGTTGTTTAGTCATGGCCGACTCTTCGTGACCCCATGGACCAGAGCACGCCAGGCACTCCTGTCTTCCACTGCCTCCCGCAGTTTGGTCAAACTCATGCTGGTAGCTTCGAGAACACTGTCCAGCCATCTCGTCCTCTGTCGTCCCCTTCTCCTTATGCCCTCCATCTTTCCCAACATCAGGGTCTTTTCCAGGGAGTCTTCTCTTCTCATGAGGTAGCCAAAGTATTGGAGCCTCAGCTTCAGGATCTGTCCTTCCAGTGAGCACTCAGGGCTGATTTCCTTAAGAATGGACCGGTTTGATCTTCTTACAGTCCATGGGACTCTCAAGAGTCTCCTCCAGCACCAGAATTCAAAAGCATCAATTGTAGTCCTTAGTGAGCTTAATTAAATAGGTATGGTATGGTAGAGTTCTGTACTGGGTCTGTGCACTGGATTCAGCCAAAGCCTCACTTCAGAACTGAACCAGGCCGATTTGAAGAGTGGGTAGCTGTTGGATTGAGAGTTGGATTGAAAGAGCACGGATCATTGAGGGTCAGGATGATGATGACGATGACGACGACGATGATGCTTTTATTATTTATACCTTGCCCATCTGGCTGGGTTGCCAGCCCAAAGTGATGCAGTTCTCCTTCCTTGGAGGTTTCTAAGCAGAGGTTGAATGTCCATCTGTCATGGATGACTTTGTTTTGGACTAGTTGAGCCTTCTACAATTCTGTGAGCACGGAGTGCCAGGCAGGAAGGAGAGGTGCCAGGTGGGAAGAAGAAACTGCAAAAAGGTCTAGGACAGCTGTGTTAAGGTCAGGGTGGAGTGCAACCCGTAGATGCCTTTAAGCCTGGAGTGCAGAGCTTTCCTTTCTGCCCAATGCCCCACCTCCTGAAGCAGCAATCCCACAGGGAAGCTCTTTACAAAGCAGTACCCCTCAGGATTGATCCCCCTTGGAGCAGCGTCTCCTTGTCCCGCCCTCCACCACACTGTATGTTGAATTAAAGTTAAAGGGAACCCTGACAGTTAAGTCCAGTTGCAAACGACTCTGGGGTTGCGGCGCTCATCTCGCTTTATTGGCCGAGGGAGCCGGCGTACAGCTTCCGGGTCATGTGGCTAGCAGGACTAAACCGCTTCTGGCGAACCAGAGCAGCTCATGGAAATGCTGCTTACCTTCCTGCCGGAGTGGTACCTATTGATGTACTTGCACTTTGACATGCATTCGAACTGCTAGGTTGGCAGGAGCAGGGACTGAGCAACGGGAGCTCACCCTGTCGCAGGGATTCAAACTGCTGACCTTCTGATCGGCAAGCCCTAGGCTCAGTGGTTTAGACCACAGTGCCACCCGTGTCCCGTATGTTGAATTTGGGTTTCTTTAAAAACCTATTTAAGCATCAGCTCTCAGTTCCTCAGGTCGGCCTGATCTGGCAGTCCTGGACTAGAGCCACAGGTTGGCGGGCCTGTGCTGAAGCATACTAGAAATGTATCTGAATTGCTGGCTGAATGCAGACCGTCCATTTGGGGAACTTCGTTTTGCAACTCTGCTAGTATACGTTGACTTTCGAAAATCCTGAATAGTTGTGCTTTGAAAGTGAAATGTTGGGTAACAGTGTCTACATATGTGAGTTGCAAAGTAAAATTTCTGGATTTTGAGGAAACACATACCTTAAGGTTAACGTCTTTGGCCGAGCGTGAAAAAGGGGTTACCTTTTTATTCCGTCTCACAAGTATATGCCTTCAATATCTGAGACAGTTCCAAAATGCATTGATCGTAAATATTAACAGTTGCCACAATATCTATTTTCTTAACCCCCCCTCCCATTTTTTTTTTGTGAGTGTAGAATTTCAGCTCCCATGTAAAACAAGCGCAGCAACCAAATGGAATATCTCCTCTGCTTTGTGTAATTATGTGCCTCTTATAATCCAGTATTTTCTGTGGTGAAAGGATGTGGGGAGACAACAAGAGCTCTTTTATCAGCAGTGGCAAGGAACAGGAGGGCATTCTGTGCTGAACATGTGTGAGATAACACCTATGTGTGAACTTGTGAGATAACACCTATGTTGACAGTGTAAAAATTTAGCTGATCCAAGTGGTGAGCTTCCTGACTGTACTTGAATAAGGATAGTTTGGGGGTGGGGGGGTGGGAAGCCAACATATTTTGAAAGGCCTTGAGAGATAGCATTTCTGAGAAAGGAGAAAGAGACTTTAAATGGAGATGCGAAGCACAGCATAGATTTTCCTGCTTCAATTTTATCTCCTTGCTTAGAATCATAGAATCATAGAGTTGGAATAGACCACAAGGGCCATCGAGTCCAACCTTCTGCCAAGCAGGAAACACCATCAGAGCACTCCTGACATATGGTTGTCAAGCCTCTGCTTAAAGACCTCCAAAGAAGGAGACTCCACCACACTCCTTGGCAGCAAATTCCACTGTCGAACAGCTCTTACTGTCAGGAAGTTCTTCCTAATGTTTAGGTGGAATCTTCTTTCCTGCAGTTTGGATCCATTGCTCCGTGTCCGCTTCTCTGGAGCAGCAGAAAACAACCTTTCTCCCTCCTCTATATGACATCCTTTTATATATTTGAACATGGCTATCACATCACCCCTTAACCTCCTCTTCTCCAGGCTAAACATGCCCAGCTCCCTTAGCCGTTCCTCATAAGGCATCGTTTCCAGGCCTTTGACCATTTTGGTTGCCCTCCTCTGGACACGTTCCAGTTTGTCAGTGTCCTTCTTGAACTGTGGTGCCCAGAACTGGACACAGTACTCCAGGTGAGGTCTGACCAGAACTGGACACAGTACTCCAGGTGAGCTTCTCCCCATCTGGCCATGCAACATAATAAGCGGATTTGTCTGTATTGGAGATGGTTCAGGCAGGAAGGTCCTCGTTGCAAGGCAAACTTTCCTGTGGAACTTGGGTCTGGCCATTGTGGGAGTCACTTGGGCAGGTTGTGCCTGAAAAGTCTCTTCCAAGGCTTCCCTCTGGGTGTGTGGAAGTAAATTGCTGGGAGTTGCGTAACAGAAACCGAAGAGTTGTGTGCCACAGAAACCGAAGAGTTGTGTCCCACAGTGGGGGGAGTGTGTGTGTGTTGTGACCAGCCTTGTGTGGAGTGACATGTGCAGGCAGGCCTGTATAGAAGGCTTGCCTGGAAGAGCTGTAGGACACAAGAAGCCCTAGGAAAAGGGCGTGTATAGCTATGCAGACCAAGTTAGTCTCTGTTCACTCAGGCAACATGGCCGCTGCTTTTGGTGAAGAATGCGGATGTGGGAAAGAACCTACCTCCCCCCACAAGGATCCCCCAACCTGGGGCTCTCCAGATGTTTTGAACTATAACCTTCATCAGTTCCAGCCAGCACAACTGATGAGGCTGAGGGGAGTTGTGATCCAAACATATGGAGGGCCCTCAGGTTGGGGATGGCTGGCCTACATGATGCAGACTGCTTACATGGAAACGGGAGGCTCGTACGTTGCCTTGACAGTGTGGGAGCCAGCCGCAGGCAACCCCCCCCTACATTAGTAAAAATAAATAAAAATATATAGCAAACTGAGGTTCTGCCCCCACCCTAACAAAAATCTTGGCTACACTCATGGAAGCAATCATCTCCAAAGTCAAATCACCTTTCTTCTTCTTCTGAGGAATACTAGCTTGGTGGGGCTAGAAATAGTGCGGAGGATATTAGGCTTGCGCTGCAATATCAGCCTACAAAAATAGTTATGCTAAAAGTAACGTTTCAGAAGGTAGATGGTGTTGAGAATTCTACGTTGCCCGGAAAATTGTGGAAAGCATTTATGGAGAGCAAATGTTTGCTTTAGCTCTGCAGAGATCCAGGTTGAAATCCGTGCTTAGCAAATGCACCCCACTCTTAAGCTAAATTTGACTTGCCCAACCTATTTTACAGGACTGTTTTGAGGACAAAACGGAGATAACGCTGAACCCAAGGGTTGTTTTTGGAAAGGGGAAGTGGGTATCAGATAAGCAATTTGCCTAATGTAGCAACTTTTGCAGAAACCAAAGTAAACTTTCGAAGTACACTTGTGCAACATCCAATTTAAATAGCTGTCAAAATAACTGCATTAGACCTGGAATTGCGAGGAAATATATATATTAAAATCTTTTATTTATGTGTATTTGTGAAAGGCTTGCAGCTATCCAGAGGTAGATTGTCTTCGTGATTTTCTCAGCAAAGGAATAAACTGAAACTGCTCTGCTGCGATTGCAGGGTCACAATGCACTGGGAAGTTTTCTGGTGCAGGTTTACACTGAAACAAATGGGGAGTTTCAGAAGAGGCCTGTCTCCATTCATTTTGGTGGAGTTTCCCCCCTGAAATGAAATGTATCCTAGTTAAAAAAATTGTGTTGTGAGCCATTACATCCAAAAACATTCACACTTTGAGTGAACACAGGTTGTTCATTTAAATAGGATGTTTATGTTCCTTTTTTTTTGCCTGGTTCATAGCAGTATCATTAAATAAACAGATTAAAACAATTAAAAAACAAAACCATAGCAGTTTTAATGAAAATCTGACTTGATCGATTCAGAACATCCTGTGAAATAAAGCTTTTCACTCTTATGTCTAAAACTAATAGCTGTGGGGCATGATGTCCACATAAGGAATGAATTCCACATCCGTGGTACCACCATTAAAAAGGGTTCCATCTTGTATTACCACCATCCTGTATCTCTGACTCTGAAGGAGGAATGCAGGGCCTCCTTAGGTGATCTTAGATGGAAGGCCCTTGTGAGTTTCCTAGGTCCCAGACTTTTTAGGAAATCAGTTATGGGAATAATGTAGTTCTGGAGCTAAATACACGTACAAACAACTTTCCAATTGATTAGTCCGAAAGAAGGAAGAGGAAATGCTGGATCTGCAATTGCTGACAATTTAAAAAGAGTTGGCTAGATAACTCAGATTTTGAGTGAGGAAAGATCAAATGTTTTCAAACATCCTAGGAAGGCCACACTATTCCTTTTTTAAAAAAAACTTTTATTGATAAAAGCAATACTTACAAACACAAACCAGAACACTAATCAAACTTATTATACATAGATATATACACCTCTCAACTTAGATTACAAGAAAGAAAACAAACATACAAACTAAACATACAGACATAAATTTTGTGGCTTCCTTTGTTTCTTTTCGCTGTGTTATCAATATTATTTTTGACTGTCTCATCTTATACCCATTTCTTCTTAATTTTTTACTCTATAACTTTCATTCATTGCATATTGATATATTAATACTGGAACAATGTTTTTTGATGTATTCCTTCAGGAGGCCACACTATTCCATGTGGGGTGTTCTAACAATTAGCAGAGTGCCCATAATTATAATTGTAGCGGAGTCTTGACAGATGAGTAGCTCCATGCCAAAGACTGGACGGATGCGGTTTGGACAGCTTAAAAAAAGGGAGCTTGTTATACCCAAATCAAATGAACTGTAATGACGTCAAGTGTCAGGTTTGCTGAAAGTTCAGCTGTCCTGGGTGGCTTGGGATGGAAAGATAAAAGGCCATAAATTAGTTCCATTGTTAAAGCCCAGTAAGACGATTTTCTGATTGCCTGGGGCAGAATAGCAGAATTGGCCACAGGCAAGTAGTAAAATCACCTGCCCACCTTCTTCCTAGCTAATGCAGTACTGATTTCTGGAGTGGGAGAGACCATTGCAAAGTTAACTGCTGCTGCCTCCGCCGAGATTTTTGTCATGAAGTTGTGACCCCTGCTCGCTCTCTGGCACTTTCCAGCTTGGTCGACATGCACTTCTTCCATAAAGCCAGGATGGATTAGTGCAGATAGCCCAGAATTGTTTTACCAGCCTGCAAAATTGCATTGTGCTCCCATTTTCAGGACCAGAGAGCACCAGCGGGGTATCTTGGCTTGCCTCTTCTGTGTGGGAGACTGAGGTGGGACAGCACTGGTTAGGGTAAATAGATCCTTCTGTGTTTCTATGCCCTGCTAGAGCCAGTGTGGTGTAGGTGGTTAAGAGCGGTGGACTCATAATCTGGTGAACTGGGTTCGATTCCCCGTTCCTCCACATGCAGCTGCTGGGTGACCTTGGGCCAGTCACACTTCTTTGAAGTCTCTCAGCCCCACTCACCTCACAGAGTGTTTGTTGTGGGGGAGGAAGGGAAAGGAGATGGTTAGCCGCTTTGAGACTCCTTAGGGTAGTGATAAAGCGGGATATCAAATCCAAACTCTTCTTGTGTCATTAGGGTGGGGTATCAGGTGGTTTTGGGAAATGTGCAGCTTTTGCATTTGCTAAGACGGTCTACTCAAGAGCAATGGTTTTCTCTTTCTAATGTGGCAGTCATTTGCCTAATGGAGAAAATAAAACCTGCTTCCTGTTGGGATGGTGCTAAAACAGCCTAGAAGATCCAGTGGTTTTGCTTCTCCAGCCTTCAGCTATGTCCAAGATTGCAGTCTGCTTACATTAGCCCATAGAATTTGTGTACGTGTGTGTGTGTGTGTTGGGGGTATTGAGAATCAAATGTGCCGTAATCTACATAGCCATGTCTTTTTATCTGATGCATCCCACCTCCTGCTGCATTTGATCATGCTAGATTGTCGCAAAACAAATCTGGCCCGGGCAGTGACTTTTATGTGTCTGCCACATACGCATTAAATTGTGACATCGAGAAACCTGATCAGCTTGCTTGCCTTTTCCTTCGCTCCCTCTCCTTGCAAAGACTGGTTTGGCAGGACACACTGTTCTTTGGGAGAAGGAAAAATGATATTGTTGTGCATGCATGCATGGTTTTTAAACTGCTGGTTAGCGTGCATTTCTAGCAGGTGTCAAAACAGTAAATGAATGGGATTATATAATTGACCTTGTTGTAGCTCCTGTTCCCAGTTACGTAAGGTCTGGGAAAAGGCCTATAGGGCGTAAGTTAGCATGTTAGGAACATAGGAAGCTGGTCCATGTAACTCATTACTGTCTAAACTGGCTGGCAGTGGCTCTACAGAATTTGCGGACCCGTGCCAGTGCTACCTGAAGATGCCAGGGATTGGATGTTCTGCCACCAAGCTATGACATTTCCTATGCACCATACACAAGGAATATTCTGGCAGGCTATTGGCAGAATATTTTAAGGCAGCAGTTCTAAACCACGGTCTACAGTTTGCAAGCTTCATTCAGCTGGTCAGCGCCATGTCTGTAAAAATACAATTTAAAATCATATATCATCTAGGACAGGTCCAGTTGTGACCCACTCTCGGGTTGCGGCGCTCATCTCGCTTTATTGGCCAAGGGAGCCGGTGTTTGTCCGCAGACAGTTTACCTTCCCGCTGGAGCGGTACCTATTTATCTACTTGCACTTTGTGCTTTCGAACTGCTAGGTTGGCAGGAGCAGGGACCGAACAACAGGAGCTCACCCCGTCGCGGGAATTCGAACCGCCAACCTTCTGATTGGCAAGTCCTAGGCTCTTTGGTTTAACCCATAGCGCCACCCGCATCCCTTAGGACAGAGCTTACAACAGGCCAAAAAAACCCCATTAAGTGGTCAGCCCAAGACCTGTGGCAATTTTCAGGTGGTCAGTGGGCAATTCACATGTGTTTGCTCTTGGAAAACTGATGTGATTTGTCAGTGTATGTTTGTTGATTTGACCCCTAGCAAAGCAGTTCTTTTCTGTCATCTAGTGCAGAAAAACCATGACAAAACTATGAAAGCAGAAGAGGAAGATGTTCCAGGTGCCTTAACTTAAAATCTGTTCCAGGTTCAATGCATTTGGGAACTAATTGTTCCGCAGGTGCTTGAAATAATTTAGGGTGGGTTTTAAAAATCTACCAGCTCCTCCAAGTGCACTCTTTTGAGATTGGTGCTAGCAACCTCTAGCCAGTGTGTTCAACATTTTAAAGAAAGTGACTGTCGTTCGAAAGTCTGAAAAGAGCATGGATCTGGAAAACCAGCTTCAGTACTTATTCCAGCAGGAGGTTTGTGTTACTGAATATGTTCACCAATTTGCTCAGTATCCTACATAATAGTGCTTTTTAAAGAAGTGTTGTTTCATGCATTTTTAATTCTTTGACCATTTTTTCCAGGTGAGTGTGGAGCCTCTTTCTACTAATCCACCTTCCTTCTACTTGACTCCACCTTTAAACATCCCTTTCACTTTCAAAGGAGTAGAACTTGTTTATTAATTCCAAGGCAGCAGGTTTTACAACCGACTTACTGGTCCCCCCAGGAAGACAAATTCCGGATAAACTTTCTGGCTTGTTTTTGTTAATGACAGAAGGCAGCAATTCTGAAAAACGGGGAAGGGGGACTTGGGTTTTCAGGGGAGAGGTTTACAGAAAGCAAAATAAATTAAAGCAGAAATGTTGGCATTAGAAATTTTTCTAGATTTTTTTTAAAAAACCTAAAAAGCTTGCTGTGTTAGAATTACTTCAGACCTAAGGAAAAACTGGCCCATTCAAAAGCATGCTCCAGTTTTCTCTGCAAAGTGGTGGCTATAGACAGTTATCACGGAATGGGAAGACAGAAGCAGTAGGAAGGGAAAATTAAGATTTAGGCAATTTGGCGTTCTTCTCTCCTCCCATTCTTTTTTCTTAGAAAAATTGAACTGCATTGAAGATAAATTTGCAGTTCCTGCCATTCTGGCAGGGTTAATTATTTGGGGGCAGGGTGGTCATGGCTGTAGTAACAAGTCTGAGGTATGTGTTATCTTCTTTCTTGTGCTATCCTTGGATAATTACCTGCTACCCATCCTGAATTTATGCGCATGCTCATCTTGTTTGTGTATAAAAGTCTAGGAGTGTGGAGGGGAGGGGAACCAAACCTTGGCCACCTTAACTTGCTTTGCTCTATGGCTCTAAGCCATGGGTAGGCAACCTAAGGCCTGGGGGCCAGATCCGGCCCAATCGCCTTCTAAATCCGACCTCCAGACGGTCTGGGAATCAGCATGTTTTTACATGAGTAGAATGTGTCCTTTAATTTAAAATGCATCTCTGGGTTATTTGTGGGGCATAGGAATTCATTCATTAATATTATTATTTTTTCAAAATATAATCTGGCCCCAGACAAGGTCTGAGGGACAGTGGACCGACCCTCTGCTGAAAAAGTTTGCTGACCCCTGTTAAGCCCTCCAGTTGATGATGGACTACAAGACTCATCACCCCTTACTACTGGCCTTGCTAGTGGTGGGGGCAGATGGGAGTTGGAGTCCAACAGCATCTGGAGGGCCTCTGGCCCAGCCTGGCAGCTGTTAAGGAAGGCTGCTGCAGACAAAGGTGGTATTTAGAGTTGACCTTCTCCTTTCCCCTCCCCTTGCAGCCTTCCTGTGACTCTTAACAGCTGTTAGACCAGCAGAGACTTGGCAGGTGAAGCTTTTCTGCTAGGTCACTTGCAGCATTTAAGGGGAGAGGAAGCCCTAGGGGTGGGGAGGCGAAGGCATCAACCCTGGTAAATATTTGATCTCCCCAACTCTCTTATCAAGCTGACTGTTTGCTGCAGATTTTTCTCCTTTGTTGTCTCGGACCTTTGATGTGCTAATTAACCCTCCCAATTCGGCTGCATGCAAGCACATTCCATCCTTTGTATTCTTCCTGCGCTCTCTCTGTGTTTTTGTTTTTTAACAGCCCTGCCGAGATAAAATATATTTTGCTCTTGCTCTTTAACCATCCGACTGTTCCAACAAAAGATAATACTTGGAAGCCGGCTTGGGGAATCGTCTCTCAATGCACCAGTGCCCTGGGGTGCCTTCCTTCTCACTAGACTTCCTACCAAGAAGTCAGTCTTAATTTTAATCATTTTGCACTTGCAAAAAAAGGATGTTGGCATTGCCAGGATTCCCTTTCCTCCTTAACAGAGCCCCCCACCCTGCGATTGCATATCCTTTAGTAATGAGAATAGTAAATGCTACCTGCCTGTTGCACAGTTTCACCTTCCCAGAGGGTTAAGTAGCAAGCTGGTGAATTAATTGGGTTGCTTTCAGGTTTTTGTCTTCCTTGGGATTCTGGATGCTTGCTGCTGGTCGTGCAAGATCTCATCCAGATTACTTGCTGGTTCATAGGTCATTCCCTTATGCTATATTAGTTTAGACATGGTACTGACATGCTGAGTCTAGCCAATGTTTTGTAGTCAGTTATATTCTGGTATATTTTAAGATTAGGGCACAAGGTGTCCTGCCCTTGTGAGCCAGCGTGGTGTAGTGGTTAAGAGCGGTAGACTCATAATCTGGTGAACTGGGTTCGATTCCCTGCTCCTCCACATGCAGCTGCTGGGTGACCTTGGGCCAGTCACACTTCTTTGAAGTCTCTCAGCCCCACTCACCTCACAGTGTTTGTTGTGGAAGGGAAAGGAGAATGTTAGCCGCTTTGAGACTCCTTCGGGTAGTGATAAAGCGGGATATCAAATCCAAACTCTTCTTCTTCTTCTTGAGATGATATGCAAAGCCATAGAGGGAAATGTTTAAGAACTCAAGGGATGGCAAGGAATGTTCATGGCTGTCTTAACAGGGAAGGCTCAGTCACAGAATGCTAACATTTCAAGCATTCTTGCAAGAGAAGCAGAAGTCTACCTTGAACTGCTAGTTGGAAATCCTCATAAAAGGCCCAGGGCATGAAGGGATGTGTGTTGATGGTCAACCAGGAGTGTTGCAGAAGCAAAAAGAGTTGTGGTGTTGATGGTCAACCAGGAGTGTTGCAAAAGCAAAGAGAGTTGTGGTTTGGTGCACAGAGAACTGGAAGAGTTGTGCGTTTCACATACGTATTGGGACACTGAGCCAGTGCATTGGCTGCCGGCTTTCATTGTTAGAAATTTTCCCATCCAGATTTTAGTGAGAAGCAGCACTGGGTGTGTGACTAATGTGATGATACATATCAATGGCTAGTTTTTATTGCTCTTAGAAAAGATAATCTTGATATTTTTTATATATATATGAAAAGGTAGGGGGAAAGCTCCACCCTTGTTCTTGGGAAACTTTATCGCTCTCTTCTCATAGCAGGGAAGGTGTAGCTTTAATGAGAAAAGGGCTTTATTAAGTCTCTTGATTTCCTGCTGTTGTGTTAAAAGGAAATGTTCTTCCTTAATCTTTGGAAGGGAGAAATGGTTCATGTTCTAGAGTGGAAGCACATTGCCCATTTTCTACAGCTTCTTGTCCACCCTTTCCCCCTCCTGCAGCATAAAACTTAGCAGCTATCACTTGTGAAGTTTCTGTTTTAAATAAATAATGCACTTAATGTGTCACAAACGGGACATTTGTGTCAAGAGGCGATTTGGGTCCAATGGAATAAAGGAAGTTTTAGTATGGTGGGCATTCTACACGAGGCTCCTTTTTCCAGAAAACTTCACAGCCTGAACGTGTCAGAAAGTAAATTGTTTGGGTCACTTCAGCTGATGCTAGTTTTAAAAAACGGTAATATGAGCAAACTTGAAGCAGGTGAAAAGCAGTAGCAATAGCAGTCACCTGTCACTGTTGAGTTTGCAGTCCTGTTTGCACTTCACCTGGGAGTAAGTCCCATTGAACTTGTCATGTAACCGGGGGGGGGGGGTTATTGTATACCACTCATTTCTAAGCACTTTATCATCCATATACTCA
>JAXCMG010000014.1:44658833-44758005 GCA_034642415.1 Podarcis siculus | reverse complement strand
TACTTTGGACATAGCTTATACTGAAAACCCCATATAAATATTTTAGTAAATGCAAAAAGAAAATAAAAAATTGTGTACCAGGTTGGATGGTAATGGAAATGATATTCTCGTCATTAAAACGTCTCGTTAAAACATAATGCACTGAAACATTCCAGTGCTGTACTGCTTTTAATGGCTACACAGTTCAGTCTTTTTGAATAACATCAGTTTTAGTGTTTGAGTCCAACACTAATTTTACTGAAGGGTATCCTTAAATTATTTTTTTTGCTTGGCTTATGCCCAGCCTATATAATAGTATCAACTTCTATATTTACATCCGTGTTGCAGCTTCAGTATGTTAAAATAGAATGAAAAAATGCTGTCACAAATGTTTGAACAAGAAAGGCTGGTTTCCTTTGACGTTTAGGAAATCTTACACTTTTTTGGGGAATTTACCCCCCCCTCCTCAGCAGAGGCTTAGAAAACTTTGAAATGAGTAGGATCAGATGTATCATGTTTGCTTTGCTTTTAGTAAGCAAAATGAAAATGATATATATACACCTTGTTAATTTTATGTATTTTTTCAGAGTTTACTGAAATATTTAATAGTTAAGTTTTTGTTCCCTGAAATACACTTAATGTGGTTTAATGCAATCACACTTTTTTTTTGGTTTGGGTTTTACTTTCACTTGCCAGTTACATAGAATTAGAATTTTAAGTTGGCTTTGATTTGACTTGCAGCTAATGTTATGAAATCACCTGACTATTTATAAATAAAAACAATAGAAAAAAATAGTTATTTGCATGGGATGGCATGCTTTGTAAAAGGCACGTTTAAAACCAGTCAGTGTATTTTCATGGACTATAATTGAGTCTGTCTTAATCTGAAATGAAACCATCCCAATACTCCCCCCCCCACGTTTAGTTATGCATATTCTTTTGGTTTCATTTTCTCCTCTGTTCCCTGTTCCAGTTTGCAAATAATACTGTGTGTTGGTTTAGAATACTGGCACTTCCTAGGAGGTGTGACCTGAAAAAAAAGTAAATTTCAACATTGAAACTGCTCAGTTTGGTGTTGATTTGATTCATCTCCATTAAGTTACTAATGCTTTTTTAATGGAATGGTGCATTTTTAGAAATAGAAAGCTCCCTCTGGGGGGAAAGGTAGTGGGAAGTTTTCCTTCTGGAATAATTTCTTTTCCCCTGCATCCTGTTAGCCAACTTCATCAGTTCATAAGACCAGGGTTTGTATGAATCTGCAAAATGGTCACTTCCAATAAAGTTTTCATATTGTAGCGAGTTAGAGGTGTTTAATTAATTAAGCTTGTGTTAAAAACCATGTGTCAGACTATCCAGGAATTAGAATCTAAGTGTATATTTTAAGCATTGGTAAGTGTAAAAGCTAATTGGGTTTAGGCACATTTCCTGGGTTGTGTATTGGACATGGTAATCCTAGCCAAATCAACAAGTGTTAATGAAGCGAGACAAACTTTATTTGTGAGGTGATCAGGAGTTCCAAGCATCAAAGGAAAAAGATGCTGGGATGCAAATGAATTGAGCCCTCATATAGATGAAGGACTTAGTTTAGGAAGTGTGATATAACCAGGAAGCAGAGAGGAAAAGTTGCCCCACAGAGCAGTAGAGGCTGCAGAGAAAGGATGCTGAAACTGCTACTATGGAATAAGCTGTCATCCTTTGGAGTGCTGTTGTGGTGAGCCCTTCCTTTCTAGGCTCCAGGTTTGTGTGTGTAAATAAACCATACATCATAAAGACACCACAAACTCCTCTGTGCCTTATTGTCCCGAAGGAAACAGACCCTGAATAGGTGCCTGGGATGCCCAAAGTCTTGCTCACGACTCAGCAGAGACTGGGCTGGCACGTAACCATACCTATCCCCTTCAGTTGCCATTACAATGGTACCTCAGGTTACATACGCTTCAGGTTACAGACTCCGCAAACCCAGAAATAGTGCTTCAGGTTGAGAACTTTGCTTAAGGATGAGAACAGAAATCTTGCTCCGGCGGCGCGGTGGCAGCAGGAGGCCCCATTAGCTAAAGTGGTGCTTCAAGTTAAGAACAGTTTCAGGTTAAGTATGGACCTCCGGAACGAATTAAGTACTTAACCTGAGGTACCACTGTATATGTTTAATAGATTAAATTCAGTTTTTTGATTCAGCAATCACTCAGCAGAATATAATGATAGCAAAGGATTTCAAAGGCTTATGAATTAAAGAAATTCTGTTATTGTAGTTTTTTCAGGCTGCATCTTCTTTTGGGTATTTGTTTGTTTGTTTGTTTTGGATTGGTCTGGGTGAGGTGGCACAGGGGGGAAAAGAGAGAAGTAACGGCCTTTCTGCCATTTTTAATGTGCCCTAAATACAGCAAGGTGAGATTAACTCGTAGTGCAGAAACTCAGACCCGAGCGGTTTAAAGTCCATTATATTTGGGTCAGCGGAACAGCTAGTAAGCAAAAGCAATGGCTTCTTTTAGAGAGAAACCCCTGCTAATAAAACGAATATGCAAGCTTTCTCCAGCCCACTAAACTTAGGCACAAGGGGAAAGGATGTTGCTGGTCAACAACTTCTCTTTACGTTTAAGAACTGTAAAACAAGCAGCCTCCCTGCATGTGATAAATGGATAGATCTAGCGAAGTCAGTGGTCTGGGCTTGCCGTTGCCATGGCAGCAGCAGAGCTTCTGTTTCCCAATAACACGCCAGCAACTAACTTGCTTTGTCACAACACAAGCGTGATGATTCCAGAGGCCTCCGAGTTTCTGCTCCTGTGCAGCATCGCTGCCACCTTAAGTTTCTTAACTCTTTCCATTCCTCTTGTATCCTCTTGAAAGCAGTGACATGGCAGTGGGAAAAGAAGGGGGAGTTTCCTGGTGTGGGAACCTCTTGAACTTAAGTACGGCAAGAGCTGTGGCTACGCCTGAGCAGGATAAATACGTCAGGGGAAAACTTCCAAATTTTTCCTATTCCCACCGCAGCTGCGTGGAAGGCAAAAGACGCAGGTGTCGGCGGCATAGGAAGGCTTACAGCCTCCATCTTGCAGTGGAGGCAGTGCAGGGCTTCTCAGCAAGGAGGAAAAGGAGGACCAGATCAAAACTGGATGCAAGGCCTGTCAGTGCGGTATTGATAGGAAGGGACCCGAGCAGTCCAGTGCGGGGAATGGGGCAAAAGGGGGAGGTGGTTGTTAGGTCTAGACCTTGCCAGGTGCATCCTGCAAATTGTAGCTTCTGCTGTCAGTGGAACATTGCCAATTTGTGATGCTAAGAGGGAAGCTGAGGCTTCAACCTGAGCAGATACACTCCTGTCAGCACCACCCTAGTTACATTACTGTTATGTTTCCCCGATTGAAAACCAGGTGTAAAGGCCCTTTTCATTGTTGTTGTTGTTTAGCCGTTTAGTCGTGTCCGACTCTTCGTGACCCAATGGACCAGAGCACGCCAGGCACTCCTGTCTTCCTCTGCCTCCCACAGTTTGGTCAAACTCATGCTGGTCAGTTTGGTCAAACTCATGCTGGCAGCTTCAACAACACTGTCCAATCATCTCGTCCTCTGTCGTCCCCTTCTCCTTGTGCCCTCCATCTTTCCCAACATCAGGGTCTTTTCCTGGGAGTCTTCTCTTCTCATGAGGTGGCCAAAGTATTGGAGCCTCAGCTTCAGGATCTGTCCTTCCAGTGAGCACTCAGGGCTGATTTCCTTCAGAATGGAGAGGTTTGATCTTCTTGCAGTTCATGGGACTCTCAAGAGTCTCCTCCAGCACCATAATTCAAAAGCATCAATTCTTTGGTGATCAGCCTTCTTTATGGTCCAGCTCTCACTTCCATACATCACTCCTGGGAAAACCATAGCTTTAACTATACGGACCTTTGTAGGCAAGGTGATGTCCCTCCTTTTTAAGATGTCTCTCCTTTTTAAGATGTTTTTAAGATGCTTTTCGTTAGCTTTCCCTTATTACCGCACCATGGCTCCTCAATAAGGAGGAAGTGATTGGGCCCACACCAACCACCACTCTTAACCCACAGCATATTGCACTTCCACCCCACAATAACACTTTTGTATGATTTCACTGCATGTGCTGTGAAACAAGTCATTCATCCGAGTTACAGTCGTGGGGTGCCTCCCAACGAAAACAAGCAACATGCCTTTCCCCCAAGGCCACATTTCCTTGCGCTTGATTATTAATTCAAAATGCCTGACATTCTTAAGCAGAATCCAGTTTTGTTGACTTTCACCGTGGGTTTGGAGGGTCGAATTTCATCCTTCCGTGGGCCGTTGGCAGGCATAGCTCTGTGTTTGCTCCGGCTCCACATATGCTAAAATTGGAATGATGCTGAGAAGTCTATAATGTGACACGCACACCCCCAACATTTCTTGTGAGCCAGTTTGGTGCCATGCATAGAAGGCCGGATGTAGGTCTGAGGAACAGAGGCTCAAATTTGGAGCCCTTAAGACACGGGTTGTCAACCTGGTCCCTAGCGCACACTAGTGGGCAGTTCAGGATTCTAGGTGGGCGGTAGGCGGTTCTACGGCACAAGCTGAATCCTCCTTCCATCGAGCACTGGTGGGCGGTAAGGAAATTTTAGCATCCAGAAATATGCATTTGTGGGTGGTAGGTATAAAAAGGGTAAAGGGGACCCCTGACCATTAGGTCTAGTCGTAACCGACTCGGGGGTTCCGGCGCTCATCTCACTTTACTGGCTGAGGGAGCCGGTGTACAGCTTTCGGGTCATGTGGCCAGCATGACTAAACCGCTTCTGGTGAACCAGAGCAGCACACGGAAACGCCGTTTACCTTCCCGCCGGAGCGGTACCTATTTATCTACTTGTATTTTGACCGTGCTCTGTGGTTTAACCCACAGCGCCACCCGCGTCCCTAAAATGGTAGATTACCCCTGCCCTAAGAGGATCTCTGGCTCTTTCTTTTTTCCCAACCTAACCTAGCTCGTAGAGTGGTTAGGGGGCTGAGCCATCAGCCAGAGTGCTAGAAGATGAAAGGGATCAAGATGTGATAAAGGAATGAGCGCAGGTGGCACTGTGGTCTAAACCACCGAGCCTCTTGGGCTTGCTAATCAGAAGTTTGGTGGTTCAAATCCCCGCAATGATGTGAGCTTCCGTTGCTCTGTCCCAGCTCCTGCCAACCCAGCAGTTCGAAAGCACGCCAATGCAAGTAGATAAATAGGTACCACTGCGGCAGGAAGGTAAACGGAATTTCTGGGCTCTTTGGTTTCCATCACAGTGTTCCGTTGTGCCAGAAGCGGTTCAGTCATGCTGACCACATGACCCGGAAAGCTGTCTGTGGACAAACGCCGGCTCCCTCGGCCTGAAAGCGAGATGAGCACCACAACCCCATAGTCCCCTTTCACTGGACTTAACCGTCCAGGGGTCCTTTACCCCCCCTTTTTTTTTACATGAATGAGATACCTACCACTTACCTAAACAAGCAATATATCTACCAGTCCAAGAAGCGACTTATATGCTACTCCTGCTTTGCAATTTCCCCAAGGAACACGCAGGAAAGTGTCTTCAAAACAAAAGCAATCAAAGGCTTTAACACCACAGTAGAAATCTGGGTGTGGGGGAACTTAATGGGTCTCCCAATATAGGGAATTTCAGAACCTGGTTTCAGCCACTGAGTTGGTCCTGTTCTGCTTCCTAATCTCTGAAGACCTCTAAGGGAAGAGCTCAGGCTGGTACCTTTAAAAATATTGATTACTTGAGAGGCAGTGTGGCCTAGTGAGTGAAGACTTGGACATAGAGTGGGAAGGTGCAGGTTCAAATCTCTGCTCATCCACAAAGCTTAGACCCAGGCCCGCTCACTGTCCTTCGGTCTGCCCAAGAGCAAGTTGCATAGATTCTATGAGATTTTCATAGGCTTGGCATTGTTAGGTGAGGCATCTCCCCAGGGCTAGCTGGAAGAATGGTGGGAATAAAATTTTAATTCAAAATAAGCCAGTCTGGTGGAAGAATAATGTTTTCATTTCAACAAAGCTGTTAAGCCTCTGTCTGTGTGTTACCTGAAGGGGGAAAAAATCCAGGCATTTTGTTGAAAGTCATTGTGCAAATCTCCAAACAGAGAGGTGCAGGAGATGATTCAGATTGGTGGCAGCCGCTTGGTGAGACAAATCTATAAGGTCTGATGACAGAGCAGAGCAGCCTTCCAAGAAGGCCTGCCCAAAACCCACTGAAATGAATGGGACTGGTGTGGAAGCATTTTCTGCTAAATTGCATTGACGGCTGGGATATGCAAGGCAGAAGAGGAATGGTACAGGGGCTCTGCGGCGATGCGTTGCCAGATATTTTACATAACACTGTTGTCCTCTGGCAATGCACATCTGCCTTCTCAGCTTTGTGTTGATAAGAGAATAATAACAGTTGTTTTAGAGGCCCTGGTTCACACGTAGCGGTTGTTCCGAACAAATCAACATTCTGCAGCCTTTTCCATAAGCTTTTTTTACACAAAAAGTCATTGAAAAGACAGTGGTTTCTTTCCCTTGTTCCCAGTGCATGACTGTGTGTAATAACACTCCCAAATTTCATTCCAAGCGTGAATGCCAAAAAGTGGCTTCTTCTTCTTCTTGGGAAAATGGATTTGCTGCAGTTTTCACGATCTCAGCGAGAAGCGGGCTGTTGGGGGGGGCAGTGTGTGTGTGTGTGTGTCAAGATGGGACAAGAAATAATGGACTTAAGTGGGCAGGCAAGGGTAGCCCCTGCTGTTTCTCAGGCGTATCTATAGGGAACATACGAAGCTGTCTTACACTGAGTCAGACCATTGTTCCTTTTAGCTCTTGTCTACACTGACTGTCTGACAGCAAGTGGTTTTCTAGGGCTTCAGCCAGAGCATGTTCCCATTCCCAGGATCCCTGTGGGAAGGTAGACACTGGGGAAAGAAATCCTTCCATGCATGAGAACAATTAGCAAGTGGAACAAACCTGTCCAGGGAGGCTGTGGAAACCTCGTAATTTGAAGCATTTGAGGAAAGGTTGGAGCAGCACTTGATGACTGGGGTCATTTTGGCTGCAGTGAATTAGCAGAACTGTATGTGCTTCATAACATGCAACACAAAGCCACAGATTTCAACCTCATGGTGATCTCTGAGATAATGTATTTTTAAAAGGAAGCAGAAGTAGGCCTGATGAAATCTCTATAAAGGCAGCTGTTTGGGTTTCGAGAGGTGTCTCATCAGTGCCCCCCTCCCCATTGCATGGCTTCTTATTATTTCAGCTCCCCCACTCCCATGGCGAGCTGTGTCACACATATTATGCTAAGGACTAAGCCATCTATAGCTCTGGTAAACAACTACTTTTTAACTTCTTATCTACTGGGTTACTCCTCTGCAAGGCAAGAAACAAGGCCAATGGGAGTTGCCTGTCCCTAATCTCTTGGGTCCATGGAGTGTCTGCAATAAAGAACATGATGACTAGGGTGTGCGAACCACCTCCTCAGTACTTCTATAAAGGCCACATCAAACAGTTATGTGTGGACCTTGGGAAAGTCTTTTTTTGGTATACAAAAGGTTTGCTAGAGTATTTTCTTGTTCAGACTTTTTATGCAAGCATGTCTTGCTTTCCTTGAGTCTCCCCAGCATGCCTGCAGGCATGTATCTATGCACTGTGTTGTCCAACTATGTTGTCTGCTTAGCTACTGAGCGCAAGGTCCCTGCTTGGTTTAATTACCTACCTGCCTTTTGCAATTCTAGAAAGCCCTTATTGGCTTGAGGAGGTACTTTGTTGATTGCAGAAGCATAGCCTAGGTAGTAATATCCCCTCTTTCTCTCTCTGCCCACAGCTTGTACAATGAAGAGAGAAATTTGCTCCGCATCCAAGCAAAAGAGAGGAGGAATCAGGAAGCTCTCCAGGAGAAAGAATCATTCCCTGCTGATATCCCTCTCTTTGGAGAACCTTACAAGGTATCTGCACAGTCTCACATTGCACAGTAGGATTTACAGCAGGGAGTTGTTGCATTTACAGATTGAGTCTTTGGCCTCTTTGCCCTGCCTAATGTGTTTCTGCTGTCTCCAGGGCAGTGGCTATGGGGTTCTTGCCATTTCAAGGAAACCACAGACTCTATCTCTATACCTTCAGCTTTCTTTCAGAAGCAAGCCTCTCTTGCTTGTGGGGATGTAAATAAAAATGTGCAGATAGAAATTGATCAGCAAGAAGTGAACCTGAGAGGGCCCATGGCACAATGCGAGACCATGTGCTTTGAGTGCAGAGGATCCCAGATTCAATGCCTGGCTTTCCTGCTTTAAAGAACTCGTGTTGCAGGGCTTAGCAAGACCTCTGTGTGTTTTACTGGGGAATTGCTACCAGAAAACGCTGGGCTCGCAGTCTCACTCTAGCTGTAAGAGAGCTCCAGCTTTTCAGTGATGCGGTCATTTGAGTATAAAAGCAGTGGCATGACTTAAAAAGAAAAAACTTGGACAACTGACACTTAGTTTTTAAAAAATTGTACATAATATTTTATTGCGATTATAGGTATCGAGCTACTTGAATTTAGGTTTCTGTTAACCTGTGTTGTCCCACACTCTTCAATTCACCTTTTGGTTAGCACCACATAAGCAGAAATGCCTTTCTGTGACCCTGGTTCTCTCATTGCATAGTAGCAAAATCTGCTAAGGAGTGAGGACATTCTCAGTAAACTGAGGGGGGCGGGAATGGTTTAATTTCACCTCTTCCATTTCGCGGTTGTTTTCCTCCCTGTTTCAGAACAACAAAGCAGATGAGCTATCCAGCCGGATTCAGAAGATGTTTGGCAATTACGAAGAGATGAAGGAGCTTATCGCCATCAAGTCTCAGCAAGATTTCATAGGGATCCCCACAACCGTCATGTCTCTGATCCCTCAGCGCAAGCCAGATCGTCCACTCTTGCCTGAAAAGACCAGCAGCGTGGTACCTGCCTCATTCCAGAACGGTAGCCATCACCGCAAGCCCTTGGGACCCATTGCTTCAGGTGCTCCCTCTATGGGCAACTCTCTGCACCACCAAAAAATTCACTCAAGGATAGAACTGGCCTCACAAAGCGGTGGGCTGCCCAGCAACCAGAGGCGAAGTCAAGAGCCGAGTCGCAAGACTCAAGAAGGCCAGAGCAGTAGAAGCCAGAAGAAGAATGAAAGATGCATTGAAGAAGCCCGCAAGCTGCAGCCCTCCCTTTTGGAACTTTCTCCCTTGCTGTCCTCGTTGTCTTCCCCTGTAGCACCCTTGTCACCTCTACATTCCAGCCAACGTGTCAATTCCAGGTCTCTCGGCAGCATCAACAAAAACCACGGGCAGAATAGCTCCCCTTCTCTGGAGCTGGTGGCTGGAACACGTGAGAATGAAACCCAGGACAGCTTGAATGCTCCTGTAGCTGTTGTTGCTCAGCCTTCCTCTCAGACTTTCCCCGGATCGTTGTCATCAAAAACTAGTGCAATACAGCAGAAACCGACTGCCTACGTGAGGCCAATGGATGGTCAAGATCAAGCTCCGGACGAGTCGCCGGAGCTCAAGCCGCTTCCTGAGGAATACCACGAACAGTCCTACGGGAAAATAGCAAACGTGAAAACCAACGTCAAGCCCAACTTGCCCAGCTTGCCCAAATTGAAAATACCTGTTGAAGCGACTGAGGTTAGTGGAGTTGCTGCTCTTTGTTTTGGTTTTACTTTGGTGCAGTAAAGTGATTTATTCATACTTACTTGTTTTGGTTTAGGGCTATCAATAATAATAATTAGGTTTAACCAATATACAGTGGTACCTCAGGTTACATACGCTTCAGGTTACATACGCTTCAGGTTACAGACTCCGCTAACCCAGAAATAGTGCTCCAGGTTAAGAACTTTGCTTCAGGATAAGAACAGAAATTGGGCTCCGGTGGCGCGGCAGCAGCAGGAGGCCCCATTAGCTAAAGTGGTGCTTCAGGTTAAGAACAGTTTCAGGTTAAGAACGGACCTCCGGAACGAATTAAGTACATAACCCGAGGTACCACTGTACAGTACAATCATTAAAGCTGAACTTGCTGCAGAGAAGCCAACTTTTAATAGCATATTGTGGGCTGAGAAGGTACTCAATGCTAGGAATGGACAATTGCCCTCCCATTCACAGCAATAGTGGATAAAAAAACATGTTCAGGCAAACACTCCAACACCCTTCTGCAGCTGCTACTTCCCCCTAGCTCAAGGACCCAAAAATGTCAGGATAGGTGGAGACATCGGCAGCTGGTGCTTCAAGTTCCTGGCAATAGCATATCTTGCCATCAGGAACTGCGACTGCCAAGTCCCATAATTCCCAGTGAGAATCTGAAGCTTTCTGTGCATCCTTTCTGGCACTGGTTTTGGGATCTGTAGGAAAGGACACTGCTTGGGGAACTGGGATGTTTGCTTCTTCTGCCTCATCTAAAAAGCACTTTGTTAGACCTTTCAGACGGGGAAAAGGTGATGGCAAAGGAGGCTGAGCCGATCTGAGGTGCGTGCCGCCTCTTTCAATTATGCCTGCCAGAATGAGAAAGGTGTAGCAGGTCCTGTTCAACAGCTGTTAAGCACCTGGCTGTGCAGGCTTGTTAAAAGCAGTTCAAGGATAGACTTTAGACAAAAGCGATATGGATTCAGGTGTTGTTTTGTGTGTGGGTGCTGGCTTTTATTGTCTGTGTTTGTTTATTGAGGGAGGGGGTAATTTTGGTCACCAATAATAACTGACAGGTACCACAGTCAGGTGGTTGGAATTATTATGTATTGATTAATCCGGAGTGAAACTGTTCAGAGGAGCCAAGAGTCAAAGGGGAAAAACCTGCATGGATATTTATTGCTACAAGGCTAAATATTTCTGTTCTTGGTTTTTATGCGTGTGAGTTTGTTTAGATAACTTTATAAACTTTGATTCGAGAATTAAACCACCCAAAGCAGCAAACATAGCAAATTAAAAGCAGTATAATAAAACAAGCTGCCAAAGCAGCATAGAAAAATTACAGAATAAATACTAAGAACAATGCAGGGCCAGATAAACTCAAAACTGTGGTCAAACAAAAAACTTGCCTGAGCCAAAATGTTTTCAGTTGCTGATGGAATGCAAACTACAGAGGGGGTCTACTAATCTCCTAGATGTGGACGCCATAATTGAGCCAGGCCTCTGTTGCTTTACTGCCCAGATAATAGCTTACGAATGATGCTGGTGTATGATTTGGAATTTTCCTGTATTTGGGTCCTAAACGCATTCGAGATTTTGTTTCTCCCCTGTTTTGATAGCCACTGTTCTTCCCCAGTGCTTGCCTTCGACATCACTTTCATCAAACGATGATTGACTCACTGAGTTTTCGAGGCTTGTGTGCTGCCACCTGCAGCTGTGAATTTAATTGTTGACGGCATCTGCTTACGGCAACACTGACAAGTTCAGCCTTTCCATTTGAACAGAGGAATCAGCTTTACTACAGAGTCAATTAATCCTCAGTGGATAGCTATGCTATGACTCACTTCGTACTCATGCTAAATCTATACACAAGCCTTTCTGCTGTTCCAAATTCTCTTGTCTCTAACTTGCAGCATTCAAGAAGCTATGCAGTGGCATTTACCCTTAAAAAAACAACAACCACCGGTTAAAATAGATATTTAATTTGCAGTGTATGGGTGTGAACTTGCCCACACCTGCTCATATATGCATGACCCATCACAAGGTTGCTGTTTCATGTGAAGCCCTATATTTAGAACTGGAGAGACTGCCTGCCTCATTTTGGAATTATTCTGACTAGTGAGCTTCTGACCAAAGAGTGGCCACATTTGGGGTCCACAAAACAGCCCAGTTTGCCATGGAGTACTTTGAATTTTGAAACATTGCAAGGGGGACTCAGAGTGCGTGTGAGGGGGGGGCTGACCGCAGCTATTGCAACCCTTCTTAACTACATTTAGAGGGCTTTTCCTTAATTCTGTTTGGTGTTTGGGAGTTGCTCTTCAAGGTGAAAGGTCACGTGTTCCTCAGACAGGGAAACTGCACAGCATTGGCCATTCCTGCTCTTTCGCTTCCTGGATTATTTACTTATTTCCCAATCTTTATTTGTGTGTGCTTGCTCTCACAGTAATCCTATGTCAGTAGGATCACTGCTGTTCTTGTATTTAAGATTAGAGATGAAGTATATTGAGTGGGTAGCTTACCCTTGGCTACCTAATGAGCCCATAGCAGAGCTAGGACACACTGCCTTCTCATTTCTGGCTGGGGAGCCTTTTGCCAGAAATTGTTGTCGGCTAGAGGGCAGAAACCTGTTTCTCTGCAGAAGACCATGTTGCATGCAGGCCAAGCAAAGAGTTTGAAATATATTTTGCTTTTTGAAGAGCGTTTAGTAACCGTGCTTTATTAAGCATCCATGTTGCATTTCTTAGATCCAAAGTGAGCCCATTGCAGTTTTGCATGTAACACAGCTGCGTTGAAGGCTGTGGCTTATCAACGTTTAATAATGCTTCCATGGACTTCAAAACCAGCAGCTGGAAGTTTCAGCATGAGGTGGCATTTGTAGCGAACACGGTTGAGTGGCTTTTAAATCATTGTTTTAAATCTTCAAAGAGGGGAATGGGAGCCCTTTTTTAAAAAAATCAACAACACAACATTTCCCCATTTTGTAAAGCATGTGTTTCATTAACATGATAACCTGCTAATGCTGCATGCTGCCATTCAAGTACACTCCCATAGCGAGTATAATGGCTGCGTTAGGAGGTTACGCTAACCATAGTTTAGTGTGCCATCCTAATGCAGCCATTAAACATTATATAGTCATCATGTAACCATAGCTTAGCATGATGTGAAGCCCTCCTTTCAAGTTGGCTTGCTTCAAAGAAGCCATAGTTTCAACAGTAACAGCAGTTTGTTGGATCAGATGACACAACTAACTGTGGTTAAGTAAAAGTGGAAGTTAAAAGCTTCCAAACTCCTTATATGGAGCACAAGAGCCTCAAGATGGTTATTGTCATACTAAACTGTGGCTGGACTGGCTCTGTGGTCCCTGACTGGTGAAACAGAATGAAGTGTGCATTCTGCTTCGAGGATAATCATGCTGATAAGCCGATGTTCTTAGAAGCTGAGAGTGTGAGTGCAAATATAGCCCAGATAAAACTAAAAGAGAAGGAGAAGGAGAGAGATGTTCTTAACCTGCCATACTGCTTTCTGGAGTGCTGTCAGTAATCAGATGTTTTGAGACGAGAGACACACTTTGTGCAGAGTAGTAATCTTTCTGAATACATGCAGCCCTTTAAATTGAGAACATCTGGCAACCCCAGGTAGGAGGAAGAGAACATAAAGAAAGCCTCCTGTTATTTTACTTGGCCTTTATTTTATGGGGCACAGCTTGCCGAAAGTGATAGGTTAGAATTGCTAATGAGAAGCTGTTGATCGTTCTGTGATTTGATGGAATTTGCACAGACATGAAAGGAGAGAGGATAAGCAAGAACCAGCAGGAAAAAACTTGAGCAATACTTAGGAGCAGATGAGAGGCAAACAGCTTCCAACAAGGCAGGGATGTAGCACACAATGGAGGGAGTGAGAGGTTTGGCCGGGGAGGGAGCGAAGAACAATGCCCAGAAATACAGCAGCATCTAGTTCTCGAGCTTCTAAAGTGAGACCAGACATTTAGCTGCTTTAGTCTGTTTTTCGCTTGCACACCCTTTTGTACTCCATTTTTACAGGGGTCTTTTTTTAAAATCAGTGGCAGATTGTGTGTGGGGAAAGCCCCACTTTGAAATCAGGATAATATGAGGGCATTTAAATACCCCCTGCCACAAGGTTTTCAGCAGTGCCACTAAGGTCTCTGTTTTTCCTCTATTGACAAGGGGTGCAATCCTGCTTGAGCCATGCAAAGAGAGCAGTATACGCTTTCCCTCCTGCACCATGCCGGTGTGGTGTTTGGTCGTTGCTGCTCTCTGGTGGGCAATGACATCTGGGCTGGTACATTGGCTGAAAGGTAAGGTTCTCCCTTCTCTCTCCCCCCCCCCCATAACTTAACCTGAAATATCCAGCGGCCCTCTTCTCCACTGGCTAGCCTTGACGCAAACTGGAATTAGCATTGTGCGCACCTGGCCCCTGAGGCAGGAGGAGTGGGTTACAGGACGCTTGAAGTTGAAGGGTCAAAAGAGGGAGAGCCTTACCTTGAGTTGATAAGTTCAGTTGTGATGCAAAAATCTTGCAGAGCAGCAAGCTAGCACTGAGCTAGCATTGGATTGCTGGGGGGAGAAAAAAAAGGAGGGGGGGAGAGGGAGGGAGGGAGACCATAGGCAGGTAATGTGAACTGGCCGTCTGGTGGATAACTTCCGCTGTATTTTCTGGGAGACGGGAAAGAAAGGCTAGTTGTAAGGTTTAGGTTTTCCTCCTTTTTAAACCGTGCTGTGTGTTCTTAGCATCTTTCCGTGTTGCTCTGAGGTCTTCTGTCCCAAAAAACTGCCTATAAACTAAGATTTTGATGTTTGTTTGTACACACACACACACACAGAGAGAGAGAGAGAGAGAGAGAGAGAGAGAGAGAGAGAGAGAGAAGGTGCTTGCAGGCTTGCACCCAAATAAATTTGCCAGAACATGTGGAAGTGATGAACTATGTTGGTATCTACTGGTTGACTTGGTCTTGGAGGTTTCTGCCAGCTCTCCCATCCTGCTCTGCTGTTCCTCTTAGTTTTTTTCATCTGACGGATGGGAGACCACGGTGCAGTGTTGCGCTGCGGCAGAATCAAACGCATAGCTGTGAAACAGCATGAAAAGTGCAGTATTGCTCTTCTGCAAGAGTGCTTGCGCCTGATCCTTGCACCCTTTGCCTTGTGTAGCAGACCACAGAAGGCAAGGCGGTATGAGAATTGATACTTCCAGTGTAATTCCTCTCAGATCAAACTCTGCTATTGAGACGATAATGCTGGATCGAATCGATATATCAAGAACCAGTGTGGTAGCGTGGAGGGAGGAAACTTTGGGTCAGGGAGTGAATGAGGCCCTCCAAGCCTATGTCTAGCTGACTCTCTTGCAAGTCACATCCCTCAGTGGCTTTGCTCCATACCCTCATTTTGTGCTTTTGCCTTTCTGTGTCCTTGAATGTTGATGATGCCAGTTGCTTGCCAAGATGGAGAAATGGATTTCAGAAAAATAATAATAAAAAATCCTGACTTTTGCATGCCTGGAATGTAGCTTAGTGTACAAAGGGAAGCATCAAATCCATTGTTTCAAATCCATTGCACCACCCACTTTTGTTTCTGGCCTTGCCCACCCATGAGAAATAAAAAAATTAATTAGCATACTTGGGAAAACACCAATGTTTGAAGAAGTATAAAATTGGGGAGGGGTGGGGATCCGCCCCTCACAAAGAACAACCTGCAGTTGGCCCTACTAAACATCTTCCAAGACGACAATGCCCACTTACACCACAAAGAACTCATAACCCACCTACTCTCAGCAGCCAAAAAGACCATAACCAGACACTGGAGAGACCTGTCAGCATGGACCAATGGTACCAAATAGTATGGGAAACAGCCTTACTAGAAAAATTAACCAATAACTGAAACTGACACGGGGACAAATAGAAGAAGACACCTTTACCCTTGTATGGCTCCCCTTTATCACATACACAGCCCAACAAGACAATGACAAAAATCCACCAGCAGCATACAAATCAATATGGCTAACCTGATCCAAAACACCCACCCACCCCACTCATACATGAAAACAAAGACCACCGCAGTCAACCACAAATGAACATCCACACCCTGGGCCAACCCCAACCTCTCACAACCAAAGGAACACAAGTGAACAGCAGAGAACCTGCACAAGCGACGCTGACACAAAACCCCACATATATTAAGTAAAATAGAAACATCGCCACCCAACCCCACTCATATTTCCCCCCATCCACCTCTTTCCCCCTATTCTTCCTAATGTCTCAACAAATGAAAACGATTTGTAAAAAAATAAAATAAAAAAATTGTTACATGGAAAAAAACAAACGAGAGACATTGCACATACCTTTGTAAATCAAGATAATCTTTAATAAAAATACATTTTAAAAAACACAAAGAACAACCTGCAGAATGTTGGATGTCTTGAGGTGTGAGGGCGGGACTAGGAGAGTTCATGAATAGGAGCTCTTCACGCTGCAACATTTTGTTGTAGATTCCACTTGCATTATTGAAGTTCTAAACACTTGCAGGGTGGTTAAATCCTTTGCTGAAAAGCTTATGACGTTAACCCATTTCTGGGTTATTTCTGGAGTCTGAAGTTTTGCTGGTTGTTATATTGCAGAATTCTCCATAATGTTTGGTTAGGCCAACACTGTGTGCTCACTGTCACAGGCAGAAAGTACTGCCAATAGTGTGTGGGGGGGGGGTGCACATTTGCGGTGATTTAATGCCAGTTCCCACCATGTATTTTTCTGTGTGATTGCGTAGCTAGAAATGGTTAATAACAAGGGCTGCCTATGTGAACTTGCCACCGATTCATACATTTTTGTGGCAACTTTAAGTACTAAAACGTGTTGGTTTTTAAGGTGCCACAGGACTCTCTTTATAAACCTAAATATATATGTGGGTATCGAGTAAGGAAAATGGTTTTGAGGAAGCATTTAAACAATTTTACATATATTATTTCAGACCACTATTTTCAAGCTGGTAGAGCGATGTTATTTCAGTGCCTCAATTCACCACAGAGGTAGGCACATATAAGGCCACTGAAGAAATAAATTGTGTGCCTTTCTTTGAATTGGATTTAGCCTGGTGTGCTGTAACGTATTATCAAACTGTTAGCCAACATGGGGACTACTCACAATGTTAATAAGCGCTCTTACTGTTCTTTTTTCTTTCTTTCCTTTTTTAATGGCTGAAATCATGAGGTGTCTTTTTTAGCCTTGGTGCATAGTGCAAACAGTGTGAGCGAAATACAGCTCTTGAAACATGCCTCCGAACCCTCCCTTTCCTACTATGTTTTAATTAATTAGCTACTTTCGGTTAATTTTGTTCCATCTTACTTGGAAATGCAAAACCCAACCTATTGTACACACAACATGCTGATAGCCCCGCAACACTTATTGACTCTAGATCTCTGGTTAGAGCTACTAATTTTCCTTGAGGGCCATTTTGAAAAGAGGCCGCCAGCTGTTTTGTGTGTGTATGTAGGAAAGCAACATATTCTCCCACTTGGTATGCCTGATTTGGTCAGGGGACTTCTCAGTTGTTTACCCCAACTCTAAAATGGATCTTCAGGTGGTAGTAGGAATACTAGAAGTGAGGTTTCCCCTCTTTGCTTTTTATACATCTGTAAAACTAAAGCTCTTTATCCATTTTTTAAAAAATTATAAATCGTAAAAAGGATAATTTTTAACATGGAATACAGCAAAACAGTGGCAGCGCTCCCCTTTCTCTGTCGGTTCATGTTTTGGTTTTGAGGTGAGATGGGCATGTATAAAATGCAATACCTCCTCATGATTGATTTCTAAATTCCAGCATGAAAAGGTATTCTGACAATGGTAAGAAAACAAAACAAAACAAAAAAATCCCACAGCAACCAAAAAGCTCTCTTTTCATTCTTGTCATGTGTGGTGTGTGTACACACAGACATAACCACACACTGACACAACATTATTATTTTTTAAGGAGAAACAGTAGCAGTGGACACTTTTAAAAACAAAAACAAGCTGAGTTTAATACAGTAAACGAAAACCGGTGCTATTAATATATTTATTGTAGTCGCTTGTAGCCGCTTTATTTATACAGCTACTTATTTATCTGGGGTAGCAATAGAAAAGTCGAAAAAGAGAGAGAGTGGAAAAAGTCGTCTTTAAATAAACAAACCCGAGCCAGAAAGAGTGAGCAAAGAAAAAATAAATAAACTACTTTGCTGTATGTGCTTTTGTCGGCGATTCCCACCGGACTTTACGGGGCTTTGCTTTTCCCTCCTTGCTCTTCCTCTGGGCTCAGCGGCCGCTGCTTTTGTTTTAAAACTGGAAATGAAATATTAACAAAACCAGCCATTAGAGGAGGCCAGATGAAACGGTGTGCGCTTTTCCTCTGCTTTTATTTTTTAAAAAATAAAAACTCCGCGCACAGTCCTTTGCATAAGTCGGAACCGCCAAAGGGACAGATGTTGCCAATTTCAAACGTTACGAAGAGGAGCGGCGGGGAACGTGTGTGTGTTGGGGGTGCGCACACTCACTCTCTCTCTCACACACACACACAGAGCACGGCAGATATTGCTTAGCAACCGCGCACTTGAGGGAGCGCTTTTTAGGAGAGGAGCCAAGGGAGTTATGCCTGGGAGCGCTCGCTGGCTTCGCATGGCTCAGTGTGAGGGAAGAGATTAAAAAGTTCTTTCCTGTCAGGGCCGCCACTCCAGCCGCTAGCACAAAAGACGCTAACCTTATTGACACTGATTACAGCTGACAAGGGAATGTATGAAAACAGGAAACCTCTCTTGCCATGTAGGAAGGCAGTAAGACATGTTCACGGAGGTAAGTGAGCCCCGCTCCCCTCCCTGCACAAATACAAAATTGGCCGTAGCAGCTGTGGAAATGGGGGGGGGGAGATTTTATTTTTTTAAAAAGGGTCAGGTGGGCTGCCAAGCAGGTTGTCAAGCTGGTGCAAGCTGCAGGCAGGTGTCGTCCTTCCAGCGCTGTTTACAAATAGCCATGGAAGGATTTCCTCTTCTGTGGGCTGTCGTGCTTAAGCAAACAGGTACCAGTGAACTCCCTGCATAGGTGGATCGTAAACAAGGATGGCTTATGGGGCTGAGGCAGTCGCACGCCTCCTCCTCCTCCTCCTCCTCCTCTTCCCAGCCTTCCTTTGCAAAGAGTTTGATAGATAATTGACAGGCTTGAAGCCGTTTTCCTTGGCGTCAGCAGTCCTGGATTCCGTTGGCATCGTTTCCTAAAAGCTCCAGGAACGGAATACATACATATATATCCAAGCTTCTAAGTCTCTTGTGGCAGAAGGTACTATACCTGGCTAGGCAGGGGAACCTGTCTTGCCTATAAGAATAATAACTGCTGAATCATTATGAGCAGCACGGAAAACTTTTCTTTTTCTCTCTCTTTTCTATTGGCACGCTTGCTTGAGTTTACACAAAATAAAACTCTGGAGCTATTAAATCATTCCAAGGCGAAATGCTCTTGAAGCTAACAGTTTCAGAGTTACTCATATGCTGCGATTTTCTGAAATGTTTGTTTTTGTTTTATTATCTGCGAGGTTGGTATAAATCAGATGGAAAATACTGCATTTAACGTCTTGCAAAGTTGCTTGTGGCTTCTGAAGCCATGCTTGTGTGACCTTCTTCTGAAAGTGTGCGTGTGGGGCAAGGTAGTGACTGCTAGTGTTAACTTTCAAGTTGCTGTTTTTGTTGTAGGTTGGGCTTTTGGAGGTGGAGGGCAGCTTATGTGATCTTTATTCCATTGCAGAGAAATTCTAAAACTATTTAGAATTAGGTTAGTGATGCATTGATAACATGTGGCACCTGTGGGGCAAACCATACTCAAATACTATAGTCTGATTTTAGTGAAATGAAAATGGGGTCCGTTTTAAAGGCAACAAGACCTATTCAGAAGTTTCCCCATAGATGCCGCTTGCATCCCAAGACTTGTTACATCACAGGAAAAGTCTGATTCTGGTAAGAATCTCTTGGGCCTATGTACTTCCAACTCCTTGACACAGGTGCCCCTTACACTGTAGAGGAATTACCTGTGCTGCGCCAGGTTTTGTCTGAACGTGGACTCTCCCTCAATACCACCCTCCAACTTTCAATTCAAGAAAGGTTCAAATGATAAAATCTAGCCCCTGCCCAGTGTGAACTTTTCCACAATGTGTCATAGCCAATACTACATCGGGGCATTATGGGAAATTAAAATGGCATCCTGGCACTTGGAATTTTTGAAGGTGCTTGCTGGGTGTGGATTGCAGGCCTGTGGAAAGACCATAAAGTCTAATAACTGCTGTACTAGACTAATGGCTTCTGGAGGTGCCTTGCTAATGGGCTAATTAGTTACAGTTAATTCTGTGTTTACTTAAACCCTAGTTACTGCTCACTGTATTTTTTTTTACCTTTTCAGGATATTGATACAGTGAGAATATTTAATCCTCATCTGGCAGATTTATACATGCCTAGTTTGTTTTCATCCTCCTCACTTACAGGTCTTGCTTTTACTTGATAAATAAAATGATGCTTTATCAATTATTCACTTTATTTCCTATCTCTAAGGAGTTTTGTCTTCTACTAGCAGTTAAGTAAAATGCATGCAGTTTTGTTTCAGTTTGATAACACAACCTTTGCTCTGGGAGATTTTTATTTTATTTTTAATTTTTTGTCTAGCCACTTGTGGCTAAGTATCACTGCTCCAAATGCGCAAAAAAATAGTTCAGACCTACTTTGTGAGCAACTGAGACCTTTAAAAACTGAGGGCATTGAAAGGTTGTAGTGTTGCTTTCTTCAACTCTGTTTAGTGCATTTGTATTGTTGCTCTGAGAACTGAAATATTTTCTATAGTACCTAGTAGGATTTTGATTATCTTTTTCCCCTCATTCATTCTGGTTATGAAAAGTTCTTGGCATTACATCACCATGCGATTGTTTTTATATGCTGTTAGAACACATTGTGCATTGAGTAAATGCACGAACGTGGATTTTTGAAGCTGCTGGTGAAAGATTCCTGGATTTCCCCTCTCATGGAGTCTAGAAGAAACAAGCTGCAGACTCTGGGGTGCTAAGTACCATTGCAGCTAATTTGTTTTTTGAAGGCACATCAAGACATTAATAAGCCAGCTGTTACCCCACTAAGGTCTACTTACGGAGACTATCCCACATCAAAAAGTCATGTGGGTTATTTTTCTCTTAGTGACGTCATGGGTAACTAGTATTCTCTGTCCCATCCAATGGTTCCAAAAGCATTCAACTTACCTGCACCTACGGCATGCCATTCAAAAGCAATATATGCTTTAATTTATTTTGTATTACTTCAGAACTCAGTCATCATTCATCTGACTGATCTAAAGCTGCTTTCTGTGACATCAGAAAGCAAAGCCAGGCATGTCCAGAGGGGAAGTAGCTCCTCCTCCTTAGTCGACACAGGTTGTTGTTAATATTTGGTGCATCAGCTGCTAACTTGCACGATACTCTTGAAACCCGTTCTTTGCCAATGTATAGGTAGTTGTTTGTTTCCCACACATTCTCCCAAATTTCAGGAGGCTCTGGACCTCTAGAAAAGATGTTGCGGTTATCTAAAGCATGTGACATGCCATCCTTCAGGCAAAACATACATTTGCCAGAATGCTTTGGCTGGCAGTGGGCTGGACTACATTTGTGGCAAGTGGAGATGGTGTGATGGTATGTGGCTTGAGTCTTGTTTTGGGGAAGGAAGGTACGTCATCCCCCCCCTTCCAGATCTAGCACTTTTATTTTGGAATATTCTATGCCCCAGCTAACCCAGCACTGCTACTGGGAAAGAAAGAAAAAGTGCTGTGGGGACAAAATGTGATTTGAATCCTTAGCATAAGCTTGGACAGTGTCCAGCCTCTCTGCCCAGCTCAGCACTATGATGGGGATACGAATTGTCCTTTCACCGCTTAGCAGATCAATCATCTGATCAATAGGGATGGAATCACTGAAGCTGGCGAAGTGCTGGTCTGAGCAATGACTGCCTCTGCCCCCCTGCAGTTGATCTTCATGGATCAGCTGTGAACGAGTGACGGTTGTGAGAACAGGATGTTGACTAGGCAGCCTTTGGTCTCATCCTGCAGAGCTCTTCTGATGTTCTTAGGTTATGCCTGTCTGTGTCCATGTATTGGAAAGTGTTCAGAAGAGATTCTCACCAAGCTGACAGTAATGAGGAGAGCACCCAAAATCCAGCAGGGTGTGTATATGAGATATTCATTACTACAAATGAATTAGAATTAATGTTTTAGGTGAGGAGGTAGGGTGGTGGAGGGGATAATTAATATAGCTCACTAAAACTAAGCAATATAATTATTTAAACAGTTAAGTACTGCTTATGTGGACACTATAGCTACCAAAGTGTCTAAGCGGTTTGTAAAGATACAATATTAAAAATAAAAGTCAAAACTATAGAAACTAACTACAAATTAAAATCTCTTCAGTAGGTGCCTGAGAGTCTGTAGGGAGGGGGTCTGTCTGACCTCAACTGGAATTCATGGCTTGTGCAAAGAATTCCATGGCAATTCATCTTTGTTAAGAGTTTCAAAGAAATTAATCACATTTATTCGTATGCATTAATATTTTTAAAGATTTTTTCCCCTTTAAATTTATGTTATGAAATTGAAGAAAGGTTCTTTTAAAAAAGTACACTTTTTGGTGTCACCCCCTTTGGCATGTCTGTGGCTGAGGCTAAACCAGACCTAGATGATTCCAACTCTTTTTACCAGAGAAAGGGGAACAAGATTTTTCAGTGTCTCATCGCGCTTGGTAGGAATCGCTGGAAACGGAACATGCCTGAGTTCCATTCATTCTTCTGCACTGTCATCTGCAAAGCTACATCTGCATAGCTGCATAGATTTGCCCCATATTTTTTTCCAGTCGTGCTAGAGCAGGGGTGGGGAACCTTTTTTAAGCCTGTAGAGGCTGCATTCCCTCATGTGACCACTGGTGGCCACATGACACTGGTGCGCACAAGGGGGGGGGGAGACAAAAAGTGGGCAAAGCAACCAATGAGACTCTTTCTTTATACAGTGAGCTACATTCCAGACATGCAAAAGCCAGAGGTTTCTTTGCACCCACCTATATGTATATCTCCCACCCCCCAGGCAAGCAAGGGACACCAGAGGCATTGTGAGCTGTGGCCTGATGTGGAGGCATGGTTTTTTGACAGTCTCTTCCCACTCCCCAGCCTGCAGTTCTCCAGTGCTAGAGTGTGACAACTGATAGCTTCTTTAGCGATACAGTGGATTCCTGAGTTAGTACCGCTCTGGATACGTAACTTTTGGGTTGTGAATGCAGCAAACCCAGAAGTGTGTACAGTGGTACCTTGGGTTACAGACGCTTCAGGTTACAGGAGCTTCAGGTTACAGACTCCGCTAACCCAGAAATAGTACCTCTGGTTAAGAACTTTGCTTCAGGATGAGAACAGAAATCATGCTCCGGCGGCGTGGCAGCAGCGGGAGGCCCCATTAGCTAAAGTGGTACCTCAGGTTAAGAACAGACCTCCAGAACAAATTAAGTTCTTAACCCGAGGTACCACTGTACTTCTGGGTTTCGCTGCATGCGCAGAAGCGCTCTATTACCCCATGTGCATGCCCAGAATCGGTGCCTCCAGTTACAGACTTTTCAGGTTATGTATGGAGCCCCGGAACAAATTTAATTGGTATCCGGAGGGTCCACTGTATATAATGTGTGTATGTATGATTATATTATATACAGTGGACCCTCCGTGTGTATGTATGATTATGGGACACGGGTGGTGCTGTGGGTTAAACCACAGAGCCTAGGACTTGCTAATCAGAAGGTCGGCAGTTCGCATGCCTGCGACGGGGTGAGCTCCCGTTGCTCGGTCCCTGCTCCTGCCAACCTAGCAATTCAAAAGCACGTCAAAGTGCAAGTAGACAAATAGGTACTGCTCTGGCGGGAAGGTAAACAGCGTTTCCGTGTGCTGCTCTGGTTCGCCAGAAGCGGCTTAGTCATGCTGGCCACATGACCCGGAAGCTGTACGCCGGCTCCCTCGGCCAATAAAGCGAGATGAGCGCCGCAACCCCAGAGTTGGCCATGACTGGACCTAATGGTCAGGGGTCCCTTTACCTTTACCTTTTATATATGATTATGGAAATTGTAGGACATTAGGAAAGGAAATCCAGCTATAAACTCCCTCACCCAATGCTTCTTAGTTTTACTTTTAAAAAAAGGGGGGGGGGAGAGAATGCTTGCAGCTTGTGGGCCAAAAGCTATAAATCCTTGCCTGATTTGCTGCCTTCCAGTCTGAAGAAGGCACACCTTACGATTCCATGGAAAACTAGTCTTGGCTGGCTTACGCTTTCATAACACACCTTGCCTGTTCCACTGAGGCCTGGTCTAGGTCCCACTGTGTGCACTTTGTCTGGAAGTCTTGGAGCGGCGTTGCTTGCTGCATTACGAGAATGCCGGGGTTTCTCCGCTCTTACCGTTTTATGGCTTGTTTCTCTCCCCCCTCCCCTTTAAAAAGCAGTAAGTTAATCTTTTTCTGGAAGAGGCATTGTTAATATTGACAAAAGCCGTTTCCTGTTAATAGGGAAGGAAGCAATATTGATAATGAATGCAGTCTGGATTTATTGTCGTAATGGCTCTATGTTATGGTAGCAATAATCCCAGAGATCTTTTGCTGAGTCTATTTTGCTCAGATCATTTCCTCAAGAGTATAGATACCTGCATATATTTCCCCTCTAAAGCCATTGGGTCTTGCTTTCTGCATACCAGCTGGCAGCCTGCTCTGGTAGTTCCTCTGTAAAGGTTGCAGAGTGAATGCTTTATGATGTTTCAAATGAAGGTGGAATTAATGTTTTATCATGTTCATATGACTTCGCTTTTTCCTTCACACAGTTAATACATTTTCCCTCAAGTTTTCTCAATTTCCAGTCATTTTAAAAATAGGAGAACCACAGTGCTCCTATGTACATTCCCCCCTTGCTTTTATGTAGTATTGTCATTTTCTACATGTGTCTATGCAGAAGAAAGGAAAGCCACAACCTTTCATAATCTACTTGCATGCTCAGAAGCACCCAGCCAGTCACTTCTGGAAACAGTGCTTAACTAAATGGATTTTTGGCAAGGATTTTCTCCAGCTCATGAAATATTTTTTGCCGTGGACTGTGGTGCCGAACAAATTGCTCACCTAATACTAAAGGGACAAATGCCAGCAAAAGCAGGTAATAGCTTGAGTGGCATTTTCTCACTATTTGTTGGCTATTTATATGCTCCCAAAGGAATAAATCTGTGTCAACATCAATAATGGCTAATAAAACCCTCATAGAATATAGCGCTAATGATAACTAGACATGGTGTGAGGTAGCTTATCACCTGTCTTTGTGATTTATAAAACATATATAAAACTTTCAAGTTTTCTTTTTTTTAAAGCATGAAGATCTAACAGAGGCGGGGGGTGGGAGAGGAGAGAGGAACCAGCAGCAATGAGAGTGAATTGTATTTTCTTTTTGGCCCCTGAAATAAGTGTCTCAAATGTGGTACCTGAACAAGGAAGATGGAAGGTGGAGCTCTCTAAATAGGGAACTGTATAACCTTGGTGCCACAACAGAGAAGACCCGGTCCAGATGTGCCAACTTGAATAAAATATTTTGGGGGGGCAGATAAGCCCTGCCCTGCATAATCTGATCACATGACACAGTGCACACACACAATTTGAATGGCAATGCTCATCAACTTTGGAAAGGGCAGCCCCCTCAAATATTTTATTGGGGGGCCGAAACCCCCAGCCCCAGCCCCTAGGAATTGTCTGCTATGGCTCTGTCCCATGTGTTGACCAATAGGTGAAGATTCAGAAAGATGTAAATATTATATGCTGGCTATTGAAGTAGAGAGAAATACTATCTATATTAGCAATATAAGGACTTTGTTTTTTGATAAGTTTAAGAACTACTGTAGAATTGTGGGCTTTTGGTCTGATGTGAGATTTTATAACATTGGGGATTCTGTGGCCAGTTTGGACAGTTAGGAGATCAGCTGGAATACTTGTAGAGAGAGAGAAGTGAGAAAATGTTTTACATTTTTTTAAAAAAACAATAACATTAGTAAAATTTGTTACAGTAGAATAGAGGGTGGCATTTTGTCTATTAAGAGCCTTACAACTTTGTTACAGTTATACATAACATTACAGTGTATTTGTTGTTGCGTATCTGGTGTGAGACAGAAGCATCTAATCTCCATGTGCATGTTTTCAAAGTTAGTATAATTTATTTCATTTATGAATCACTTCCCGTGAGGCACCCCAAAGCGATTTACAACATAACATATATAAAAGAGTTACATTTATAAATAAAGAGCTAATTTTTTTAAAAAAACAAACAAACCCAAGCACAGTATAAAACAGGAGATAAATACAGAAAAGGTTCTGTTTGCTGCCTATGCACCTGTGAGACAAAGCAGCATACAAGTTACTCCAATATTCTTGAGGCTGTGGGGTAATGGAGGAAAAATCTCATTTGACATTTGACCCAGTAGATCCACCAGCAGTTATAATTTTATTTTATTTATTTATTAAATTTATATACTACTCTTCACCACAAGATCTCAGGGGCAGTTCACAGAATAAAATACAGCAGTTCTCTCTCCATGAGAAGAGGCAGGCATATTAATCAGGCACTTCTCATTAAAGCATAGAGCTTGTTAATTGCCTTCCTAGTTGCCCTGAAAGGGTTCAAGGCTTCTGTATCAGGGGTCAGCAAACTTTTTCAGCAGGGGGCTGATCCACTGTCCCTCAGACCTTGTGGGGGGCCGGACTATATTTTGAAGAAAACTGAATTCCTATGCCCCACAAATAACCCTGAGATGCATTTTAGATAAAAGCACACATTATACTCATGTAAAAACATCAGGCAGGCCTCACAAATAACCCAGAGATGCATTTTAAATAAAAGGACACATTCTACTCATGTAAAAACATACTGATTCCCGGACTGTCCGCAGGCTGGATTTAGAAGGCAATTGGGCCTGATCCGGCCCCCGGGCCTTAGTTTGCCTACCCATGATCTATATGTTCCAACTATCAGAGCCTCAAGGGGCTTCACTGTGTTTGATGCAACACTAAAAAGGTTACCTCCATTGTTCCTCTCCTCCCACTGTGGCCCGGGGGACCAAAATGGATATTGGGATGAGCAGTGGTGTATCCACTAATGCATCCCCCCCCCCGCAAACCATGGACTACGGCTGTAAATCCAGAATCCACAATTCCATCTGGGAGAGGGTCCCCCACAGCATGTCAGTTTCTCATGCGGGAATCTGGGAGTTGTACTCTTGCATGCACGCACGCACACACACACACCCTTCCCCTGGGTGGGAAGAAACGCTTCTGCAGGAATTGGAATGGAGAAATCTGCATCTGTGAGGTCAGGTTGGGAGCCCTGTGGGGCAGAGGGAGGCAACATAGCAGGAGTTACCGTATTTTTCACTCCATAAGACGTACCTGACCATAAGACGCACCTAGAAAACAAGGGGAAAAAAAATATTCTGAACGAAACAGTGGATGTATGATTTTTGTGGTTCATGCTGTGGCCACAGACATGTGATTTGACGGTGAGTTTGGGGTAGTCCAATGCAAAAATCCTGAGGATCCATGTGGATCCGTGCTTTGTAGCCATGTTTTTGCGCCATTGTGGTCCCACGCAACAGTGGGCGCGTGCTTTTTTTGGTGCAGGCTGTAGCCATGGACATGCTATGTGATCTGATGGTGAATTTGGGGTGACCTAATGCAAAAATCCTGAGGATCCATGGGCTTTTACCTCCCCCCCTCCTAGGCAGCCTTCTTTATCTCTAGCGTCCCTTATCTCCCTCCCCCATCGCTTGCCAATCAGCTACTCAGCGGCTTTGTTTCAACTCCCCCTTCCCTCTTTCTTAAAAAAACAAAACATGACCTGCTTTTTGCCCCTGGGCAATTCAGCTCCAGGGACCACACATTTGCTCCATAAGACGCACAGACATTTCCCCTTACTTTTTAGGAAGAAAAAAGTGTGTCTTATGGAGCGAAAAATACGGTAACATTCAGAGCTAAGGGGGGACAGAGCCTGCTGCAGAATTCAAGCAGGGATTGCTCACATATGTGAATTCTCAAGATGCCCCTACTCAGGCCGTGAGGGAGCATGCATTGCAGAGGGTTGGACTAGATGATCCTTGAGGTCCCCCCTAATTATGATTCTGTGAAGCAAGGCCTCTAAAGATAACCCTGGATGTATGGGTAGGCTGATAAAGGGAGCAGGTGGTCTTCATAATATTCTGATCCCAGGTAGCTTAGGCCTTTAGATTTAGCCTAGGAACTCATCTGAGAGTTGGTGTTACATGGTCTGAGCTAGGATCCAGACAGCTATTTTCTTCATACCAGAGGTCTTGTGGGTATTCAGTGGATTATTTTTTTTAAAAAAAAGTTCCCCCTAATAATAATAATAATAATAATAATAATAATAATTAATTTATTATTTATACCCCACCCATTTGGCTGAGTTTCCCCAGCCACTCTGGGCAGCTTCCAACAGAATATTAAAATACAATAGTCTATAACAGCAGACCACCATGCCACATCATTAATTCTTTTTTGGACACATGGATGGGTTCTGCATGGGAAATGCAAGTTCAGTGCCTTCTTGGGCACATAGGAGGAGGCCAATGGCAGTGGAGTGTGATGTTTTTGCAGAAGAAGAGTGGCATCTGGAACAAGAAGAGAAAGTCTGGGATGACTGGTAATTAAAGGCAATTATCTTCAAATTTTTGTGAGAACCACTTGAGACTGTGCTTATTGAAAACGCCTACTTCCTTTATCGTAATGCACAAACCATATTAATACCGCATTAGTTGTGGGTTGAGTCTCACACCTTCATGCATTGTGCTCCTTGTGTGTTAACGGTGTGAAACAAATTTCCATCAATAAATTCTCTATTGTTAATGCAGTCTTTCCCCTTAAAGTCTCTTCCCCCACTTTTTATGGTATCTAAATTTCTAAGTAACACTAAATAAGATTATTACCGTTGAAATAAATAGAGGTGTCTAGGCAGCGCACCATTATTACCCATCTTTCCTACTGGTCAGACATGAATTTAATGAAATGCCTATCCTGGTCTCTCAAGAAAAGATCATGTTCAGCAAATGCGACGGATCTGCTATTTTTTTTATTTAAAATTTTTAAGCTTTTACAAAGTGCTTCAAACTATGATTCTCTAAAGTATTGACAGCAGCGCTACTCTTAATTGACAACTGGAAAAAAGAAATAAACCAGAGTGGCTTTTAATTAAATAATTAGTCCTTGTTAAATATACAGAGCATGGAGAGTGATGTCTGAATTTTAAATTTCTATTAAAGCCAATAAAGGATGATTAAAACAGTAGCAAGAAAAAGTTGGTAACATTTTCTACTGTGTGAACTGTTTCCATCTTTCTTACTATAACATGAGAGCATGGGGGGGGGGGCTAGTACAAAAATATTCTATCCTTTGCCTGTTGTTAAGGAACCAAGAATGTGTGTGCAAGTCAAGCTGCAAGTGTGTGTGTGTGTGTGTGTGTGTGTGTGTGTTTTAAAATTAACCCTTCATGAAAACAAAGCAAGAAGACAAAAGCCTTCCAAACCGCCACAAAATTTCCAAACCCTCACCAAGTAAGTTCATCTTTTAATACACAAACGGCAATTTAACTTTTAACCAGCGATTTTTAGGCAAACTAAAAAGAGGAATATCTCTCAAACCTGGCTTCAGTGAGGTTTCTTCCTGGTTTCTTAAATCAGTTTCCTGTGACTGCCAAACTGGAAAACTGTGGTTTATGTTATCCCCTCAGACTAGGATATAAAGCCATCACCATATATCCAGAAAGACATTCCTTTTTGCCGGATCGTACCTGAGGCGCTTGTGTTGCATTCAATCCAGTCCTCTCTACACTAGAAACAGGAAGATTGTTCCAGAGGCTGTTCTATCATTACAGGGGTCCCTCAGGTAGATAGTGGCTGATCTGTGGCCCTCCTGATGTTGTTGGCTTGCAACTTTCATTATCCTTGACTAGGCTTGGTTAAGAGTCCCTCAGTATCTGGTTAATAACCCCTGCTCTGAAATGACTTCCCATTTCCTGATCGGATGGGAGCTTAGCCAAGTTGAGGAGAAACCGGCAAGAAAATTGGTGTGAATCCTTAAGGTAAAAGTTTAAATGACATGGAGATGTAATGACAATGCTCAATCAGTCTCCACAATTTTAATCAAGTACAGTGGTACCTCAGGTTACAGACGCTTCAGGTTACATACGCTTCAGGTTACAGACTCCGCTACCCAGAAATAGTACCTCAGGTTAAGAACTTTGCTTCAGGATGAGAACAGAAATTGTGCAGCGGCAGCAGCGGGAGGCGCCATTAGCTAAAGTGGTGCTTCAGGTTAAGAACAGTTTCAGGTTAAGAACGGACCTCCGGAATGAATTAAGTACGTAACCAGAGGTACCACTGTAATTCAGTTTATTAATCAGTTACTGCTTCATCACTTGTTATTTAATAGTGTTTGGTCGCCATCTGTCATGGATGCTTTAGCTGGGATTCCTGCATTGCAGGGGGTTGGACTGGATAACCCTTGGGGTCCCTTCCAACTCTGCAATTCTTTGTTTCTATGCCACAGGCTAGTTATAGAGAAGAAAATGTACATTTTTATTCAGATTTCTGCTGTAGATGTGCCCTGTGTTCCTGAGGCTGCAACCAGGTTCCTTCCCACATCCCTCTCATTTTCCCAGATAGCTTCATATTTAAACCTTTTGTGTCTACGAATAAAATAAACATTTTGACACAAGAGTGTGCTGATTTCTGTCTTTCACCCACAAAAACAGTAGAGGTAAGGAGAGAAGAGAGATGCTTTACTCTACATCGGAATGAGGCCTGGGCAAAATAATCTATCTCTGGGTCAGAAAACCTTGTAAAATCTTGAAAAGAATGTTTGTTTCCCTCCAAGCACCCATGCTTCAGGCATACAATGCAGCCATTGTTTAAAAACCATTTTCATGTAAAACACTTGAATCCTTTGAGGGGGGTCATCCAGTGTCATTTGTAGAGAGGGAGGCTAGAAGTCCCTAGAGATCTCCCTCCTCCTCCTTCCAGCGTGAATTGCCTTGCTGCATTGGCAGAAGCAAGAGGGGTTTGGATAGGCGGTCAGCCTCCTCCTCTGTTGGTGAAATGGAGTGTGCTGAGTTTGCATTAGTTCATGCTGGGAGACTTAACTGGAGAGCTATGTATAATCATTAGCTTTGTTAATCCTTTCAGCCGCTTTGGGAGGCAGTCGGTCAGTATTATTACTTCCTTGTTTGGGAGACCTGAGTTCAGGGGGATCTTGGGTGGTCTCCGGCAGGACTTAATGCCTCAGAAATGAGGACTCAAGCTTGCCTGTAAACTGAAGCATCTTGATTTTTAAATCCCACCCTCTCTGTCCCTAGCACGTTGGGGAAGCTTCTGGCTACTTGGAGGGAAATGCCCTCTGCACATGATTGAAGCCCCCCTTTACTAATTATAAGTGAGGCCTATGGGTTGCAGGTGGCGCTGTGGGTAAACCACCAAGCCTCTTGGGCTTGCTGATCAGAAGGTTGGTGGTTTGGATCCACATGACTGAGTGAGCTCCCGTTGCTCTGTCCCAGCTTCTGCCAACCTAGCAGTTCGAAAGCACACCTGTGCAAGTAGATAAATAGGTACCACTGTGGTGGACAGGTAAATGGTATTTTTGTGCGCTCTGGCACTCGACACGGTGTCCTGTTGCGCCAAAAGTGGTTTAGTCCTGCTGGCCACATGACCCGGAAAGCTGTCTGTGGACAAATGCCGGCTCCCTCGGCCTGAAAAGTGAGACGAGCACCACACCCCATAGTCACCTTTGACTGGACTCAACCGTTCAGGGGTCCTTTACCTTATAAGTGGGGCCTGGCATTGAAAATAGCTTCTAGAACGAAACTTTCGTGTTCCAGTGTTCAGCTTTTTTTGTGATGTGGGAAAGTGGTCGGTGTTTGCAAAGACTTTTATTTCAGCATAAGGAATATGCTGGAAGAGAAAGAAATGTCCATTGATGGGACATGTTATGCTTAATTTAGGTTTACGTGCTTTTACGCACACACAAAGTATTTGGCTGTTCCTGTTCCATAACTGTGGGTTCAGGAACTCTCAATACAGAAAATCTGGGCTAAGCAGAATTGCTGGTTACTGCACAGCCTGGGAGCATAACGATAAGTGCAGCCGCACACTTAGAAATCTGCTTAATCAAGACTGCGTATGGAGATGCCTCAGGGCTGTACTGTACCATTCATTGCACTGCAGGTTCCACAACCCCTTCACTCCGGAAAAAGGAGCCAGCTGGCTTTGAATTCTGTGTTCTTGACTTCAGTAGTGGAGATGACAGTACCTCTGTAGCTAAAGTCAAGAAGAATTGTGTGGAGAAGGGGTGCAGGCATTCATTACCAGATTATTTCCCCCCTCCAGCAGCGTGCGTTCTTGGAGATGTTAACATGCAAGTATTCCCAAGGCTGCCTTCCCTTCTTGGGCACATGCGTGTGGAGGAGGCCTGTATTCTTACATGAAGAACGGGGTAAATTCAGCTTGGCGTTCTTTAAGTGTAGACGTGCTTCTAGCTGTCACAGAAAATCTTCCTTCCCTGAATCCAGGAATGTGACCTAAGTATGCGAAATAATACTAGACTACTTACAGCCTGCCAGCCTATCAGCTGTATGCTGGCTTTTCTGGAGCTGATCTAAAATGGATGGGAAACTTCAGCCTATGGGCAGGATGTGACTCACAGCCAGGTTTCATTCAACCCTCTGGGATGAAGACCCACTCTTGGATTTGATTCTACATGCTACTGGATTGTAGCCTCTGACAGGTTTCCCCTGTGCTAATAAATCCCTCACATTATTTATAATAGTGATGTCCTGTTTATAGCCCTCAAGGTTATAAAGTAATCTCTGTTAAGGGGATAAAACTGTCTGTTAGATGTCAAAATATCCCATATTCAGGCTTATGTATCCAATTTCAGAATCAAACCATGGTTTAATGTTCTGGCTTTGGAAGAAACTATGGTTTGAACAAACCACACTTCCCTGTATTCAGAACTGCAGTATCTTCACGTCCTTCCCTTGCACGTGGCGTGGAGCTGCTGCACACAAACCTAAAGGCGACACCTCCATAAGCCATACTTTAGCATTACATCTGAACCAGATCAGTGAAACAAGCTGTTGCTCAGACATAAGCTATAGTTACGGTTTGTCAATCAGACACCTACTCAGTTCACACATAATACTCAGCTAAACTATGAGTTAGTGTGAACAAACTGGTGCACATTTAGAAAACGATGGCTGCTTTGTTCCTCCTGTTTCGTTGCTGCCTCTCCACCTGGAACTAAGCCATAGTTTGGCTTGGTCTTAGGTGTTAACCCAGGCAAACCATAAGTGGTCAGCCAAGGGCAAACCTTGGTTACAGCTTGTGGCTTGTTTCGATAAAAGACAAACCACATGCCAGGTTTTGCAGGTATTCCTAAACCAAACTCTGGCTTGAGATACCAGTAGAGATGCTGGTAGACAGCAGGACCAGGGAAGAAGCAGAGCAGCTGTTTTATATATATATATATATATATATATATATGAGTTTGACCAAACTGTGGGAGGCCGTGAAAGACAGGAGTGCCTGGCGTCCTCTGGTCCATGGGGTCACGAAGAGTCGGACACGACTAAACAACAACAACAACATATATAATGCACCAGATATTTGCTTGTACATTCTAAAGCATAGTTAGCTTTAGTGTTATGCGTGAACCACGCTATTGTACAAAGCCATGGTTGATCTTTAACCAAGATTGGCACAATGGTTCATAAAAGAGGTCCAACCCATTGTACATGTTGATGTGACTTCTTCAGTTATTTGTAAACCTCCTGGGTTTTGGATTCTGTGAACCGAAAACCTTTAAACAAATGTTAAAACAAAAAATTAACATTTGGGCTACCCAGCAATAACTAAAATACCCATTTGAAGAAACCTACACCCCATCAAAATATGTAAGTATCTCAATAGAAAATTATTCCAAGTTGGTTTGTTGGTAGTATATATTTGCTTCCTTGCTTAAGGCTTAGTTTACGCTAACAGTATTTTGCAGCAGTGCTCCTGGGTGCAATTTTTACTGTTCACAGCCTTAGCTTCTAAGCCGTTTTGACAGCAAAATGTCACTCCATCTGCTTTTTTGTTTTTAGCTCTGAATACATTAACTCATGGGTGGCCTACATTTTAGTAACACCAGACAAGTTGGATTTTATACCCCGTGTTGGATAAATATATGCAGACCCTGCTGTGTTTGTGTTTTTGTTGCCCAAGTGATTCTCTTGGAATCTTAAGAATCCTGTGTTTTTTGTGTGTAAAGTTTCTAGCCCTCATTTGACTGCAAAGATAATGAAACAGTAGTCATTTGTCCCCAAGGCTTAAAATTCAGAATGAGCATAAGAATTACCCTAACGTGTATTACTCCTGATTTCAAAGACAAGTCTCCTGAGTTTGAAGTGACTACTGCCAGATCTCTTTAAGTCAGTCCAACTGTTTGAAAGATTACCAGCACAATCCTATATGTGTGTCTTCGGATGTAAGACCCATTTATGTTCAGTGGAGTTTACTGCCAGGTAAATGTGTATAGGATTGGAACCTTAAGTAGTTGGGCAGTCTTAAGTAGGGTGGTAGTCAGATGTGCATGTTGGAGATTTGTGGTGGAGAGAGAGAGAGCGCGTGCAAAGTTAATACACATAACAAGGTCATGTTGATAAGAGCTGTACACTTCCTGAAACATGCTGAGCACTGTAAGTGTGGTGCACCAAAATTCTGCACCAAGTAATGCTGTTTATCGGCCTTTAGACGGCCTTTAGACGAAGCAGATCAAAAGTGTCTGAGAGGGCTCACCCGGTCTGGCATGTTTGAAAATGCCTGAGTATTTGTTCCCATAACTGATAGTGCGTTCAAGACATGCTCATCAAAAGGACTCAAAGCAGAACTCCTATCTCCATAAGCAGCTCTTTACTATTGCCGTAGACATTGCCCCGGGAATTCCTGTATCAGAATATTATTGTTAACTGTCAGTCATAAAAGCACAATCTGTCCCTTGCTAACATCGTGCAGATTGGCATTGTAGAAGTCTACCCCCCTTCACCTGAAACTTTGATGTGAATTTCCTTAATGGTTTAGAAAAAATATCCTTGAATTTGTCTCAGTTAATGTCGTCCCTGTCCCCCCACACTTTCATGAAATATCCTAGGACCTGGCCCTGACCTAAAGGGACACCTGACCATTAGGTCCAGTCGCGGACGACTCTGGGGTTGCGGCGCTCATCTCGCTTTATTGGCCAAGGGAGCCGGCGTACAGCTTCTGGGTCTTGTGGCCAGCATGACTAAGCCGCTTCTGGTGAACCAGAGCAGCGCACGGAAACGCCGTTTACCTTCCCACCAGAGTGGTACCTATTTATCTACTTGCACTGGTGTGCTTTCGAACTGCTAGGTGGGCAGGAGCAGGGACCGAACAACGGGAGCTCACCCCATCACGGGGAATCGAACCACCGACCTTCTGATCAGCAAGCCCTAGGCTCTATGCTTTAACCCACAGCGCCACCCGTGCCCTGACCTAGAAACCTCTAAATTGCAGGTGTTTGTGTGTGGTCTTCTGGTGGTGGGTAACAGAAAGTGATTTTGACACATGCTCAGAAGCACGATTGGTGGTTGTTTTGCATGTAGCAGAGAAAAGCTTAGTCATTGAGGACCGGATTAAAGTGTGCGGAGTCTTGGTTCAGATGAAGTACTGGTCTTTGTGGCTTTTGGCTTTGGTCATCTCTCTCTTATATTACAAACTCTTCTGCTCTTGTGAGGCCTTGCGCTAAAGTTAGCTGGGCACATAGGAGTGAAATGAGGACACCACTGGCAGTCTCCAGCCTAATTTCCCTTGCGTTTTGTGGAAATCAAGCAGGCCCGGGAAAAAGGAAAAAAATCTCCACGTGGCAAGTCATCCAAGTTCTCCTTGAGAGGGGGAACAAAAAAGAAAGAAAAGAAAACCTAATCCCTACTGAAAATGGAATTTAATAGAAACTGAATGCAGATGCCTTGACAAGTCACTGATTTCAAAACCCGACTCTCCAGAAAGTAACAAGGGTTATGGCTTAAATCACCCTTTGGCTCTGACTGTAAAAAGCATAAATCTGCTAACCAAGTAAAGGCAATAATAAGTAATAAAATCCTAGATATATAGCCTTGCTGCAATGCATTGCTTATAGGTAACAGTCAAAAGAGCTATAAAAGTTCCATTCAAGGGGGTGGGGAAGCACAGTTCAGTCAAACTGAAATAGAACCACGGTGCAGCCCTAGACAGGTCTACTCAGAAGTAAGCCCCATTGACTTCACTGAAACTTGCTGCAAGGTTAGCGTGTATAGCATTGCAGTGTAGTATTAGGTATTCTCACTGGCCTGGTTCTCATCTAAAACAATTGGCTTATTGTAATGTGCAGCGCTGCTGAAATCGGGCCATTTTTACCCTTTCCTTTTCCGATTTGAGAAAACAAACCACAGTGCTGGCTTAGCGTTACACACGAACCAGTGCTCATGCATCTCTTTTCTCCAAACCCGTGATAGAAAGCCAGTTGCATGTAACACTAAGCCAATGCTTGTGATGTGCACACTGTCAGCTCAGCTCAGCAAAGGGCAAGACAGGACAGGTGTGATTTGAGCGATGTGCACCAGCACACTGCTAATTCACAGTAAACCATGGTTTGTTTCTAACCATGGCTTACCATTGTCTGTGAATGGGATCAGTGGCAGCAGCTATCCTGGTTCTCAAGCGGAGGTTCTTCATATCACCTGCTACCTGATTATTTTTGGCCGCTTAGAGGTTTCAGTGCAAAGACAGAAGTACGGTTTTGGGGGGACAGAAGGCGGGCGAGTGTGGAGGACTCCCTGGTCCTGAATGGGGTAACTGTGCCCCTGAAGGACCAGGTGCGCAGCCTGGGAGTCATTCTGGACTCACAGCTGTCCATGGAGGTGCAGGTCAATTCTGTGTCCAGGGCAGCTGTTTACCAGCTCCATCTGGTACGCAGCCTGAGACCCTACCTGCCCGCAAACTGTCTTGCCAGAGTGGTGCATGCTCTGGTTATCTCTCGCTTGGACTACTGCAATGCGCTGTATGTGCGGCTACCTTTCAAGGTGACCCGGAAACTACAACTAATCCAGAATGCGGCAGCTAGAGTGGTGATTGTGAGCGGCCGCCGAGACCATATAACACCGGTCTTGAAAGACCTACACTGGCATCATTCTGCCCGGACACTGAGGTCCAGTGCTGAGGGCCTTCTGGTGGTTCCCTCGCTGTGAGAAGCCAAGTTACAGGGAACCAGGCAGAGGGCCTTCTCAGCAGTGGCACCCGCACTCCCACCAGATGTCAAAGAGAAAAATAACTACCAAACTTTTAGAAGACATCTGAAGGCAGCCCTGTTTAGGGAAGCTTTTAATGTTTAATAGGTTATTGTATTTTAGTGTTTTGTTGGAAGCCGCCCAGAGTGGCTTTGGGAAACCCAGCCAGATGGGTAGGGTATAAATAATAAATTATTATTATTAGGCGGCATTTAAAGGTTGTTAAACAAATGGATAGTTGGAGAGGCCCTGGATCGAACCCAGGACTTTCAGCATATAATGCGTTTGCTTTTATCACTGAGCTATGGCTCGTCCCTGACAAACTTGCATCATCAACTTTCCATGTATGTTACCCCTTTCATCCACCCTGCTCCTCCGTTTCTTTCTTGGGACGCTTGTTTCCCAGATTCCTCTCAAGTCATTGCGTGTCTTCCATATCTCAAGGGGGGTGGGGTTGTCTTCATCCCATGATCTGGCTTGCAGAAACCACTTTTTAAAATGAGCACATAACCATTCACTCACCCAGAGGAACACTGGCTCTATTTTAACTCGTCGTGCATTCAGCTTCTCCTTAGTCATTTAAAGGAAATCCACAAACACTCCTAGCTTCAAGGTTCCCAAGCCATGCAATCAACAAAATTATATGCTCCTCATGGTGAGATTCTGCAACCTAACCGTGGTAGCTGTGGGCACGTTGTGCAGCATCGAGGTCCAAATCGGAAGTGTGTCGCAGACTGGAGAGCATTTTATTCGTATGTGTGGTCCAATGGAACAGAGCCTCAGACTTGGCCTTGGGAAAAGACAGCTTAGCTGTGAACTCTCTGGGTGGCCTTACAGGCCAAGCCCCCCTAGCTTTCGGACTCAATTCCCAATTTGTAAAATGAGAGCAATTCTGTCATAGGACAGGCAAACAAACAAACAAACAAAAACTAGAAGCTCTTCAGTCATGAAAACCGTAATGTAAACAGTTTGTGATGATAGCCACATTTTCTCCACGCACCTCCGCTCAGAAGTCTTGTTTTACTTCTTATTTTTTTGAAACTTCTTGGCTTCGTAATTGTATTTCCAAATTTATTTCTGCAAGCGGGAGTGCTAACAAAGAGCAGGTTGTTCAGGATTCTGACAAGAACCTAGGCAGAGCTCCAGAAGGAAAGGTAGCTATTCTGAGCAGCTTGCTCCCCATACGTCTTTCTCAGTCTCTTACTGTTTTCTGTACAAAGTACCGTATTTTTTGCTCTATAAGACTCACTTTTTCCCTCCTAAAAAGTAAGGGAAAATGTGTGTGCATCTTATGGAGCGAATGCAGGCTGCATAGCTATCTCAGAAGCCAGAACAGCAAGAGGGATTGCTGCTTTCACTGCGTAGTGATCCCTCTTGCTGTTCTGGCTTCTGAGATTCAAAATATTTTTTTTCTTGTTTTCCTCCTCCAAAAACTAGGTGCGTCTTGTGGTCTGGTGCGTCTTATAGAGCGAAAAATACGGTAGTTCAGTTCGTTGCTGTTGATCTGTACTGTATGGTTAGCTGGAAGTTGTTGGTTGTTGTCTCCCTCTACCACCCCCTACCCCAGTTTGTCTACACACACACAGCACCACTCTTTCTCTTCTCTGTGCTGAACAATGGAAATCTCTCCTATGCTTTGCACATTGATTTTGTGAAAATACTGTAGCCCTAAAAAGAAGCAAATACACTAACCATGGATTTTCTCTTTTAACTGTCTCACCTAGAATTTGCTCTTGTTGGCAATGGCTCTCCAGCTACCCAGCCTTTCTTAAACTGGGGAGGTCATGATTCTCAGGGCCGATCTTTCCATTAGGTGAATGGATGCAACAGCCTCAGGTGGCAGGTCTGGGAACAGCTGTCCAATCCACTCCCCCAAGCTTACTTCTACTGGCTAGTCCAGAGGTCAGCAAACTAAGTTCTGCAGGCTGGATCAGGCCCAGTTGCCTTCAGGATCCGGCCCGTGGACCGTCCATGGATCAGCGTGGGGGTTCTGTTTGTTTGGGCTGCGCCATCCCCCCCCGCGCCATTCCATTCCCCCATCTCTCTCACACACACCTCCCTCCCTCCCCCTGGCTTCTCCCCACCCTGCCTAGAGGAGGAAGGGCTGGCTGAGCGCCATTTTAAGCAGCCCCTCTCCGGAGCCAGCCCTTTCACGCCACTCATCCCCCCGCCGCCGCCACCCTGGTGCTCCTGTGGGCCAGAGAGCGGAGCTGATGAGCTCGCTCTGCCTACCCACGAGAAGCAGCAGCAGCGGTGGTGGTGGTGGTGGTGGTGGCAGCCCCTGGGAAGCTAAGCGCAGTGGCTGGGGGTGGGTGGAGAGGAAGACTACTTGCCCCCCTTGCATCTTCTTCCAGCTCCCCCCCTGGTGCCACTTTTCCAGTCGGCTACAAGGTCTGAGAGACAGCGGACTGGCCTGCGGCTAATTTTTTTTGCCAACCCCTGGGCTAGTCTTCCTACCTGGCAAGTCTCTCTGCTTCTTCCTTCCCACCCTTTCTTGGCAGTGGCTACTTCCCTCAGAGCAAGGCATTCTGGTGGGGTGGCTGTGCTGCTGTGGCCAATGATGCCTAAAATGTGTGTGGTGGGATATTTTATAGTTACTGTAATTTTGCAAACATTTTTTCTTCTGGTTCTTGGCATTGTTTTTTGCCACTGCAAAAGAACTTCCATGGGATGCTTGAAGGAGGGATCCAACCCACCCCCAGGTCCTCTGTAGAGTGAAGCAGGGAATGATGAGATGATGTGAGAGGTCCTATCTGGCACTGCAAAATAGTGTGAGCTGGGGTCGGGGAGGACTGCTGCCAAAGAAGCAGTGGCAAAGCAAACAGAAGGGACAGGGTGCTTCCGCACTGCTAATGCAGAAGGGATGAAGAAGAGCAGCAGCAAAGCCAATGGCTGCTCAGATAGCTCAGTCTCTCGCATCAGCCCTGGCATGGATTGAAGTTGGGATCATCTTGATGCAAAGGATGTGTTATGCCACTGAGCTGCAGTCCCTTATATAAAGGAACACAACTGTTGGTTGCACACCACAAGATAGTCCCCTGTTTGTTTCCTAATCACATTTCTATACTACTGTGTATTTTGCCAAGATTTCGGCTTTTGATTTATGTAGATGCATAAATTAACTCAGAGGTTGAGATAAGGTTAGTCCTTCTTGCATTATCAGACGCGCTTGGCTCTACAGGCTGACGTGAAACACACAGAACCCTTAACTACTTTGTGTGTGTATTGTTAACCTCTCTTGAGTGCAGCCCTTTGTGGGAAAGTGTTGCGCAGTTTGAAATCTAACATAACCAAAGTTAAGAAAGCTTGCAAGCTCGCAGAATCCTTTACAAGTTATTCCTTCCCTTCTTCCAATGGCTTTAACAACAGTTAAGGTTTATATCCGAACTGACCATCAGCTAAAAGTTCCGTATCCATACTGGTATTAAGACAACTTCATATGGTTGTATATCATAATTGTTATTCTCTTGTTCCTTGTTCATTTTTCCCAGTGCATCTCTGCTCATTCTACTCTTACTGGCCATCACACTAAACAATGGCTATGAGACATGAATGAGCCTAATCTTTTTCAGAGATCATGCGCTCCCCTCTCCTGTGTGGCTAGGAGTTCAGAATTTCTGTCTTTATGTAACCACAGTATGTCAGGCCATCCAAACTGAGTTTACTATAAACTGTGGTTAGTTTAAAACAAACTTCAAACCATAGTTTCTGAAGCTGGCTTGTTTAACCATAGTTAATGTTAAACACGGTTTACAGGTTTGGACGATGTGGCAAACCACACTAGAAGAGGCACTGCCATCTTTAAAGGCAATCTATTCCTCCCCCCCCCCTAAAATAAAATTGTGTGCCTGAAAATTACAGCATATCACTTCAGGAAAGAAGTCAACAATGACTTGAATCATGATGGCAGTTGTAGCAAACATATCTGAGCTTTGTAAATACTCCATCTCAGCACTGTAGATCAGGCATTTATCACCAAAATCCCTTTTCATTTTGCCCACTGACTGGTTCTGTGAAACCTGGAAATTTGCATACTCCTAATGCAGCTTTGATATCATCTAGTAATAGGTGTGCCATTTTGCCTCCTACTTCTGCCTAAAGCACATCAAAGCAAGTGCCCTTTCTTTATCGACTGGTTCTGCAAGTTAATAAAAAGGAGAGAAGTGGGGACTTTTAACTGGGATTAACCACCCTTCAGATGGGCTCTTAAAAATAAAAATTACACAGGCAGTATTTGGCTTAGCTATACCTTAGTTCCTCGGTGTTGGTCTGCAGTGAAACAAAAACTTGTTTTGCATCCAGAAGGTTTTATTGCTTTATGGGTGTTATAAACAACACTGTGTGTTTGCAGTAGGCACTGCTAAGTAACAAGAGAGCTCTGCTATTTGTGGCACAGTGAGAGTTAGTGTGACAAGTGTTTGGCAATGACAGCAATGAGCTAGGTAGCCCCTGATTTGACTCTCACCTTGGCAAGGCAATTCAGTAGGTCTTAGGCTAGTCTCAACTCTGAGGACTTGAGTAAGCACTGACCCAAAGCTCAGGTAATGGTGACGGTGGCTGAGCTCAGAGTGCCTTTAATGAATTCCTTAAACTCCTCCCCTTGAACTTGCCTCCCCCAGTTTAAGCCAAATCATCGTCACTCTTCTAAGAGCAGTACAGTGGTACCTCCTCGGGTTAAGAACTTCACTCGTTCCGGAGGTCCGTTCTTAACCTGAAACTGTTCTTAACCTGAGGTACCACTTTAGCTAAAGGGGCCTCCCACTGCTGCCATGCCGCCACTGCACGATTTCTGTTCTCATCTTGAAGCAAAGTTCTTAACCCGAGGTACTATTTCTGGGTTAGCGGAGTCTGTAACCTGAAGCGTCTGTAACCTGAAGCGTCTGTAACCCAAGGTACCACTGTATCAAGAGAAGACCGAAAAATAAGTAAAAGTGCTGGTCTCCCAACCACCCAGTAATCTCAGAACTGCTTCAGCCAATCAGTTTCCAAGCAATGTTATCTTCTGGCTAGTAAGCAAACTTTGCAAAAGTTATGTTTAGAATTGCCATATCAAGGACACAGGCTGTTGCCTTCTGTTGTTACAGTGCAAAGATAAAATATTTTCCGTACAAAATAAATAATATTCTGCTCAGAAAGGGGAGTGGGGTGAGGGGAGATGGGGGCAAGGAGAGTTCTTCTGGTAGCCTGATAGCAAGAGGGCCCGTTGTGTCATTCCTGGCAACCAAGTGTTTTTCCCTTTTGAGAACACGAATTCTGGAAAGTGGAGTGGGTACAATCCACCATGAAGTTCTTCACAGCCCTGCTTGATCAGCAGCTACATATGTGGGGGTTACGTTCTGGGGGCCGCACCTAAGGCAAATAACGTATAGTCAAAACCAATTGGGTTCAATGGCGGGTGGAATTGCCAGAGTCATTTTCCCCACTACCTTGCCCCCTTTCTGCCTATTTTATTTTACCACCAGCATGAAGCTGAATGTGCACAAGTTAAATGCATGCAAGTTGCAAACTGTAGCTGCAGTTCATTTGAATCAGATGTTCAGAGGAGAACTCTCCAGTGGGAGTGTGCCCAAAATGTGTTTGCCAGGCTTTGGAGTTGCTTGCAAGGTATAAAATGGCAGAGATGTTTTGAATCCTTGCTGTGATCAAAAACTTCCGTCTTGCAGCTCCAGAGCACCCCGACCTCACGTCCACAGTTCATAAACGTGTAGCATCTGAATGTTAATATTTTTCTGAATTAAACTGCTAACATTTGAAAATCAAAGAGGATAATTGAGATGATGCTGTCAAGATAACAAAAGCATAGATTTTAGTATCTGTATTTATTCCAGCTATATTTCTGAATATATACTGTATGTTTAAAGTGGCATTGACGTTCAGCATTGTGTGTGCTACAAGCATGGACAGTAGATGAAAGTCTTCCTTATGCTCTGTATATTTTTATGTCCGGTTTAGCTTGCATGCGAGGTAAGCTTCTTAGATAGTTTAGTTGAGTTATGCAGCAATCAGGCTTGAGCAAAACACAGCCTAATTTGCAATCCAGCTAAGGTTCTCCACAGAACTCTGATGAAGGAGTTTTGGTTTTGCAAGACTTGTTTTCATTGGCTGTCATTCATGACTTTTGGCAAGGAATAATGGGCAGAATCATTTAAGGGAGTGAGGAGACTCTAGGGAGGTCGTGTTGAGCAGAGCAGTGGTCATCCGCAAGGGGCAGGGATGGGGAATAAGGTGAAACAGAGGCTTAAAGATAAGGTTGGACAAAGCTTTGGGAAGCTAAGCTTTAAAAGTAAGGTCAAGAAGTTGAGTACATGAAGGAAAGAGGAGCCAGTGAGAGTACAATGTCTTGGAGCCAGGCTGTAGCTCATTGGTAGAGCACTTGATTTGCAGGCAGAAAGTACCAGGGTCTCCGCAATATACAAAATACTACTCCAAAATCCCACAAACCCCCTAGACGCAATCAAAAAACAATGGGAGAATGACCTAGGCTATGAGATTAACCCCACTCAATGGACCAGAATGTGGTCTAAACCCCCCTTTAAATTCATATCAACGAAAAGAAAGGAACTCACACTGAAACTCACCTACAGGTGGTACCTAACACCAAGGAAACTAGCGCTAATACGCCCAGGAACCTCACCAAAATGCTGGAGAGGGTGCACCTCCACAGGCACATACCTCCACATGTGGTGGGAGTGTCCCAAAATCCAACTATTCTGGACAATAGCCATACGAGAAATATGTAAAATAACTAAGCAAGTATTAGATATCACCCCAGAATTGGCCCTACTAAACATCTTCCAAGACAACAATGCCCATTTACACCACAAAGAACTCATAACCCACCTACTTTCAGCAGCCAGAAACACTATAACCAGACACTGGAGAGACCTGTCAGGAGTAAGCATGGACCAATGGTACCAAATAGTATGGGAAACAGCCCTACTAGAAAAATTAACTAATAAACTGAAACTGACACGGGGACAAACAGAAGAAGATGCCTTCACCCCGGTATGGCTCCCCTTTATCACATACACAGCCCAACAAGACAATGACAATAACCCACCAACAGCATACAAATCAATATGGCTAACCTGATCCAAAACACCCACCCACCTCACTCACACACGAAAACAAAGATCACCACAGCCAATCTAGGCCAACCCCAACCTCTCTCACCACCAAAGGAACACAAGTAACGCTGACACCAAACTCTACATACATTAAGCATAATAGAAACATCGCCACCCGACCCCACCCCCATCCATTTTCCCTCCCTCCACCCCCCTTTCTTTTTCCTTTCTTTTTTTCTTTTCTTCTCCCCCTAATGCCTCAACAAATGAAATAGATTTGTAAAGATGTTACATGGAAAAAAAAATACGAGGCGTTACACTTACTTCTGTAAAACAAGAAAATCCTGAATAAAATAATTTTTTTTAAAAAAGAAAGTACCAGGGTCAACCCCAGGGAACTTCATTCTTTCATGTCTTTTAAAGATTAGGTAGCAAATGGTGTGAAAAAGCTCTGCCTGAGGCCATGAAGAACTGACACAAGAACTGGACTCAGTTGATAGGTCCTTTGACCAGATACACGGCATCTTCCTATGTTCCAGGGAAGGCGTTTGGGGGAAGGTGTTGCATAGTCTGAGAGGCTGGAGAGGTGGATGATTTTGGCAGTGGTGTTTTGGATAGAGGTGAGATGATAGAAATGTGAAAATGGGAGGGCCAGAAAGGAGAAGGCTGCAGTAGGCAAGATGGGAGATGACTAGCACAAAGAACCTGAATTTTAGCCGAGAGGAGTGGATGGGTTTTAATTATATTGCGTTCTTGAATAGGGAGATGCAGTGTGGTTTGGCAACTCTTTTGATGTGGTGGAGGGCGAAGGAGAAGAGAAAAGTCGCAGAGAGAGAGGCATGGAAGGAAAGATGAACATTTAGCCTTTCGGCTTTCAGCTTGTGTCATCTCCTTGAAAATACACGCAAGATATCACACGAGGCAGCAGAGGTTTAGGATTGGAGTCTTCCTTCTCCTGGATGGGCTACCTTCCCAGGTTGATGAGCCCAATCTGTGGCTCATTTCCCTCTGCAGCACATTGCCAGAGCCTGTCTTCGCATGCAGGGGAAGTCCCTAAGTCATTGAAGGTTTGAGACCCATCAGCTTCCCTCACCTGGTTTAGCTGGCCAGTTAAAACCGTTCCCAGGGTGTGGCTACTGTCACATGCTTACAGCTTCTAGGAGCCACAGGTGATAGCTGTGGGGAACAAAGATGGACAAACTAACCCAGAAGGAGCCCAAGGTGTCCCCCACCAGAGGTATTACCCCTCCCCAACACCCCATACATTCAGTAATCTGATACTATCGTCATTATATATATATTGTTCATTCTCTCCCCCCTCTAAATGAGCTTTTTATTTTTTGAATGTTGCCTTCTACTTTCTTTAAGCTTCTGTCTATCACAGCAGAGTTTACTGCTGGGTGTTCGAATACTAACTAAATGTTGGATTAATCTGCTGAAGTCTAGCTGAGACTTGCCTTGTTCTCTACTGTGAGCAGAAAGCCCAGAGCCTTTAAGCCCTCCTGCGTGGGTGTGGTGGACAAAGGTGAATTTCTAAGTGTTTCTGTAACAAAGCAACGGGTGTGGCGCCAATATCTTAGAAGAGACACCGAGTATATCCTCCGCACTGGCCTTTTATTCCTCGGAGGGGCAGCCTCCTGCGGCGATTACTTTGTGTTCTTCCAACCGGCGGCAAAAATAGTTAACTACATAAAGAGACGGCGTGATATAGGAGCTTCCCTTTTTAAGATACCTCACTGGGAGATGCGGTGCCTCTCTGACATGCAGCAATTCGCATTGCTAAGAGAGTAAGCTTCGTGTGGCCCAAACAGCAACCTCAGTGGGTTGGGGGTGCGCGGTTTAATTGAGAAGGAAGCCCCTCCTGAGAGTACTTAAGCGAGGAAAGGAAATCTTTCCCCTAAACAGGGTTCCTGATAACAGTGTTCATAAATACCACACTTTCATTCGTCATACGCAATGTCAATAAAACAGCTGTTTAAGCAAATCTATGAGTTGACCCTTTACATTTCTGCTTGTGAATGTGGACCAGTCCATGGAATAACCCCCACTTTTTTTTTTATCCTGGTTGTTTTCCAGCAATCGTTCTCCAATGAAGTCCATTGTGTTGAAGAAATTTTAAAGGTGAGTGTATCTGCCTGTGGTTGGTGTGTGCTTTAAGCAACAGATGTGGGCAGCAGAACCATTTACTTCTGCTGTGTAAAGGAAGGAATTGCTTGTTTTTTTCTGTGGCTAGCTACAGGGTGTGAATTCAAAGGTTGTTTGCTTTGGATGAACAATAAAGGTTTCCTTTGAAAGGCTTCAGACTACCCAACCTGAATGTTTCTGGGCAATCCTTGTAATAGGTTTGAAACAAAACCATGTGTTTCATGTTTTCTAAATTGCTAGCCCTAGATAACATACTGTATGTAGATATGACCTTTGTATGCTGTGAAGTTCTGTGGGTGGTTTACGATAAATAAGCAAACAATTGAAATTTCAAGTAAAACATTTTTTTTAAAAAAAACACTTTTTTAAAAAGGAAGGGGAAGAGATACAAAAATTCAGCCGTGAGTTTTGGTTTGTTGCAAGATCTCATTTTCAACTGCATCCTCAAAATTAAAAGCACATAAAAAAACAAACAGAGGCCCAGACCATCTGTGTTTTTAAAAAAAGATCTAGGTGAACAGAAAGTTACTGAAAAGGCCACAAAGATGGGCGCCCTGTGAGCCTAACTGAGAAGGTTATTCCATAACTGGGGTGCTGCTGTTGAAAACACATTTCCTGGAGGTTATCCACTTCATTTTGTTTGGTGGGGGCACCAAAAGCAGGGCCTCTGAAGAGGTTTGTGTAGGTCTGTATGCCCTTTACCTGGTCTATAAAGGCATTTAAAAATTTAAAAGGCCAATGCCATTTAAAGTGTTGAAACCACCACATTAAATTGGGCCCAGAAACAATCTGAGAGCCAGTACCATGTGGTTGTGTACATACTGTACCTTGAAAGCACATTCAAAGCACATTGCCCGTCTCAAATAATTCTGGGCATTGTAGTTTTACCCCACACAGATTAATAGTTCCCAGCAAAAATTCGGAAACTATCGAATTTCTCCCTGATAAGGCTATTCCATAACTGCTATTGAATACAAACTTTCTCTAGGGTCCCTCACACCCCAACTTTTTCTAGTTTGTGCCACTTCATCAAGTATTATTAGCAGAAGCTTTTCCCCCCTCCCTTTCTCCTGCCCGGGAAATAGTGGACACATGCATTTTAAAAACGGCACTGTATACTCTATACCTCGTAATAGCCAAAGGAAGTTGATATGGGCCTGAGGTTCAAAGCAGAATCTGAAATTCCAGTGCCCCAGTTCTTCTCTGCTGCTGCTGCTGCTTTTAATGCACCAATTCAGACACAGTTTAAAATTTAGTATGCAGTATATTCAAAATGATTGGTGGCAGTAGAAGGATGGTGGTATTGTGCATTTTCCTACCCCAAACCAAAGTCCTCAAATGCCAGGGAAGAGAACACACACACACACAAACACCGTGATAGCTCGAAGGGTCTCAAGAACCAAGAAGCAAAAACACAGATTATAATCTTGTGCTGTCCCAGTGCTTGTGTCTTGATGCTGGGTAAGTACAGGAAATGGGCATTAAAGACTTGTTTTCATTTTTTCCATTCTTTCTCTCTCTCTCTTAGGAAATGACCCATTCATGGCCACCTCCTTTGACAGCCATCCATACTCCTAGCACAGCTGAGCCTTCAAAGTTTCCTTTCCCTGCAAAGGTATAATAATAATAATAATAATAATAATAATAATGGTTGCTTAAATCTAATCAGTTAAAAATGTCAATCCATTGAAATAAGTTTGAATTGAAAAACAATAAAATGATGACTGTAAACGTAATTACTGCAGAGCACAAAGTCAGTATACTCACATTGTCCTACGGAAGATACTCTGAAGACAAATAACAGTGTTCAAATAACTTCCATTTATTATATCAGTATTCATAGTATGTCATGACGTGTTAATTGTCTTGCAATGCTCCCCTTTCTCACCCCTTATGCCTGGAATTGCCTTTCAGGCCACCTCCTCACTTCTTTGAAATTATTTTTCAAAGCTCAACTTCTCTGTGGAACCTTTAACAAAGACTTTTAGTCCCCATTTCTTATGGTTTTTGTAAACTACCCTCAAAACTCGGTTAAAAGGTGAAACATAGACTTCTAAAATAAGTAAATGATATAAAAGCAGTTTCTTTCCCTGTTTACCCCTGCCCTCATTTCTTTTCTGTTGTTCCTCTGTGCCGATTGTAAGCTCCTTGGGGCAGAGACCTGACATCTTATCCCTCGGCAGCATTATATAAATCGCTGTAAGAATTGTTGCAACATTCCTGTAAAGCAGGCTGGTATTATCCCTGTATGGTAGATTAAAAGACTGAGAGATACTGGTGTGATTAAGGTCACCTAGTTAGTTCATAGCCAAAATGAAAGTTGAAGGTGGGAGCTTAGCTACTATTCTATGATTAAAATTTCAACTTTCCCTCTTTCTAGGAAACCCAGCATGGTGGATCAGTCATACAGAGCCAGAGTAAGTAAGAGATCTAAAAATCTATGTGCGGTTGCTTGGATACAGTCTGCTGTGTCCTGCTGTGGTTGTGTTCATTTCAACAGGGATGGAAGAGAAATTTCCATTCAAAACTTTACTGAAATGAAAGCATGTTGAACAATAGAAGTGTCCGTTGGCTTGAGCCCAGTGTTTGTCTGCTGCATACATTTCTGCATGCACTGTAAACATTCCTATGTTTGTATCTATTGTGCATTTACTTGTAAACAGAGGAAACTTTCAGAAGCAACAAAAACGACTCAGTCAATTACAGTGGTACCTCCGGATGCGAATGGGATCTGTTCTGGAGGTCCAGCTGGATCCCAAGGTTTCTGCAACCCGAGGAGAAGTGGTAGACTGCTTCTGCGCATGTGCATGGGTGGTAGACCATTTCTGCGCATGTGCACGCAGCAACACACTTCCAGGTTTGCTGCTTTCGCAACCTGAAGTTTACATTACCCAAGGGTAACGTAACACAAGGTGCTACTGTAATTGGATTGGCAGCAACTGCTCCTGGCTATCACTGCGATATGGAAGTTGAGGCAGAGCGATGAACCCATGACCATTCCAGTAGTGCTTTTTGCAAGGTTGAGCTCCAGCTATTGTTGGGGCTGATCGAAGCAGATTTAGAAGTAACCCCATGTGGTGTAGTTAGCACCACTCCAGGTAACATCTGTGTCTTTGTTGTTGTTTAGTCGTTTAGTCGTGTCCCACTCTTTGTGACCCCATGGACCAGGCACTTCTGTCTTCCACTGCCTCCCGCAGTTTAGTCAAACTCATGCTGGTAGCTTCGAGAACACTGTCCAACCATCCCGTCCCCTTCTCCTTGTGCCCTCCATCTTTCCCAACATCAGGGTCTTTTCCAGGGAGTCTTCTCTTCTCATGAGGTGGCCAAAGTATTGGAGCCTTAGCTAATACTTTGTCTCTTTATATGTGGTTAAAGCAGATCACATGGCTTCACATGATGGTGTTTATGGTTACTGTGTCATTAGCGTGATGCACGGCCATGTGATCGTCACTAACCACATGGAAACAAGATATAAAAGTTTCCAAGGAATAGTGTGGGAATACCTCTGGAGGGAGGAAGCTGTATGCCACCTGTGTGCCACTTACCCTTATCTTGGTTGTAAAGCCAATCGATAGTGGTCACCTCAGTCTTTCCTGGGCTCCAGGCAGCCTTCCTGAATTATCTGTAATGGAATTATAGAATTCCACTGAGCAGAAAGGCATTTAACACCTGTCCAAATGTTTGAGCAGTGTTTATTTATTTGGTCCTTGGCTGCATTAGACATACAGTGGTACCTCGGGTTAAGTACTTAATTCGTTCCGGAGGTCCGTTCTTAACCTGAAACTGTTCTTGACCTGAAGCACCACTTTAGCTAATGGCGCCTACTGCTGCTGCTGCGCCACCAGAGCACGATTTCTGTTCTCATCCTGAAGCAAAGTTCTTAACCCGAGGTACTATTTCTGGGTTAGCAGAGTCTGTAACTTGAAGCGTATGTAACCTGAAGTGTATGTAACCCAAGGTACCACTGTATCGCCATCTTTAACTTGTGGAATAAAAATGAAAGTTGCAAACTGTTGGGGAACCTGTATGAATCCATACCCCTAGCATGGATTCAGACGATATACCGTCAATTAAAAGTTGCTGCCCTAATTATCACAGATTGCATAATGCACAAATCTTTGTGTGTGAGAGGCATACAGGCAGAGAGGGGAGGGCAATAGGAAACAATTTAAATCGTACAATGCTTGTACAGCCTAAAACATTTGTTGTTGTTGTTTTACAGAGCAGTATGATGCACCTTCTAAGACTTCTATTTCTCAGCAAGGAAAATCGTAAGTAGCTGCACCTTGTGCCTCTGAACATTAGTTAAGTCAGGGTGGGGGAACGTCTAGCCTGCCAGGCCACCCCATTTGGCCTACAAGCCTGCTCTAATGAAGCCACACCCCTCAACCACACACATCACTTCAGCTGCAGAAATGAGGGCTGAACTACCCAAACATTTATGGGGAGTTCAGTTCTGCTTGGTGTGGCTTCTTCCCTCCCACGACAACAGAGACTTGTGGAGCCTAAATTACCTGGAAAATGTTATTATGGCCTAAACCTGCAAATATTAAGAGTCCACATCATCAAATGCATGAACTGCAAACTTTAGTTGTATGTTTAGACACAATGTGCTTATTTTTCATGTACTCTCACTCTAATTATATGGCACCATCTGTACTTGTTGCATTTAATTTCCCTCTCATTTCACTGCTTACGCTCCCTTACAACCATATGCATCAATACCTAACATGGCTAGAGCCATCCTGAAAATGAATTCTACTGGGAAGCAGAGGACAGCCTCCTGGCCGCACCTGCAAATCTACATGCTTTTTGTGAAAGCATAAGCACAGTGCAACATTGAATGCTATACTTTAAATGTCTGGGAGCATGCATTTGCTTCTGGATGGTTGCCCTGAGTTTCCAGGACATCAAGATGTTGTTTGAAGCATCTGTTCATGTGCAGACTGCCACTAAAGAAATTATTCAGGCTTTTCTGAAACTAGCTACTTGGGTAGCTTGCACTAGAGCAGGGGTCAGCAAACTTTTTCTGCAGGGGGCCGGTCCACTGTCCCTCAGACCTTGTGGAGGGCCGGACTGTATTTTGAAAATAAATAAATAAACGAATTCCTGTGCCCCACAAATAACCCAGAGATGCATTTTAAATAAAAGCACACATTCTACTCATGTAAAAACACCAGGCAGGACCCACAAATAACCCAGAGATGTGTTTTAAATAAAAGGACACATTCTACTCATGTAAAAACACACTGATTTCCAGACCGTCTGCGGGCTGGATTGAGAAGGCCTTAGTTTGCCTACCCATGCACTAGAGGTTGGTTAGCCACACCCCAGAGAATTGTGCAAGCGGCTCCATGTGATCAGTGGGGCTTTTGACAACTTTTCCAAATTGTGTTGCCAGCAGGCCACACCCATGAAGATGGCACATTGCTTTTGCGAGAGAGAAAGAGAACAAATGAGATTATTTCTTCGGCAAAGCTAGCTGCACACATTAAAGTTCACATATTAAGCAGCCCCATGATTCTTTTGATTATGTTGATGATTTAAAATTGGACCGGAGCCAGAACCTTAGTTTCTCAGCTTGCCACTGCCTTGACAAAACTTTGCCATGTTGCTCCGTTTGCCATGTTTGTTTGTTTCTTTGTTTGTGTGGGAGTAGAGGGGCTTGATAAATTAGGGACAGGTTTTCTTATTGAAGATTAAAATCTCTGGTGAGACTTAAGCAAAGATACAGGTTTCATCTTGTTTGGCAGAAGTAAGAATTATGTCTAGCTTGATTTCCATGGTCAGCAAATCTTCCTTAATTGTCTCTGTGCATGAATGTTTCTAGAAAACAAAACATTTACACCAGCTGTTGCTAGGAATCTTTGCTGTAAGTGTACCTATGCTGGAAACAAGTGGGAACAGTGACATTACAGAACCCTTCCTAATAGAACTTCTGCTTAGAAACACCGTAGAACACTGAAGCACAATGCACATCTCTTAAATTTCCCATTTCATGTTAGTTTCCCAAGTGCTATGTTATTTTTAAGTATGCCATTAGAGTCATGTGAGATTTTCCTCCAGCACTATTATTTGAACTCGGGGCTCGGGGGCCGGTTAAATGGCCTCTGCGGGCCACAGGTTGGGGTCCCCTGGACTAGACCATGTAAAAAAATGAACATAATGTTTTAGCTGCAGTTCATTCATTTTCAACTTTGCATTCTTGTTATAAAAAAGCACGCCTAGACATTCTGTTGTTGTGCCCATAACCTAGGTTTAAGGTGCTGTTTAGCTCCTAGCTTTCATATCTCAGTTTCTAACAATGTATGTGTAAGAGAACAGTTATGGGAGGAAGATTTACAGGGTTAACCAGGAGGTATCAGTACCTAGAGGGATGCGGGTGGCGCTGTGGGTTAAACCACAGAGCCTAGGACTTGGCGATCAGGAGGTCGGCGGTTCAAATCCCTGCGACGGGGTGAGCTCCCGTTGCTCGGTCCCTGCTCCTGCCAACCTAGCAGTTCGAAAGCACCTCAAAGTGCAAGTAGATAAATAGGTACCACTCCAGCGGGAAGGTAAATGGCGTTTCCGTGCGCTGCTCTGGTTTGCCAGAAGCGGCTTAGTCATGCTGGCCATATGACCCGGAAGCTGTATGCCGGCTCCCTCAGCCAGTAAAGCGAGATGAGCGCCGCAACCCCAGAGTTGGTCACGACTGGACCTAATGGTCAGGGGTCCCTTTACCTTTACCTATCAGTACCTAACAGCCGTGATGGTAATTGCAGAGCCTTCACACTCAATGAATCGGATAAAACTCACAAAATTAATATTTTGCAATTAATATTTCTTTAAACCAGTGGCTTCCCCATTTAAAACTGTGAAACTTTCCCTTAAGAAAACTGGTTTTGAAATGGTGTGAACAGGCTCCAAACATAAATAATTTTTACTAAATTGTGATCATAAACACAGTCTTCTAGTTAAATATTTAAAACTGAAGTCATTTGCTCTGCAAATAAAATGCAGCACATCTCTATTCAAGCAACTATATTGACACTTCTGTTCAAACTGTACTTGGGTGGGCTGTGGGCTCTTACTTATTAGAAAGCTTTTATTTTAAATTGCTCTTATCTGAAGCCCAGAATCTATCAATGCTGTTTCCTTGTCAGGCAAACCTTGCAGAAGAATTGCATTGCTCAACAATACTTCTGGGGGGGAAACCGCCTCTAATTGGGCAAATCAATCAACTACTGCTTTCAGTTTTAACTGATGTTAACAATTAAAAAGGCGAAGCCAGTTGTTGATGAGAACAAGAGCCAAAGAATGTTCCACACACCAATGTTTCTGTGTGAGTATCCTTATCACAAAGAACTATGTGTACTTTGTTACCTTTGATGAGTGTACATGCAGCTGTTGTGCCACATGTACACATATGGCTTTCCAACATGTTTTAAAGTCATTTCAGGTGAGCAATGACTTCACAATATTGAAGCTTTTCAGGTGTTTTGGGAAAAAGTAGCATGCACGAATGAGCAACTTTTAGAGATATTTTCTTACTGTAATCTTCCAGGTTTTCCTTTAGCATAATTCCATGTTGTTTTCCTTTTCTTACTGTAATCTTCCAAGTTTTCCTTTAGCATAATTCCATGTTGTGTTCTTTTTCTGCATGAAAATGGCGAGCACAATGTGTGAAAGCGCCCCTTCAGATCTTTTGACTTATGAGTTGTGAAATGCTTTTCAAGGCTACACGGATTGGAAGCTATTGTTTGCAAGCCTGGTTTTTGTCCCTTCTGCTTTTGTCCTATCCCCATGGAGCATCTTAAATCCATATAATTAATGACAGATTGGTTTTAGAGGAATATGAAACCTCCAGGACTAAAGCCAATCTCTTTATAACTAGGGATGAAGGTGGATTACTGCAGTCACAGCAGAATTGCTTGCTCCTTCTTCTGAGTCACCGGCCCCTGTCCCCTGCCAGAACCAGAACAGTGGGACTAGAGTCCTGGGAGTGTTCTGCTTTGGTATATATAACAGCTCCAGTGTCCTGCTGGAGTTGCAATTATGTCTGAATATAGAGCATAGTCCTTGGATGTGGCTGTATTTTATCAGGTGGCTTGGTTAATACCCATCTTACAATGGCAGCCAGTGCAGAAGAACATTCTCCTTTTCCTTGCCAATGAAAACTGTTTATCAGCAGTTAATGAGAACGCCCTATTGCTCCTCAAAAGTGTAGAAAAAAAGATGGCTCCCCAAATATCAGTATATAAACGGAATAAGCACCATTTGGACCGGGGACTTAATTAAGTTGATTCCTCAAGTTTGTTTGTTTTAATTAGTGCGCTCTTGGGTTTGTGTGTTGCTCTGTACAATGGCTCTCTTTCTTTCCGTTCTTCCTTTTCGAAACGCACGTGACCGTCTGAAACTCCAGCCACTTTGAGTCGCTCACGTTACAGAGTGTAGCCGACTGAAAACAAGCAGCGTTTGTGCTGGCTAATTAGAGGCTGAAATCCCTCTACATCTGGGTGCCCCGAGTAAGCAGGCAAGCTTTTTGCAGAGCAAACGTGGATTTCCCAGAGGGCTTTCCATTCTTGAGTTCGGCCCTCAAGTTTAGCACCTGGCTTCACTGGAATGGAAGCAAGGTTTTTGTTATTTACAGCAGCAGGTGGCAAGTTCAGTTCCCACTGACGTTAGGGGAGCCCTAGGAGAGACAAGCTTGTTCGTGTATTAGGGTGATCATATTTGGCGTGTGACAAGTTTTAGGAGCTACTTCTGTTTGTAAACACACAAACCCCTCTTCCTTCTAAATAATTAGTTCCCAAAGATGTAAGAGTTTCCCCCCAGCCCCGCACACTCAAAATGCGGCATGCCCAGCATTCTTTATTTTTAAAGTCCTCCTTCATTGTTTCTCCAGTGTCATCTAAGGATGACGGATCCAAAAATGTTATACTCTGTATACTCCAAAAGTTCAAGATTAAAAACATTGAAGATTATTTATTTATTTATTTATTTAAAAATTAATTTATTACCAGTCCGTCACTCTAAAGTCCCAAAGGCAGGTTTCAACATTAAAACATCATTAAAAACAATTTAAAACAACTTTGGACTACGATGCACGGAGAGTTAGTTGCATTGATTTTGGTTGCAGAGACAAGCATGTGCAAGATTTCAGAAAGCTTAACTTTGACTGTATGTTCTGAACTGTTTGTTTTTTAAAGTTTTTTTTAAAAAAAATGAAATCTAGCCTTTGCTCTTAAATTAATCAAAGCATTTAAGAGTTTGTTAAAAAAAATCACATTGCTTAGCAAATACTCTTCTCTTGTATGTAGTGAGTGATGACTCTCCTTTTTTTAAAAAAAAAGAAAAAGCTTCAATTGTCCTTCCTGGGAACAATTCATCAGCTGCAAGTCTCTTGCTGTATTATTAATAGCTTATCTGAAAGCTATTAATAATATGCCAACAGAGGCAATTTGTGTCTGTCTATCTTTCTTTCTTTCTGGGAAGAAGCCCTTCAGAAGATAATGGAAAAATAAACGGTGTCGTCTTTGGATAATAGATGTAGTCTTCACGGTCTTCCCACATAATGCCATTTTCTTCTGAAGGTTTTATTTGGAACACTGATGCCTTCATCTGGGATAATAAAACCTTACTGCAGTTTCTTTTGTGGGGGCAGAAAAATTGTGCTTTGGGTTTGAGTGGCAACTATTTCATAATAATCCCCCTCCCTATTCCAAAAAAACCCCCCACCACTGAGGACTGAGTCAAATGAGCAGTTTCCTGTTCATTAGTGATTTGGAGCTCCTGTGCTCATAGACATAGAACGCTGCCTTATATAGTGCTTGGCTGTTGTTCATCTAGCTCATTATGGTCTGCACTGAATAGTAGTGGCTCTTCATCATCATCATCATCATCATCATCATCATCATTTTATTTGTATGCCGCCTTTCCACAGTTAAAAACAATGCTCAAGGCAGCTTACAACATGACAAGATTTACATAATTACAAAAGTCATAAACAAGAAGAAGAAGAAGAAGAGTTTGGATTTGATATCCCACCTTTCACTCCCTTTAAGGAGTCTCAAAGTGGCTAACTTTCTCCTTTCCCTTCCTCCCGCACAGCAAACACTCTGTGAGGTGAGTGGGGCTGAGAGACTTCAGAGAAGTGTGAATGGCCCAAGGTCACCCAGCAGCTGCATGTGGAGGAGCAGGGAAGCGAACCCAGTTCCCCAGATTACGAGTCTACAGCTCTTAACCACTACACCACACTACACAATATATAAACCACATTAAAAAAATACACAACCAAATGGAAAACCATTTCCACATAAAATCTAAAACTAAGAATACAGCATTAATATCACAGTTTAAAATGACATAGGTAAAAATAGGGGACAAATAGAAGAAGACCCCTTCACCTCAGTATGGCTCCCCTTTATCACACACACAGCCCGACAAGACAATGACAAAAATCCACCAACAGCATACAAATCAGTATGGCTAACCTGATTCAAAAACACCCACCCACCCCACTCACACATGAAAACAAAGACCACCACAGCCAACCACAAATGAACAACCAAACCCTAGGCAACCCCAACCTCTCTCGCCACCAAAGGAACACAAGTGAACAGCAGAGGACCTGCACAAGCGACGTTGACACCAAACCCTACGTATATTAAGTAAAATAGAAACATGATTTTTTTTTACACCTAGTTTGAGAATCTAGTAAAAGAAATAGTGATTATTTTCTTAAACACTGCTTCACAAGAACGTATTCAAGTGAAAGAATCATGTCGCCTCCAAAAATCACGAGGCATCAAAAATTCACTCCTTTGCGTCCGGCCTTTCATTGTAGGCTTCCGGAAATTGTCCTGTGTGCTCTTGTCTTTTGGGCAACTGCAGGCTTGCTTTTGTGTGGTTTTGTATAAACCAATGTTGAAGAACCGAGAAGAAAGGGGACATGCGTGTAGAGAACATTATTATTAGGCCGCTGCAAGAATCTGTAGGATTGCCCTCCAGGGTTTGTGGTTATGCTGATATAATCCCTTGGTAGATCTTTACATAATAGGATCCATTGTACACCACAAATGCCGAAGGACCAAACTTCATTAGGATGTGTTTACATTAACCGAGGCTTAACAAGGGACTGGTTTCACTGACAGCAGCTGTACTCTAGTACCCTGCCAATGCCACAGAATAGTTTTGCCCCATATGCTTCTAGTTGGGCATAGTTAGCTTTGCAACATTGATTTATTTAAATGCAGTAGCTATTGTGGTAGCTTGCTTGCTTATTTTCCAGTGCTGTGCAGGTACCACAACCTTGGAACTAGCCAGCGTGGCAAAGCGCTAAGAAGCAAAGTGTTTGCTGCAAGGGAAACAATCTAAGAAAAGCACCCCATGATGATTAAAAGTTTGCTTTTATTGCTTTTATTATTTGATTGTTTTTAGGTATTTATATCTTCCTTTCACATAAGTTGCGAAGAAGCTATAAAACTGATAACAGCAATAAATAGTTTTTTAAAAAACCAAGAGTAGCACACATAGCAGCAGATTAAAAAGCAATAACAAATTTAATAACTAAACACCTATAGAACTAGCAGTACAAATTGGAAGGACTGGTTATCAGTCCTTTTCTTGGGGGGGGGGATAAAATAAATATTGAAACTTAATCATGCAGTCTCTGTTTTATTGTGCTGGATACCTGTTACACACGAACCGGAAACTTCTTCCCTGATATAATAGGTTTTTCTTTTAATGAAGGGGCAGCTGGGCTCCCACCTGCAGCCTGACACGGTTAGAAACAGGGTTACCCTCTCACCTGCCATTTGTGAAAGCTAGATCACACTCATACGCACAGAAACTGGATGGGTTTGTTCATTCGTGGGTGCCAGCTGGCAAGCCTCAAAAATATCAGATCTTATCTGGCTAACATTCCTGTTCCTGCTGTGGTTTCATTTGGATTTGGTTATCCATCACTTCCGCCTCTTGGCTCTTAGAAGCACTGTTTGTTTGGTGTCAAGTGGCTGCCAGGATCCATCCCCAAAGTGGTCATATTTCAGTGTCTGAGAGGTAACTGGATGTACTTTCTGAGTAAAATCTGTGGCATGTAAATAAATAAAAAATACGTGCCATTATTAATTCATTCTAGCACAGGGAGGATAGTAGTTAAGAGCAAAAAGCTTCTTAAAAAGCAATATCCCCTTTAAGATTCAGTGGTTCTTTTTTTAACTTGTGCTAATTCAGCTTTGAGTGTCTGATTTTCATGATAGTGCAAGGAGTAGTTTGGGAGCTGGGGTTGGTTGGTTGGCTGGTTATACCTTTAATGCGTTTTCTCAGTCTTTAGGTAGGTAGTCATGTTTAATTGGTGGCTTTAGGCTTTAAGCAAAAGGCTTATGTATAGACAAACTTTCCTTAGTTGCCCAGTTGCCACTTACAACCTTGTGTTTTTCCCTCTTTTTCTTTGCAAAGCTTCATAGAAATACATATTGTGATAATGACATGGAACTGGATCCAGAGTTCTTATGAACAGAACTCTACTCACTGGGCACTTCCACATGTGGAAGCGGGGAAACAATATTTGCTGCTTCCTCCTTCCCCCCAAAAAAGCCTTTTTGTGGAACTTGGTAGAAAGTGGTACAGAAGTCTGCAGGGAGAGTTGGCAAACTTCTATCTCTCCCGCTTTCTGCAGCAAGTTCTTGCATTTGCCGAAGTAACACTTTGGATCCAGCCCGCTGTGTGCATATTATGCCGTAGAGTAGAACTCAGCTTCACAAGCATGGGGCTATATCCAGTGTTGCGACTGCGTGAGTGGTTTCTATCTGTGCAACAGAACTTCCTAGCCCCTACAGCTTCCCCCCCGCCTGCGCACCCTCAAAATCAGCTCAGGTGGGTTGGGGGGACCCTGCAGAGTAGATTTGGAGGGTACGCAGCGGGGATACAGCCCCTGGCTATCTGCATCAGTGCTGCATCTGTTTTTTAAATATATTTGAAAGACCACTGTAAACAGTTGAAATCATTGGTAGGAATACAATGGCACTTGTAAAGTAACATGAACTTTGGTTACCATGATGATATAATAGGTGGATTACAGTAAAAGATGCAGGAATAAAATTTAGAAATGGAGCTGATGGAGGGAGGGAAGGAGGTCTAAAGGTTCGAAAGAACCTCTTTCTATTTTTGGAATGGTTATCTTTGTTGTGCACAGCTTTATGCAGAACTAATAAAATTTTATTTTTTTTAAAAAAATATATATACTGGTATATGCATTTATTTGTATTTATTAAGGCATTTATATACTGCCCTCTCAAAAAGTATCAGGGTGGGATGCAGTGATATAAAAAAGCTAAAAGAAACCCATTTAAAGCTGTCATTAGAATGACTGCCTCCTCAAGACAGTAGTTTCCCCTCTTTTGTTCACATAATAGCAAACTCCAAATCCTTGGTTGCCATCATTTCTGCCACCAGATGGTGGCCCTTGAGTTAGTGAGGTTTATGGCACCGGATTGCCAACAGGCATTAGTACCCATGAACACTTATCTTCATTTCACAACCAGTGTTAAGCTTTGGACAACAGCAGTGCTCTATTCTGACAGGCAGATAGGAACACTTTCCAGATCTCTTGTTTTACGGGAGCACGCACCATGAATCTTTCTTTACATCAATGACTATATTAGTTTTCATGAGCAGAGACTCCAGGGAAGATGAAGTCCTCTTGTTCTGCAGAGGAAATAGTTCAGCTTGGCCTTTTTCTTTGGAGTGCAAAAATGAAACCTGTGCTCGTTTTCCAAGAAAAATACTGTGAAGAGACAAGCTTGAGCAAAGAACACTTTCCCAGCTGAGTAGTATGTTGAGTGTAGATTAATCAAAACTTTGAAAACAAACTTGAAAACATCATTGTAATTTTTTGCAGCGAGTTACATTTATATCCTCTTTTCTCTTTCAGAATGCTACATGAAGACCTTGAGATCAGCGATAGTGACGAGGGTGACGATGACCAAGTCAGTGTGTGTAGATAAAATTTATAAATCCTGCAAATGCCCAGAATACCTTTACAAATATTTATGGCCTGTTTTCCTGCCTGAGCTGCTTATACTAACCTTTCTCCCTTTTTTGTTGTTGTTCTTGTTAAATAGGTTTCTGATAAGCCGTCTTCCTCATCCACTCCTCCAAGGTACGATTTCTTGGAAATAACAGGGAGGCAGAGGTGGGGAACAGCTCACAAGTTGTTTTATGCATGTAAACAGAAATCCTTGTGGAAGCAGCTCGGGGGTGTGGGCGAGAGGTTAAGAGGAGAGAGAGTGAGACGGACTGAACTGTTCACTGATTGGGATAATTTGGTAACACTTGGAGGGAATGCATGAGGTTGTTTGAAGAAGCAGGGAAGTATTAAAAGAACTAGAATTCAGAGTGTAAGAAAAGCATTGCTAGATCACGCCAATAGCCCAGTATTCTGTTCTCTGCAGCAGCCAAGCAGACACCTACAGAAAGCTCACATGTAGGAACTGAGTGCAAATCTATCCACTAGCGAGTCCCAACAGTGGAGGCAGAGTTATTGACCAGTATGCTTTGGGTTCCTAGATATCTAGTTCACCTGTGGGATTGTGAAGACAAAATGGGATCACCTCGTGTACACCGTCCATAGTTCCATGGAGTATGATTCTTATTTTAAAATCTAAAAACCACTCTACATTTGAAACAAAAGCAACATACAGAAATAGAATACAAAATATAATATGAATCATACTGTAAGGTAATGCAAATCTCTGGAGGGTAGGACCCGAATTAATGGATTCAGGTTACAAAAAAGGGAGTTTTTGCCTAAACGTCAGGAAGAACTTTCAGACGGCAGTAGCTGTTCAGCAGTTAATTTTTTTTCACCTTGAGAGGGTAAGCAGGCTGTCCTTCATTGGAGGAGGTTTTTAAGCAGAGGTTGGATGGCCATCTGTCATGGATGCTTAAGCTGAGATTCCTGCATTGCAGGGGGTTGGACTAGATGAGCCTTGGGGGTCCCTTGCAACTCTACAATTCTGTGATTCTATAAAACAAGTTTAAAAAGTCCAGGATGTACAGTGGTACCTCGGGTTACAAACACTTCAGGTTACAGACTCCGCTAACCCGGAAGTAGTACCTCGGGTTAAGAACTTTACCTCAGGATGAGAACAGAAATTGTGCGGTGGCAGTGGGAGGCCCCATTAGCTAAAGTGGTATCTCAGGTTAAGAACAGTTTCAGGTTAAGAACAGACCTCCGGAACAAATTAAGTTCGTAACCAGAGGTACCACTGTACATGTTTTGAGCTTATTTACTCCCCCCCAGGAAAATTGTGTATTTTGGTCAAAATGTGTTTGATCTTCTGCTTTTCCAGCAGTTGTACAGTGGTACCTCTTGTTAAGAACGTAATTCGTTCTGGAGGCCCGTTCGTAACCTGAAACTGTTCTTAACCTGAAGCACCACTTTAGCTAATGGGGCCTCCCACTGCTAGCCGCGCGATTTCTGTTCTCATCCTGAAGCAAAGTTCTTAACCTGGGGTACTATTTCTGGATTAGCAGAGTCTGTAACCTGAAGCGTCTGTAACCCGAGGTACCACTGTATCACACAGTCGCTCTCAAAAGCCCCCTTGTCTTCCTAGCAATGTTTCTCTCCCTCCCTCCACCCCTCTGTGTGTGTGTGTGTTGTGTGATTTAGCGCTTTTGCATTTTCATCCTTTTGAGGGATCAGGAGAATGTGATTCCCCCAGTGAACAATAATAGAATGTTTTAAATGATGCTGGTTGGATTTTATCTCCCTCTCTCTCTCTCCCACCCCAACCTCCGCCCCGGTGCTGGCCTGTCTCTGGAGGGGGTGGAAGTGCAGAAAGATGATCCTTACCCGCTTCTAATTTTATCTCATGGTATTGACTTGCAGTGCCCCACAATCACAGCCTGAGAGTGTGGCATTGGCACATTCCAGCAGTCCAGAGTCTGGGAGCACAAGCGACTCGGACAGTTCCTCTGACTCTGAGAGTGAGAGCAGCTCCAGTGAAAGTGAAGCAAATGATCCCCCAACAAGAGCATCCACACCTGAGGTACCTTGTCCCATTATTTTTAAAGTGCATGATCTGTGTGTTGTGAATAGGCAATAGGAGGCCCCTCTTGACTTTTTTTTTTAGCCGGTCAGATAATTGTTCTGTCAGCAGAATGCTGTCAATCTCTTCTACCACGTTACTGGTCCCTTTCCACTCTCCCAGTTTTCCCACACTGTACATTCTAACCCTGTGCTACTGTGGTCCAGCTGTCCATATAACACCATCAGCACATACTTTAGCCACCGGCTGAAAGTCACTTCCTTCAGGCCATGTAGCCAGAAATGTTTCAACAGAGGCACAGTGCAAATAGAAGAAGACGCCTTCATCTCAGTATGGTTCCCCTTTATCACATAGTAGTAGTAGTAGTAGTAGTAGTAGTAGTAGTAATAATAATAATAATAATAATAATAATAATAATAATAATAATAATAAATTTATTATTTATACCCCGCCCATCTGGCTGGGCTTCCCCAGCCACTCTAGGCGGCATCCAAAAGAATATTAAAATACTGTAATACATCAAATATTAAAAGCTTCCCTAAACAGGGCTGCCTTCAGATGTCTTCTAAAAGTCTGGTAGTTGTTGTTCTCTTTGACATCTGGTGGGAGGGCATTCTACAGGGAGGGTGCCACTACCAAGAAGGCCCTCTGTCTGATTCCCTGTAACTTGGCTTCTCGCAGTAAGGGAACCGCCAGAAGGCCCTCGGTGCTGGACCTCAGTGTCTGGGCAGAACGATGGGGGTGGAGACGCTTCTTCAGGTATACTGGACCGAGGCTGTTTAGGGCTTTAAAGGTCAGCACCAACACTTTGAATTGTACTCGGAAACGTACTGGCCCAACAAAACAACAACAAGAATCCACCAGCAGCATTCAAATCAATCTGGCTGACCTGATCCAAACACACACACACACACACACACACACACACAAATTCACTACAGCCAATCAAAGACAACCAACCACACCCTAGGCCACCCCCAAAGAAATACAACAAGCGAATAGTAAAGAGAACCCACACAAGTGATGCTGACACAAAACCCCACACATATACTAAGTAGAAGAATAGAAGCATTGCCACCCGACCCCACCCCACTCACCATTCCCCCCTCCCCATCTTTCCTCCTTTTCTTCCTAACCTAACACTGTGTGTAACACTAATGTCTCACACCAAATGAAACTGATCTGTAGAAAACACAACTTGAAAAAAAGTGACAATGCATGTATTTTTGTAAACTAATAAATCTTTAATAAAAAAATATTTTTTAAAAATTGCATGAATGCAAAACAGACAAAACCTTAAATCGAAGCATCTAGTATATTCAAAGTGCATTTAATACATTAAATAATTTCAGTACATTTTAATAATAATAAGGATGCCCATATGGTTATCAGGCATCCTGTTTCCGCCTTCCAGCCAATGGACTGTTTCCAGTGGTTGTGCAAGTGGAAGGCAGTTTGTGCCAACCAATGTTCCTCTTCCACTTCTCCTTACTGCCCCCTTTACCTTCCTGGCTTTGGGGCTGTTTTGTACAGCGCTGCAGAATTGCACAGAAACTGGGTGGAGGGGTCATGATCCAGGAGGAAGGACCTTCAGATACATCCTGATGTAATCTTTCACTACAAACTGTTGGCTGGAATAGCGGAAGGTGTCAAAAAGTTTTTGCTTCTTACTGAACAGTTGGATTGAATGCTACCTGCAGCTGTCACCTCGGGTCTTGCCCTATAAGTGCAATGATCAGAAGCTTAAAAAAATCCCAATGAAATTTACAAATTCAGGGATAAGGCCTGGTGTGCTGGTGCCTGTCAATTGCGTGTGCTCTGTGTGGTGATGACATCTGTCATACGGAGCAATTGTAAAGTGTCCTCTGAACGATGACCATAAGGCCTCTATTGCCGACAAATCAAAGAACTATTTGAACAAGGGTGAAATTTCTGTCCGTATTTTGAGTGGTTTTGAGTTCAGAACCTTCTCTGCATCTAAGTTCTGTTTTGAAATTTTACCTCAAACCTTTCGATCCCAATTATTTTATTTATATGATTGTGTATGTGCAACTTTTTTTTTTTAAAAAAAGCAAATTTCAACAGAAGATTTAGACCTTTTCCAGAAATCTGTGTGGAACATTCATGTCTGTAGGAAGGGTTCCTTCCCCTCCTCCTCTTTCCCTGGGACGTGGCTGGACTTGACTTGATTTATTCAGTTTTGGAGGCCTTCGCTGACCTACTTGGGAAGCCAAGCTGGGAAAAAGCACCATTGGTGTCATAATCAAGAGCAGGAGTGTTGTGAAATTGCTTCGGGAACAAAAATCTGGTTTTTTACGTCATTGGTATAATGTCAAGCTTAGTGTGGCATGTTGAGGATCTATGGAATTATGAAAACCATCTTTTAAAAATTGGCCTTAATTCATTACCCTTCAACCTTCTTGATTGGCACCTTCATAATACACCTTTAGGCACCAGACAAAAACGTTTCCTTTTTAACCAGGCCTTTGGTTGATTTGATTGACATCCTATGGGGTTTTTTGGGAGAAAGAGGGTATTGGGTTGTTTTTATTTTGATTATATATTTTGTGGTTTTATATTTTGATTTTGTGCTGTGAACCGCCCTGAGACCTCTGGGTATAGGACGGAATAATAATAATAATAATAATAATAATAATAATAATAGGAGGGGACACACAATGCAGTCCTTTATATGAAACAGAGCACAGAGAAAATTAGCATGTCAGGGACAAGTGGGCTTTTCTCTGACAGGCCTGCTTTCTACGCACAGAGATTTTATTTCTGTTTTTGTATGGCGGAGCGTGGAATCATTAGAATTTCTACCTTCCGTCTGAAGCAGTACAGTCATACCTCAGGTTAAATACGCTTCGAGTTGAGCGCGTTCGAGTTGCGCTCCGCGGCAACCCGGAAGTTACAGAGCGCGTTACTTCCGGGTTTCGCCGCTTGCACATGCGCAGACGCTCAAAATGATGTCACGCGCATGCGCAGAAGTGGTGAAAAGCGAAGCGCGCATGCGCAGACGTGCCGTCACTAGATACGTTTACCTCTAGATGCGAACGGGGCTCCGGAACGGATCCTGTTTGTATCTAGAGGTACCACTGTATAGACAAGGGATGGGTTTGCTATCTGAGTGAGAACCAGGCCATAGAGTGACTCTGTACATTTTGTGCAATTGTCTTCATGGGGGCCCACTTGACAGAGGTGGGCAGGGCCAAATGGGGCAGAGCTCAATGGATTTGAATATATACAATGGGCTACATTCCATGCACCCCTCTCCATCTCAAGAGGCTTGAGGGTGTGGAGCACAGCTGGTGAGGAGCGTGGCCTGGGTATGGTCCCAGTGGGTTGGAGGACCACATTTAGTCCCTTACACCTGAAGCCCCACACCTTGGAAGTAAGAGAAGCCACCTAAGGCAGGTTTCCTGGGAGACAGCCCCAGACATGGCACAGCAATAAAGGAAAGGCAGAGCCATTTGGGTGGTGGATGTGGAATAAATAATAATAATAATAATAATAATAATAATAATAATAATAATAATAATAATAATAATTTATTTATACCCCACCCATCTGGCTGAGTTTCCCCGGCCACTCTTGGCAGCTGCCAATCAAGTGTTAAAAACAATACAGCATTAAATATTAAAAACTTCCCTAAACAGGGCTGCCTTCAGATATATTTTAAAGAGAAGATAGCTGCTTATTTCCTTCACATCTGAAGGGAGGGCGCTCCACAGGGCGGGCACCACTACCGAAAAGGCCCTCTGTCTGGTTCCCTGTAACCTCACTTCTCGCAATGAGGGAACCGCCAGAAGGCCCTCAGAGCTGGACCTCAGTGTCAGGGCTGAACGATGGGTGTGGAGACGCTCCTTCAGGTATACAGGACCAAGTGAAGCTCTTTGCCTGGGCTTGTGCTGGTGCTCACATCAGAATTATGTTCTTGGGCAAAGCCACCATTTCTGGTCCTTCCACCCTTGCTCAGTTCAGAATATAGGCCTCAGAGGTATGGTGCAGATGAAGCAATGCACCTTGTGACGGGTTTCCCTTTTCTTTTTCGCCACAGCCCGATCCACAGACATCCAACAGATGGCAGCTGAACAACTGGCTGATCAAGGTGAACCAGCCGGTGTCTCCCACCGAGAATTTCCTTGAGGATGACCGCAGCAGGGGGAGTCTCCAGGAAGGCAAGGGGCAAGGGAAAACTTGCAGCGGCAGCAGCAGCAAAAGGGAATGCTCGCAGCCGACAGATGGACACTCAAAAACTGCCAGCAAAGCACCCCGGTCAGCTCAAGAGGTACACCTCCCTACCAAGCGCAGCTACCAGAAGTCTCCGGTGCACACAGAGGAAGCCCAGTTCCACCAGGTCGTGGGCAGTAAGCAGCCCAGGAAGTCCAGCAAAGTCGCGGCACCGGAGGAACCGAAGCGAGGCCTGACGGTAGAGAGTGAGCCGCCCGGTCTGTATGGGGCGAAGGACCAGTCTTCCAAAGACAAGCCCAAGGTGAAAACGAAAGGGCGGCTGAAGTTTGGCGACAAGAAGGAGCTGAAGCTGGCAGTGCCGGAGCCCGCCGAGAAGAAAAAGCACAAGAGCTTGCACCAAGCCTCTGTTAAATTGTTCTCGGACCGGGGTGCTGCAAAAGACAGTGCGGCTGGCAGTGCCCTGGAGCTGTTGCCCCTCAGCCCTTTGAGCCAGAGCCCCAGGGTTCCCGCCACCAGCAGAACTAGCGGCACGAAACCAGCTGTTGTGGTAAGAGAGGACAAGGACAAGTTTCTCTTGCCTATCAGGGATAAGAAGTTGCTGTCGCCCTTGAGGGATTGCCCAGTCCCTCCCTCGCTTGTGGTTAAAATTGAGCTCGCTCTCCTCTCGCGGGTCCCACATCCACCCCGGAAGGGGGGGGACTGCCCCAAAAGACTGGAGGTCAGAGAGAGCCACAGCTTGAAGAAGCAGGATGCGGACAAGAGGAGACAAGAGGATGCGCCAAGCAAGTCTGTCAAAAAGAGAAAGGTGAGAGAGGGAGATCTGTGCAGCTGGTACTTTTTATTTTAACCCTTCAGTATTTCTTGTGTTTATTTTACCACGTTCTATTTATCTGTTTGAGGGAAGCGGGTGGCGCTGTGGGTTAAACCACAGAGCCTAGGGCTTGCTGATCAGAAGGTTGGCGGTTCGAATCCCCACGACGGGGTGAGCTCCCTTTGCTCGGTCCCTGCTCCTGCCAACCTAGCAGTTCGAAAGCACAAAGTGCAAGTAGATAAATAGGTAACGCTCCAGCGGGAAGGTAAACGGCGTTTCCGTGTGCTGCTCTGGTTTGCCAGAAGCGGCTTAGTCATGCTGGCCACATGACCCGGAAGCTGTACGCCAGCTCCCTCGGCCAATAAAGCGAGTTGAGCGCCGCAACCCCAGAGTCGTTCACGACTGGACCTAATGGTCAGGGGTCCCTTTACCTTTACCTTATTTATCTGTTTGTTTCTTTGCTAAAAAATAAATAAATAAAAAATAGGAGTCACAATATCCATCCCTTCTTAGCTGTATTTTCAGCAGTTCAGAATAATATATTCGGTGCTACATCACCTCCACTAACCACATTATGTTTGTTTGTGTGAATATGAGAGATTTGTACTGGCTGTGATTCTTGGAGGTCTTGAGGTCAATGAAAATGGCAGCTCAGCTCAGCTCAGCAATATAGTGGTGGAGAGAACGGAAGATTCCATGATAGAGATGATTAGAAAAGGGATCAGTATCAGGCCCAGACATCCTAAAGCAGCTGCCCTCTCTCCGCCATGACAGCTGGCTGCATCTGTGAACCTGCTATTTTAGTTTTCCACAGCAACCCCCGGGGTGACAGTAGCCTGGCTCGCATGCCACATTAAATGGAGAGCTCCGGTGCACGATGCTCAAAAGTTTGCACGGTTCTCCTCTGTTGGTGCTCCCGCCACACCACTGCATGCAAACTGCAAGCAGTAATCAAGGCTTGTTTTTGGCTGTGGAAATAATATCTAAAAAGCGTGTACCAGTTTAATGGTTTAATGTGATGGATGAACTGGGGGCCCTGCCATGCACTCTGGAGAATTGTGGGACGTTAAAATGTGACTTCTGGCTTCTCTCGAAATCTCAAAAACTGTGTACAAAATAAAAACCAAATATCCTACAAAATATTGATGATCGAATCAGAAACTTAAAACAACCTTACACAATTAAATCAGTAACAACGTAGAAAATCCTATGTAATGGTAGCTGGCCAGATAACAACATTATGTTTTGTGTAAATGTTATTTTCTTTAAGAATAGATTGATAGGATATTAAGGGTTGGTGTAATCAAAAGTGGCAAGTAAGTAACTTAGCTGCCTAACATTCATATACTTTTTTCTTTGAAGCAAGAAAACTAAGCAAGAAAATTAAATGTTGCCCAATTAATTAATGGGCAGTGACATGACACACTGGTTTGAAATGTTATAGTGGCTAATATTTTAATATTGTTTGCCTTCTTTTATTCATTTGTATTAAAAAAAAAATTAGATGCAGCAATTGACTTGGGGTAGTGAGCTGACTGGTAAAAATAGTCACTGAGTAGCAAGCTCAGTGACTCAGAGTAGTCACTTGGTAGTTGCTATAATAATCATTTCTCGGTCTTGTGGCTAAAATCATGCAATTCCAAGGTTTACTTGCTTTGCTTTTCATAGTACATTCTTTCTGAACTTAATGCTGATTTTCCCTTGGTTTGGACGGAGGTGGTTTTCTGCTGGAAGCATTTGTGTATAAAAGTTGTCTCGATAACTGCCTCCTCCCCCCCCCTCACGTGTATCTGATTCTTGTTAAAATAGCTTCGGGGGGGGGGGGATCCGCGTGGGTTTAACTCTCTGGTGTATGTTTTCCTTTTGGCAAACAAAAGTACAATCGGCTGCCATCAGTGACTTGACCAGAAGGATTTTTTGTGTTGCAGTCTCCGTTTAATTCATACTCACCAGGAATTTTATATCTATTGAACAGGCTTAAAAGGCAGCTTTATCTGAATCATCCAAGGTCAGGAAAAAAAATACTGTATACATGGCTTCCTTTGGTCTTGCTGAGGTAGAGATTTCTCTCTTGCTTGGACCGCTGAGTAAATCAGTCGGTTCCCCAAGCCCCACCCCCTACCCCCAAATAAGAAAGAAGAATGGAAATTCCAGTCCTGATAGATGTTGTTAAATTAGCTAACTAGGATTACATTTTGAAATCAGCATGTCACATGCTGATTAATGATTGGCAACTTTTTGTGGGGGAGCAATATGAAGTCTGTCACATTCATCTCTATAGATATAACACTTTCTAGCAAGCAGTTAACACCCCCACCAGCCACATTTTCAACTCAAGAGCAAGAACCGAAGGGCTGAAAGACAATTGTCGATTGATTGATTCATTCCCCCTGAAGCTTGAGGGCTGGGTGAACAGGTCTTCACACTGGTAGTGTGAACAGCAATGAAGGCTTGGGTAAATTTCTCCTTTTAGGCCCCTCAGCTGTTTTTGACCAGCGTGGTGTAGTGGTTAGGAGCGGTGGACTCGTAATCTGGTGAACCGGGTTCGCGTCTCCGCTCCTCCACATGCAGCTGCTGGGTGACCTTGGGCCAGTCACACTTCTCTGAAGTCTCTGAGCCTCACGCACCTCACAGAGTGTTTGCTGTGCGGGAGGAGGAGAAAGGAGATTGTTAGCTGCTTTGAGACTCCTTCAGGTAGTGATAAAGCAGGATATCAAATCCACACTCTTCTTTTTCTTCTCTTCCTTGCTCATGTGTGGAGGAACTCAACAGCTGTGGCACAGAAGAAGGCAAGTGCCTTGTTGAAGCCTCTCTTGCTGTACAAACCTCATCCAAATATGTTAGAGGAGCCCTTTTCCTGTGTCCATGCATAACAGGAAGTGGTGATGGAGGGTGGCAGAGCTACTTGGGGATCAGCCAGGCTACTTGGGGAACAGAGTTTGTCCACAGGCCTCCAGTAGCTTCTCTCTCTTGTGCATTTAGGCCCTTCTGCAGCTTGGGAAAACTATGTACATAGAAGCACACGTCCACTGTGCTTTTAGCTGCATGGGAAACCATGGATGCAAGCCTGTGGCTCCTTATCTGATCCAGCCGCCCAGGCCACTTGCTGTTAGCTGGAAAAACAGCAACAACGCTGACTGATTTTAACACTGTATTTCATGTTATTGACACCTGGCCTGAGACCATTTGGTGAAATGCAGGTAAGGAATCCAGTAAACAACAGCAGTAATAATAATACTGTTCTGCATTTGTCCTTTTATCAGCAGGAAGATTCTCTGAGAAACGATCAGAAAAAAGTCAAGATGGATAGAGAAACCAAATCACCCCCGTTGTCAGGTCACAAAGACTCCAGTAAAAACAAGTGAGTATGAAGTTCTCGTGTAAATAAGTGGGGGGCAGTGACTCCCTTTTTGTGCTTTCAGCTTAAAAAATAAATAAGTCATTGTTTTGGCTAAAGAATGGCCTAAGTCTAAAGCATGGATATTGTGGCTGTGACTGTCTCAGTTGTAGGAGTCTAACCTTTTCTACTAAGGGACTGTGCTGGTGATATCCCAAAACCCCCATACACGACGTTGTTTAATATTCATGTTACGAAACAGTTAGCAAATATTTGCTTTGTTATCAGTGCTGCGTTTGTTCAAACTGTTCTTTCCCCTTAGATTAAATCTGAGGCACCTAGTAGATCCCAAGGCTTGCTGGTAAGGACACTTATTTTTAAAACTTTATAAAATTGCCCAGGCTTCGGGCACCAAATCCCTAAACCCTGATGCTGCCTGGGATCTGTGTGTTCTTAACTCTCGCCAGAAGGGGAAGAGCTCAGGCAAATTAGTTGTTGCAGTTCGGGTGCTTAGAACAGGGAGTCCTGCCCTTTCGCCTACAGAACAACGCTTGGTAACATGTGGAAATACCTTACTGAGGCAGTGTTCCTGCAGCCCTGGCTGATGCACATGGGTGCATATGCACATGTGCATATTTGGATCGGGGGCATAGTGAATTGTGATGAGGATGCAGCATATTTTTACATAAAGAATAAATCAAACCATTGTTTCTCGAACTTAGCTCTCATTTCGAATTGCAGTTTTTCATTCGTTTAAAAGGAAAAGGGCCCTGAAATCATGTTTTGGACCTGGTTGGAACAAACCACAGTTTCCCACATTCAAATATGATAGGGGACAGAAAATGGGAAGCTCTGAACTTCCTCTGTTAGTGCATGGAGAAGGGAAGGGTTTGCCACACCCTGTTCTAGCAGGAGGAAATCATGGTTTTGCATTACTTCTGAACCGGGCCACAGACTATCAAGAAGTTCTTGGTCTACATTGCAACATAGTTCTGCAAAGTGCTGTGGAACTGTGGAATTAGCCAGTCACAAGGAGTGGGTCCCTAGCTGTTTTTGGACTACAACTGCTATCATCCCTAGCTAGCAGGATCAGTGGTCAGAGATGATAGAAATTGTAGTCCAACAACAGTTGGCGACCCAACTTCGAGAAACACTGAATTAAACCAAGATAATCTCCAAAGAGCTAGTCTTGAGTGTTAGTTTTGAGCATGTGTGATATAGCTTCACGTTCCAAGTTCTGCCATAAAGCTTATGTAATGTATGCAGACCTGGTACTGGAATTTGAAAAGCAAAATATGATGAATATTGCAGTATAGCGGAGGACCAGTGCTATGTAGCGGTCAGGGTGTTAGGGCTGCGGAAACCCAGGTTCAGATCCTTGCTCAGAATACATCTTGGGTTAGCCACTATCAGCTCAAACTACCTCATAGGGTTGTTTTGGGGGTGAAATCTTGGGCAGGAGTGCCATGCATTCTGCATTGAGCTCCATGGAGGAAAAGCAGCATATAAGTGCACCAAATAAATAGTAGTTAAAGATACAAAAATTCTGGTGGCCATACTAGAATCTGCAACAATAAATCCTTTGAATCTTAAAAGAGCACATTGTGCAGGATGTTCTTACTATCGTTTCACTCCTACGAATAATCATTTTGCATTCTGACAATATTTTAACATTCTTTGCCAATCCATTGTCTTACTTAATCCTCAAGTAATTGGCAGGATTCTATAGATAAATATGTATGTAGGGTGACTGCAATCTTGAGCAGAAGGAAAATAGGAACAGGTGGTACCTCTGAGCGTCCTTTGTTTGAAACTTGCTTGTTGCGCTATAAAAGGACTGCATTGTGGTCACCTTTCAGTCTGGCTGAGAGAATTCTTAGCATTGCAACTGTGAGTCGCTGCCCCAGTTCCTGACCCTGTGTAGTGCAGAGATCACAAAGGAAATCTATGTTCAATGTACACACAAAATGACTTACTGTGACTTAAGCCATGGATCTGAAAGGGTTCAAGAATGACACTGGGAGTCCTTTTGACAGAGTCTTCAAAAGTATTTTGTTTAAAAGCAAAATGTTTCCCTTTACAGACTAATAATAATACTAATAATAAATGGTTCTGCATCTGCAGGGGGGCTTTGAACAACAGCCATGTTCCTATGATGGCAAACCACTTTTGAAACGGGAGGATAGCTTCATAAGTTCTTCCACATTTGTCCTGGGCGTTCAAAGCAAAAATAATAATAAAAACCCAGTAGTTTGCCCAAACTTCTGGGTCCACCTGAAAGTAGCTCTTTGGACCTCAGACATTGTGGGGACCAAATTGTTATGTCTCCCAGCAGCCACATTTAATCGGATCCTTAGCTTCAGTTCTGCTTTAGAGACCCAAGGGTGTGTTATTCTGGATACATGTTTGGCTTCTGCAGATGGTTAATGTGCAAATGAATTGCCAGAAAGTCCCTAATTCCCCCTCCCCACTGCTCTTGATGAAGTCTTTTCAGCTGTCTGTTTTGCAGCATCTTCCACTAAATAAACAGAGCCCCTGTGTTTCCCCTTCCACCAATAAAGGCTTTACAATAAGCCATATGGCTTAAAACTGATTTGACTTGCCCTCTCCAGGATTTCGAAGCCATCAGTAGAGACACAAAGACAAGAGATGCCACTGCCGCCGCTGCCGCCTCCACCGCCGCCGCCACCACCGTTGTCTCCTGCGCAGAAACCAGCCAAGATGGCCCAGAAGAGGCCAAAGAATGAAAGCGGTGCCTGCAGCCAGCCTCCTGGTCTCAGTATCAGCACTGCCAAGAGCAAGGAAAGCCACAAGGATTCTTCATCCTCCAAGCACAGGAAACTGGAGGGGAAGCCTTCCGAAAGCTCAAAAAGCAACAAAGTAGGTGCCAATGACAAATTCGCAATTGGAGCCTTTGATGGTGACCTCTTCCTTACAGTGCTTGACCTTGGGCTGCTCAGGGGAAAAGGTTTCAAATACTTATTTTGGGGGGGCATTTTAAGGCTTGCTCCAGTCTCCCAAGCAGCCCCTAATATTAATAACTGTTTGGTGCAAGAGCTGTCAGTCTGGGAACTGCCTCTACTGTATATACTTTCCCCTTTTCAGTGAGTTTCCCATTCAACATTTTCTGCCTAGTTTATTTGTGTCCCTTTCCCCCCTGGTGGAGCAAGCAGGCTGATGTTACTTCTACCATAAACCACTCTGTCGTGACAGGTGGTATATAAATTTAATAATAAACGAATAATACTGAAGTGTTTAAAAATACATTCATCGTGTTGCAGGTTCACTCCCTGGTATCACACATATTATTACACTTATTTATTTTATATATATATTTAAAAAGATTTAAATACCACTTTTCACTTAAAGTGTACCAAAGCCTTGTACCGCATAGCGCAAAATACAGTAATCGAATAATGAATGGGTTGTTGTAGCAAAGTTATCCTGATCTAGGAAAGATTGTAGCTTGTATACCGATCCAAAGTTGGTACATAATCCATTTATGGAATTCATTGTTCTGAGTTACGATGATGGCCACCACCTAAAATGGCTTTTTATAAAGCATGGCATAGATTCATTGGGGGAGGGGGTCTATCTGTGGCTGTTGACCATGATAGATAAATAGAATATCCATGTTTCAATGTGTTGTACCTTGTAGTAGCATCTAGCAGCCAAAAGATGGGTAGGATTGATGTTTTCAAGCCCTGCTTGTGCGGTTTCCAGAGGCATCTAGCTTGCTCCTTGGGACAGTGCTGGACTAGCTAAAACCTTGGCCTGATCCAGCAGAGGTTTCTTTCTGTTTTCATGACTGTTCCCTTCTGTCAGGAAGTACAACTGGAGAGGCAGAACCATTGCTGTGCAATCTGGCTTCAAATAGTGTTGAAAATGAGGCCATCGTTCTTTTCTTTCGCTTTTTAAAACAGATTTCTTCATAGTTCTTTTCCAATATGCATGGCAATTACACATACGGCAAGGAAGAGCAGCGAAGAAAATAAACCCTTAAACCCTGCTCCCAAATGGGAGGGTCTGGATTTGTTGTAGCAGTGTGTTATTGATCAGCTGATCAATCGGTTATTTGAGTTTGTTGGTTGTTCGCAAATGTTAAGTTAAATGTTTTGCTGCTTTAGAAGCAAGGGGCAATTCTGCTAGCTAACCTTCAGAACCACATTTTTCAGACCTCTCTGAGAGTAACCTTAAGAACTGCTGCCACCTGCATCCAGGTGAAAAAAAATTCAGCAGGCTGTTCACCCATCAGCAGCCGTATTACTTCCTAACACTAAATGAAAATTCATGCTCACTTGGGGCTTTTGAATCAAAGGGGGGTGGGGGTAGAGTCCGTGACTTATTCTTTTCCACCCTCTAGAAAATATTCAGCCTGTTGGAACATTTCTAGTCAGAAGCCAAGTTTCCTCATCATGCTCTGTTAAAAAAATGAAGTGAAAAGAGGTGTCCTGGAAGAAATAAATGCATGCTCATCTTGGAAAGGAAAAGTTTTGATGTGGCTATTTTTTTCTGAGTACAAAACTTACCTTTCCTGTTTGACTTCTCAGAGATCTGCAGATGATGTTCCAAATCCTTTCCCAGTGCCTTCTTTGCCAAATGGTACCTCCAAGCCAACCAAACCTCAGGGCAAGCCGCACAAGTAAGAATGCAGTTTCTGTTCCTTTCTGGTTAAGTTCTCTTTTGAGCTCTCCTTTTACCTTTCTTGTTTTCTTCTCTTGTCAACAACCTAGCTTCCTGTTCTCTGAACCAAAAAATCTTGTTTTTTTAAAAAGTCTCCCCTACCCCACCAAAGTCCAGATAGATATCATTTTGCTTCTCCATTCAAACTTTCCCCTCATATGGCTTGTACACATGGACCCCTCAATTTATTTTTACAGCTTCTGATGTACTCTTAAGTTTTCAAAGGGTATATATGATAGCAACAGTCAGAATTAGAACCAAGAGGATGTTGTGTATCCTTTGTCTCTTGTATTTCAAGCAAGGAAGCATGACTGAAACTATGGCATAATAAGGTGTTAGAACTCTGTAGTGCATCTCTTGAAAATTCAGGAGCGTGGGTTGCATTTTTAAGTGTCTCTACTCCCGGTTTTGTTTTGTTTTTAAATCATTGCACATATAAAATTAGCATACTGGGGAGAGAAGTTTAGCATTGTTCTCTCCCTCATGCTAGTTTATTGAATGCATGGAGCCTTTTAGTTGGAGAAGCATGGAAACATGACACATAAAGATCTCTCTCTCTCTATCTTTATGTCTTGGTAAGTGTTAGGCAAGCAGGTAGTTTCTTTGGTGTAAAAGAGCTCAGTTCATTAATGCACGTTAAGAGGTTTGACTAATTCAACCTGTGCAGAGCAAAAGCATGTACATTTTTCAAAACTAGTATTTCATTTACTTTAAAAACAACAACTGAAAAATCGCATTCTGTCTTGTGTCTCACTTCAGACAACATCCAGTGGAATTTCACTTAAACGAGGCCAAAAGGTTGAGGCACAAAGCCGACACAATGGTAAGTGCTCTGACTTAGTGCTGAATGCAAGAAAATTTGCCCAAAGTTCTGAGCAGCGGGATAACTAAACTCCTTTCTACTTAATTAAAGTGTAGAAATTCTGTGGTTGGAACTCATTTCCTGCATTTGCTCAATCTGGGCTTCAGTGTTATGGTTCACGACACGAACAGCTTGTGTTACTCAGGCCTGGTGCTCTGTGATGGTCTTCTGCGGCAGGGGAAGCTACTTCCCTTTGGCCTCTGTGGTCTTGGCAAGGCATTAATGACACCAAGAGAGTTTGGCTTGGGACATAATTTCCGCCCCGTCATTCCCCACCCCCACTTCAACTCTGCTTCTCCAACAGTCTTTTTAGACACAAGCTGTTTATACCATTCTGTCCACTGCTTTTTAAAATATGGGGGAATGTTTGAAAGTGGTGTACCCCCACATTCTGGTGGTGTACAGCCCATTCTGCTACCTCATTCTGAAGGCTACAAAGTTCAATTCTGGGTTTGGTTTCTGCTTGGAGTGGGACAGAATATAGGGAATAGTCACTTAAGACACTTTTGCTATTCAAGTCACATAGCACAGCCTTCCCCGACTTAGTGCGCATCGTTTGCTTGTGGACTACAAGTCCCATCAACCCCAGCCATCTATTTGGGATCTTCTGAAAGGGCACAGCAGCATGCTGTCAAGTCGCTGACATTTGCCAGCACCAATATGTGCATACATGGACTTTGCTTATTCAATTATGAAAGTAAATTCTTTGCTTTCTAATAGCCCCTGGTCCTTCCCTTCCCTCCTGCTTTGAAAAAGCTAAAAAGCTTTTTACTGATTAGAGAAAGCTAGTCTGGTTGCATAATGCCATTTACCTTAAGCAGCAGTAATGAGTTCTTCCCTCTCAGATGCACCAGTTTCTGAGTGCCTTGTGTTCCAATGGATGATGTAATCATGCTTAACAGTGAATAGATTTGGTGCTTCAAAATATATGTGTGTCCTTTGAAATGGTCTTGTTAAACTTTTGCAGTTCCGTTCCGTTCCATTCTTGGGACCCACCTCTGCCCAGTTGTTCCATGTGTTTTGGGCATGGATTACAAATGGATTGCCCATGGGTCACATGCACCCAGAGAAGCCATCCCTGGAGACTGCAGGGTCCCATCCCCCTGCCCCCTCTTAAATTTGGCATGGGGGAAAAGCCTCCCATTGGCTCCAACAGAAATATATTTTATCAAGCCTAATGGTTAGCTGTGGGTGATCTTCCTGGAGACTGAAGCTGGAGGGAGGAAAGGTTAACTCTTGTCTCCCTAGCTGCAGTCTCCAGGAAAACCACCCCAGCCTCCCAAGAAAATTAAGCTTGGTAAAAAATAACTGAAGGAGGACTTCAGATTATTGCTTGTTTGCAGTAAACAAACTATAGCTAAGCATGTTAAGTGTGTATGTGGGTGTTAAAGGGGGAGCAGGGGAAATGCCTTCAAATGGAAATTGGCTGGCATCATGAGGCTAGAGGTTCCCATGTCAAATTCTTGGCGTCAGTCCAAATGATTGCACAGAGCATTGAACCTTTGTTAGTTGACCACCGTTCGTCTTCTCTCCAACAGACAGATGACATTGGAAAGGCCTTCAAGTACTTGGATGCTGCCCTATCCTTGATTGAGTGTGGCATTGCCATGGAATCTGATCCCCTCTCACCAAAGCCAGCCTATAGCATGTTCGCAGAGACCATAGACCTCATCAAGTAAGTGGGACACCCCTTCCTTGCCTGGTAATAAGCACGTCCCCTTATGCTCATACTCCCAATTTCTACTCTTCCTACACTAGGGGCCTTCCCCCTACCCTCTTGCACTTTTTGCTTTGCATTGGCGAAGTACCGGAGGTCAGAAGTGGCGCCATTATGAAATGGAGAAATCTACAACTATGTACAGTGGTACCTCAGGTTACAGATGCTTCAGCTTACAGAAGCTTCAGGTTATAGACTCCGCTAAGCCAGAAATAGTACCTCGGGTTAAGAACTTTGCTTCAGGATGAGAACAGAAATCGCTCGGCAGCAGGAGCAGGAGGCCCCATCAGCTAAAGTGGTACCTCAGGTTAAGAACAGTTTCAGGTTAAGAATGGCCCTCCAGAACGAATTAAGTTCTTAACCTGAGGTACTTTTCCTTTGAAGATAGCAGATGGGCTATCTAAATGAGAAAAAATAAGCAAGCCCACCCCCATTCCACCCTAGGCCAAAAAATCAGTTTTCTAAATCGGCACTGTTTCCTCAATGTCAGCAGGACTATCTGGAATCAGTAAGGAAGTCAGGATGTATGTAATCATTATTAAAAACAGCCATTTATTTTATTTTATTTTTTGCTTTCTCACAGATTCATAATGACATTAAAATACTTTGCGGACTCATCAACAAACACGCATGAAAAAATCTTCATTGTTTTTTGGTGAGTGGATCTTCTGTTTTCAAGCGTTCTAGTTTGAGAAATAAGGTGGGGGGCATTAAAAAAAAAAGATGGGTACATTAGGTCTAATGAATTCAAGTTACGTGAAAGGAAATTCTGACTAAACCTCAGGAAGAACTTTCTGACAGTGATAGCCGTTTGATAGTGGAACAGGCTCCCTTAGGAGGTTGTGGACTCCCCTTCATTATGGCCATCTGTCATGGATGCTTTAGCTGAGATTCCTGCATTGCAGGGGGCTGGACTAGATGACCCCTGGGGTCCCAACTCTGCAGTCCTATGATAAGCTGGTAATGTAGGAAAAACCCTTACGTTTACCCAGTGTACAATACCATTAAAAGGAAGTTAGGATATCATTATTATTTTTTGTCTTCTGTGTTTTACATTGTTTCTTAAAATGTAGTGAAAGCAATACAGAATTATTTTAAAGATTGTCAAGAAACTGTATGTGACACCCATTTGGGAAAGTGGGATATAAAACCACCCCACCCCCCAATTTCCACCCCAGCCCTGGCTTCACTGGGTTGCCGTGAAAATGCCCTCACTATTTTAGAGTGGCTGGGGAAACCCAGCCAGAGGGGCGGGGTATAAGTAATAAAATTATTATTGATTTATATTTTGTTTTAATGTGGAGAGGTTATAGCACAGTGGTTGAGCGTATGCTTTGCATGCCGCAAGTCTTGATTTCTATTCAGCTTCAGGACAGTAGCAGATCCCATACTTTGCAGTTCTTGGTTTCAGCCCCCAGCATACCTGGTTAAAAGACTCAGTTAGTAGAGGGTGGGAGAGATTTCTTTCCATCTTGGGGAGATGCTGCCAATCAGTGCAGACAGTAAGGAGCTAGATCAGGGGTCAGCAACCTTTTTCAGCCATGGGCTGGTCCGCCATCCCTCAGACCTTGTGGGGGGGCTGGACTATATTTTGGGGGGGAAATGAACGAATTCCTGTGCCCCACAAATAACCCAGAGATGCATTTTAAATAAAAGCACACATTCTACTGTTGTAAAACACCAGGCAGGCCCCACAAATAACCCAGAGATGCATTTTAAATAAAAGGACACATTCTACTCATGTAAAAACAGGCTGATTCCCGGACCTTCCGCGGGCTGGATTGAGAAGGTGATTTGGGTCACATCCGGCCCACGGGCCTTAGGCTGCCTACCCCTGAGCTAGATGGACCAAAGGTCTGATAAGGCAGCTTCATATGCTCAATGTTGGTTGTGTTTTCACAGCATGCGCTGCCAAGCCATTCTGTACATGGCAATGTTTCGCTACAAGAAGGACACAGCAATAAAGTATTCCCGGACCCTTATTGAACACTTCAAGGTAGAGAATGGAAACGTTGTGGGTCGTATTTTGGAAGGGACTTGGGGTTGGTTCTAATGCAGCTTCAGAACTTTGATTTAAAAATAAAAACAGAAGCTTTGTGACATCAGTCTTTGGGCCAGATCCAACAATAGTTTGTGGGCAATTTGCGCTGAATACTCAGCTTTATTTGCGTGAGCAGCATAACATTGAAGCGGCAACCTCATGCAAGATCATAGCTCCCTTTTCCATGATATGGTGTCCCCCTCCCCTTGTGTTGTTCCTTTTTCTCTTTTATTCCAAAAGGATAATAGGGACCTTGTAAATCGCTCACAAGGTAGTATGCTAACATGAGGATACCACTGTATAATCTTGCCAGTGGACATACTGTCAGAACAGACTCTTGGTTCTAAGTTCAGAAGTAACATTGCTAGTCCAATAAGCAAAAGATTTATCAGACCCAGAAAGATTGTGCCTGCATTACTTTCCCTCCCATTCTAGCCTCCCTTCTCTTGCAAGACTTGGTGATTTGTTGAACCACAGTTTCACAGCACATTAAAACTACAGTTCACAGATCACGATTTCAAGCTGGTTTGCTAGACCAAAGTTTCCCAGTTTGGACATAACAGGAAACTGTGTTTTAACAAACCTCCAAAGATTTACATTGAGGCAACTGAATAAGGATGTATGTAGGCACAACACTTGTTCTCACGTCAGACAGACCTCAGGTTACCATTGTTTACCTTACCCAATCCAGACAATTCTCTTAGAAGAGACAGACCTCAAACAATACGAATAAATGGCGTCTTACAAGGTGTAGTTAAAAATGTAATGTTGGAGCTGGTTGCAAGTTGGTGTCAAATGTGAACTGAGTAGAATTCCATTCCTTCTTTCAGAGTTCTTCTAGAATTACACAAGCACCTTCTCCGTGTGTTGCCAGGTAATACTGAAATCTATATCATCCTTCCCTTGTTACAAAAGCTTGAAACCTGATTTTGAAATAATAAAAGTTTCACGCTGTACCTACATGGGAAGTTTAAGGCTGGTTTAGTGTCAAGAGGGTGAATTGGGGATTTCTGTTGGCTTTTTCTCCTGAGGATTGTAACTATACTTTTAGGCTCCAAATCTATGCCCACTTATTTAGAAGGAAGGTTCACTGAACAGGCTAGGAATGGCTTCTGAGCAGATGTGTAAAAGACAGCTCTGCCATCCTTTCCCCTCAAGTCTGAACTGTCTATTAATGTGATGGAAGAGATATTGGGCTGTGGAACTCTTGGCCTAGATCCCACTAGGCACTAAAGTTCACTAGATGGAAAGCACACTTGCTTAAGGCCTTCTCTTCCACCCATTTACATTGTTGGTGGTGATATAGGAGGTGCAGTTTGAGTCTTGCCAGTTTAAATTTAATGCCACAACAGCCACTGCCATTGCGTTTCCGCTCCCCAACTGGAATTAGCCACCCAGGGAACCACTGTTCCCCTCAGCTGATAGGAACACTGCTTAGTTAGACCACTCCTGTCAAGAGTTCCTTGCAGAAACTGTGGCAAATAAGACTTGAACTGGCTGTGTTTGCCTCTTACGCACAATAAGGCAAAAGGCAATGAATAACTGATTGTATGACGGTGGCTCCCAACTGCTCAGGTTCTTAGCTGAAAACTGCATATTAACGAACAAAGCAAGTATTCAGTCTTGGGGTCTGAGTGTACAGTGGAGGGCATGTGTGTGAGCAGAACAGAATGCCAGAACGTGTCTTTCCATCGATGTCTTTTTCAGCAAAGGCAAGTGGGACCATTTCAGTTCCCAGCTCTTCTGTTTAGTATTCCAGTTGGTCATGGCTTCTCCCGGGACATCCCATTCCATTCCCCTTCCAGCCCTGACTCTCTGTTTGCTTAAAGATAATGAAACTCAGCTCCTGAATTCACTGGTGGTATATATGGCGATTCTTGTGTTTTGTCCTTCAGGAGTATAGGCACACCGTCCCCTCTTTCCCCGATGCCCTCTCCAGCCGGCTCTGTGAGCTCCCAGACAGGTTCCAGTGCCAGCAGCTGCGGAAGTGGAAGCATTGGCTCCTCGGTCAACGTTCCTCACTTTATCCCAACCATCACTTCTTCCTTTGTTGGCATCACTTCTTATATTCTCTATGCCTACGATTTCTGGGAACAAGCTGATGTTTTGGCCAGGAAGAATAAGAGTAAGGCTTTCTGTTTTCCTTTGTTTCTACTGACACAGTCCATGCAGCACCCTGAGGCTTTGCTTTTCCTCGGGAGGCCTATTTTGCACATATATTTGGCAAGATTGTTATGGAGAACCGTATAAATAAGCTCAGTGGCCTCTGGGACCTAAGGCAGAGGGCCATTCCCAGTTCTGCTACCTGATACCCTGGTAGAGCGACTGCCAGTCCAAAGGCAAATGAACAGTAGTCACTGTTTCTGCCTGCCCTTTTGAAATAAAACACCTAGCAGTTAGTTTCATCTCGCACTGGTCAGAACGCATGGGATCCTAAAAGACAGAAGTAAAGACAAATGTGGCCGTCATTAAGTAAGCAAAGCAGGCGATTAATTTTAGGTGGTCTCTTGGTAAAGAGCCAATGCAAGTCAAATTAGGTAGAGTTATCTTATGGCTGGTGGACATTTAATCTCCGATCCTCCCAAAATTGAAAGGACATGTTCAGGCTCTGCTTGTCTCTGGCAGCAACCTTGGGGTACAGAATATCTGCAATATTGTCTAATTCACTTCCTGTTACTGGGAACTTGTCAGTCACCAAGATTTATCAGGTGAGGGGGGTTATAGTGACCTTTCTTTGCCCCTTGATAATATTCCTAGGAGGCAGAATAGTATGTTCTCCATGTTCTTAAAAAATAAGAAATCAAAATCAAAATCATGTACCAGGGAAAGCTGGATTCAGTATGAATCAGATTAAGTACATAAGTGTGTACATAATTCATATAATGTACTTCGTTTCTCAGTCATACTGTGAAGCAAGGAGCTCTGCAGGGTGCTGATTCCCCCCCCCCAAAAAAAATCTTTTTTAGCATCCAAGCATATCTTTCTTAATCTCCATCTGGACTAGGAAGATGTTATGGGGTTCAAATGCAAGCTGAGATTCCTGTGAAACTGAATTTTGCTCCTAATACCAAGTATTATGTGCTGTGGGGTTGGTGTCACCCCCCCCACACACACTGCTGCAGAACTGGAGCAGGCAGATAGTGCTGCCTGTAAACAGCTATGGTGAGAAAACTGCCCATGCAGGTCTTTAAGAGTGAGATACTTTCAGCTAAGCATTTAGGCAGCTTGAACAATGCCTCCTATATTTCTGCCGAACCCTTTCCATGTCTGAGCTGTGCAGACTGCAAGGAGCCAAACGTGTGACGCCAGATTTCCTCTTTTCTCTTTCTCTCCCTATCAGAGTTTTTCTCCGAGCTCAGTGCTGCCGCCTGCCCTCTCTCGCTGAACAGCAGTATGATCGAACTGGTACACTACACCCGCCAGGGCTTGCAGTGGCTGAGACTGCAACCAAGTACGCCTTAAGTGGTGCTTCGAGGCGAGAGACCCTTGCCTTGGACTCTTTGCACTTTGAAAAGCCTCCGAAAACAGCCTGGTTGGCTGGCTTGTTGGGATTTATAAGCACCTGGAACAAGGAAGGATGGAGCTTGGTGAAAGGGGATCTGGCGCCACTGGAAAAACTTTAAGGACTATATTTGCTACGGTGCCAATAGGCCACCTGGAAGACAAGAAGTGGAGAAGAGGCCTCAAAAGTGGAGGGTGCCTTTCTTTCTTTCTTTTTTTCAAAGGACAAAGTGCAATGTTCTCTTTTTCATTTCTCTTTTTCCCGTCATGGTTCAATGTGTCAATGGTCTATAAACATTTCGTTACATGAATAACCAGCAGGACAAAAAAACAAAAAAACGAGAAAAAAAAGTACACACATGAAGAAGTGCCGGTGAGAAGGAAAACCGTCTCCCAAAGAATTTTCTGCAACACCTCAAAGGATGCAACGTCCATGGGCCCAGCGTAGGCTTCAGATTTGTTTGCCTCTCTTCTCCCCCCCCCCTTTAAATGTAAACCACAAAATGCAATCTGTAGCATGTATTCTTGTTCCTGGAGGGCGGGATGGACAGAGACTCACAAAGGAAGCAGGGTGATCCAACAGCACGAGCCCACCTTTGTTTAAATACAAAATGGCAAAGCTATCTTCCTCCTTCCCTCTCTCTCTCCACTTGCCAGCCGTAGCTATTTGTTGCACTACTACCCTTTCCCCCCCTTTGATGGGTGGGCTTGTAGCTCGTGTCAGGCACACCCAGATTCTGTAGCTGGCCTGCCCAGCCCCTGCCTCTTCCCTGGTTTCCTTTCTACCTGTGCTGACAGTAGTGTGCCAGTCCCAGCTGTCGTGGTTTTGCGGCCATGCGTGTGGGGCATTGACAATCTCGTATGGGAAACAGGAAATCTGGGACTGTGTTGTCAGAAGCCTCTTGTGAATAGAGGATGCACAGTGTAGGTATGTTTACCCCCTCCCTACGGGGTGGCAGGGTGGGGGTGGGTGGGCTGGCTTCCCCTCCCCTCCAAATTTAGTTGAGCAATACTGCACTAATGAATTGAACTGGAATTGCTTGCAACCACTGTCTTCAGTACTTTAAAAAACGCCGTTCTTTCAGTTCTCCTGTAGTCCATACAGTGGACGCACTCGACGTTTCAGCAAAGGGGTTTGGTCTTGGTCTTACAGGGCAAGCGCAGTTCATGGTGGCTCTTTTGCACAAGCAGGAATCTGAGGAGTCCCTGGCTAGCACAGGAAAAGAGGAGTTGGGCAGTCAGGAGGGCTCATACTGGCTGTAGCAAGATTATTTTTCAGTTTTCGATCCTTAAAGCAGAAGGAACTTCGTAGCACGCCATCTCACCGTCTCTGAAATGGCTGGTTCGGTTTTTGTTTGCACTGGTTATTGATGCCCAACTTCCATTTCCACTGGCGAGTATGACACCTGACCGTAAGATTTGGCATAACCCCTTACTTTTTAAAATACTTCCATTTCCTATCGGTTTGGCCAATTTTCAATCCACGTTCAAGGAGAGTAAATGGCAATTGTCTTAGATTTGCAAGCATATCCTCGTGTGTCTTTATAAAAGTCCCAATTGAAGAGAGGGGCTTCAGGACTGTAGCACCTCTGGCCTATTTACTGCTCTCTGTTTAGTCTAAAACTCATTAAGGACCCATTCTTCTGTTCTCCTCCCAACTTGTGCCTTAACTGTCTCATTTGCTCCTGTCATCACCTGGCTTTATGACAGAGCAGTGGGAATCTCTTCCAAATAAACTGTGCTTGAGTGCGGCATCACAGTTTCCTTTACAGCTGACTCCTGATATTAAAATGTCAGTCTGACGTTCTTACATGTTTGTCCCATATAAAACTGCCCTGCAGCATTGAAGCAGTATTCCTGTTTAGAAGGACCTGTTATGTACTTGTAGGGTTTGCTAAAATGTCAATGGACCTCATAGCTTCTGTGATTCAATAATAGGGTGTATTCCTGGAGCTCCCCTCTGGGGAACACAGCCCTGCAGAAGGTCAGCAGGAGGAAGCCGGTCTCATGGAAAGTTGAAGCCTTAGTTGATTTCAGGGAAAAGCCACTTCCTCCAATGGGGAGCAAGTTCCAGATTTTCATCCCAGTTTAATGTTGTTCCTTAGGGTTGAACTAGACGTGGGGCAGACAGCCAGGATCTTCATTGAAGTGTAGCAAAATAGTCCACGGAGGGCACAACTTGTCTGGCACCCTGCTTTTTTGGTGCAATGTAGCTGGAGGAGGGAAGAGTTTAGCAATGTCCCATGTCTGCCCCACCCCACCCCTGGCTCTTCACACTCCCCTGCCCCTCCTCTGCTTTGGGGCTGCTGGGCAGACCCAGGCCACCAAATTCCAGAGCTTCCTGTTGAATGCTTAGCTCCTTACACGAGCAGGTTCCAATCAGAAATGATGTGGAAAAGGAAAAGGAGGCAAATCCAAATATCAGGTGCTTGCCCTTTCCTGGGAAAAAGGACACACAAAGCAATTATGGTTGCGCCCAGGTGTCTTATGCTAGTAAGCTCTTGGGTCTGGCCAAGAAGCAAATGCACACTAAACTCATTTTGTTCCTTTTTTCCAAATCATGTCCCTCTCTTCTGACTGGTTGACAGCTGTAGTCTCAGGACTGGCTTTCTCTTCCTTTCTCTGCTCCCCTCTCCTGGCCAAATGGCATCAGCCAGCCGCTGCCGCCATTTGCCTTGTTGCTGCTTTTGTTCTGTTCAAACACACCCTGAGCTTAAGAATCCCCGGTTGTCAAGGGACCCACTTTTTGACCTGCTTGTTGAGCACTTTATCCAAGGGGTAGAGATCATTGGTTCCTGTTTAATCCATTTATGCTGCTGACTTTATATTACCGTTTGTGGGGTGATGCAAAGATGAGCAGCAAAGAGCATAGGCTTTTCCCTCCTCCTCCAACCAACCAACGAACAGAAAGATTCCAATCTGATTTGGTCCAGGGATGTCCTATTCCAAAACCAAACAAGAGCACAGCTTCCCTCTTAAAGTTCACAGAAGCTAAGCTGAATTACGTGTGACATGTTCTGCAATTTCTTTTTATTTTACATGCAGTTGCAAAGAAGCAGTTGGTCTATGGGGAATCACGCTTAGGAAGCTTATAACCTCTTGAATTTTTTTTTATTAAAAAAATGTTATTAAAGATCAATTGAAGAATCAGAGAAAATGTCATTTCACCCCCTTTCCAGACTCTGGTACCCCAGATGTTGATGGAACTGCCATTGATTTCAGCCAGGGCCTGGGGCCCAGCCTATCTAAGGAGCAAGAAGTAAATTTGTTTTGCCATTTTAAACACAGGTCAATGGAGCTGTGTACTTAAAGCAGCCTCCTTTCCCAGATGATATTTATTTAGAATTATAATTAATGTATTTAAATTGCCAATGTTCTATATGTCTAAGATACCATTATTTAATAATTTTGAAAGTTCCATTGACACTGGAGATGTGGACTGAAAGATTGATGACAATTTTATTTTTTAAGGGCGTTATCTCTTGCCCTCCCCCTCCCCCCTCCTTAGTTTCTTTATATATAAAAAAGAACTCTACATTAAAATTTATTATAGGGTGTTGTATCTCCCATTTGTAAATTACATTTTCTGCCCTGTATATTGGTGGTATTTCCAGGTTGATTTGTTAAATTCATGTGGGGTAATAAAATAAATATTAAATGAAACAGCATTTTTCTTGAGAGTCGGTGTGGAAATATTTTTAAGCCATTAACAGCTCCGGTATTGGTCTCCAAAAACAAAACAAAACGCCACCAGTGATGATATAGTGGTAGGGTAGCAAGCTTCTGAACTGAACAGAATGCCAGCGTCTCAAGTTTGAAAGAGAAGAATTCTGTATTGTTTCAATGTCTGGATCTCTGCAAATTTCAGTAACAGCAGTGCTGTCCAGAAAATACGCCACCGGAATCTTTCAAGAAAGCCCTGCACAGCTTGCACCCCTCTAAGATGAATACAGTCCCTGCCCCAGCTACAAACAAAAGCTGACCTGAACTTCCTGTTTTGCTGCCTGTCTGAGTTTCAGGCCAGCATTAGCCTCCAGTATCCTTGGACAACTGCCATGGCTCAAGTACCTAGTGGGGCTCCGTTGGAACTGATACCTGCATTGAGGTACTCCTTGGCAGAGTGCCCAGCATAAATAACATTACTTCAGGGCACCAAACAGAGTCCCACTTACTGTTTGGTGGGCCCACTGAAGGGCCCTGAGATGCAAAGGGGAGCTCTCGGATGGCACCATGTTGAAGGCTACAAGGTTCTAATCAGCCCTTTTATGTCACCAGGTAGTCCCAGAATTACAAATGAAGCTGGTTAATTTTTAGTGATCCTAATAGTGCAGGATGGTAACTTCTTGACTTTGCTTATGAAGTTGTTTTCAGCATTTCCTTGCTTAATACTATTGGAAGCTAAAAACGTGGGTCTTTCTGGCGACTCTGCACTCTTAAAACGCAGAATATAAATCATGCATTTTTATGTTCCTGGCAATATAACGGTGGCAGCCTGAATCCTGGAGTGCAGACTAAAAGCAAATGGAGCTTGTTGGCTCTCAACTCTTGCATGGCTTTGGCTGGCAAAACAAAACCACTATTATATTTCACCCTCCACCTTCAGTATGTAGTAACACTCTCCTCATTATGTTTTAAGATTATCACGCTGTAATTTGTCTTCATAACACTCCCCCCCCCCCATTGTAAGACCACTAAAACCTGCAGCTGGGAGCTTCTTAATCTAGCCCAGCGGCATTCTTCTTTCACTAGCTCCTCACCCATTTTTATTTCTTGTACTAAGAAAAGTACAGTGGTACCTTGGGTTACATACGCTGCAGGTTACAGACGCTGCAGGTTACAGATGCTTCAGGTTACAGACTCCGCTAACCCAGAAATATTACCTTGGGTTAAGAACTTTGCTTCAGGATGAGAACAAATTGTGCAGCGGCGGTTTCTGTTCTCATCCTGAAGCAAAGTTCTTAACCCATTAGCTAAAGTGGTGCTTCAGGTTAAGAACAGTTTCAGGTTAAGAACAGACCTCCGGAACGAATTAAGTTCTTAACCTGAGGTACCACTGTACTGGCATATTCTTACTCTGACAGATCCCCCCAATGACTCTGAAATGCTACTTGTAGAAAAACATATTATCCTAAGGATGGGTACAATTTAAAAGGGTAGTTCTCCTAAACACTGAATTTTGATGCGCTCCCATTCATTTCACAGGGGCTCCTGCAAGAGACAGCCCCTCTGCATTATGCCTTAAAACGCTAAGCATGAAGGTACAGTAACACAATACTGCAAAACATTCATAGCTGCCTTGTAGATCCATTTAGAACAAGCCTGTGAGGTAGGTTAAGCTGAGAAATGGTGACTGGACCATGTTCACCTGGTGAGCTTCATGGCTGAGTTGGGATTTGGCCCCTGGTGTCCCAGATCGTAATCCAACATTAACCATTGATCCACAAGCCTAGGAAGAGGATCAGACCAAAAACCCACCTACTAGACTTTAGTAGGAGCTAGAGCATCCTGATCTCTCAGCAGCCAACCTATGGGAAGCTTGCAAACAAGATAGTCCTCTTCCAAGCAACTGGGAGAAAAAGGGCACACCCACGTCCAACATGGAAGACTGGAAATACTATATAGCCATTGATAAATTCCACAAATAATATATATATATATATATTTATTAACATTCAGCTTCATTGAATGGCCCCAGGTTTTACTATTATGTAATAGCAAGAAAAAAGACAAAATATATAACAAAGACACCAAAAAAGAGAAAAATTCCAGTAGCACCTTAGAGACCAACTAAGTTTGTTATTGGTATGAGCTTTTATGTGCATGCACACTTCTTCAGATAGATTCGGATACTTCAAGTATCTGAATAAGTGTGCATGCACATGAAAGCTCATACCAATAACAAACTTAGTTGGTCTCTAAGGTGCTACTTGGAGCAGGAACCGGCAAGCCATTCCAGTATCCCTGCCAAGAAAACTCCATGGACAAAGACAACAGGCATATGAGTGCCTGGCGTGCTCTGGTCCATGGGGTCACGAAGAGTCGGACACGACTAAACGACTAAACAACAACAACAAGGTGCTACTGGAAGGATTTTATTTTATTTTGTTTCGACTATGGCAGACCAACACGGCTACCTATCTGTACCAAAAGAGAGAAGAGAGCAAACAAACTTCAAGAAGCAGCAGCACGTACCTAAAGCAAATGCTGAATACAAACAATGTGTAAGAGCCAATCTGATTATAATATATAAGCAACACAAGGTAGCTATTTCAGGAGTGGAATTTGCTGTGGAGATGGAGGTTCAAATCCCACCTCTGCCACGAAGCATACTCTCTCTCTCTCTGCTAACCTCTCTCTCAGGATTGTTGCAAAGATAAAACAGGATTACGCACCCCCAAGCCCCTCCATGTACATCAGGCTAGGTTCTTTGGAGCAAGAAGAGATACGAATGCGATAAGGAATCTGATACCAGAACAAGAGCCAAAGGGAAATGAAATCGATAAGACAACATGAAACACCGGTGCAAGACAAACCCTTGTATATTTTGCTGATGTGCCTGTAGGAGACTTGTTTGAATTGTGTAACTCAACTGTGCAGCCACTTCAGAAAGAGACCCTGCCCTCCAAAAGATCATAATTTTATAAGCTCTATCATGTTCTCCTTCCTTTTTTCTCTATAAAGGTAAAGGGACCCCTGACCATTAGGTCCAGTCATGACCGACTCTGGGGTTGCAGCACTCATCTCCCTTTATTGGCCGAGGGAGCCGGCGTACAGCTTCCGAGTCATGTGGCCAACATGACTAAGCTGCTTCTGGCGAACCAGAGCAGCACACGGAAACGGCGTTTACCTTACTGCCGGAGCGGTACCTATTTATCTACTTGCACTTTGATGTGCTTTCGAACTGCTAGGTTGGCAGGAGCAGGGACCAAGCAACGGGAGCTCACCCCGTCGCGGGGATTCGAACCGCAGACCTTCTGATCAGCAAGTCCTAGGCTTGTGGTTTAACCCACAGTGCCACCCGCGTCCCCTTTCCCCCCCTCTATACAAAGACTCAAATGTTTTAACATAGGGCAGTTGCTCCAGGCCCTTGATTATTCTCATTATGGAGCAAACAAATGGTTACAACACCCACCCTCGGCTCTTAACTGCATAGTTTCCTACTTAGAGCATTAATGTTCAGGGCCATTAGGTTAACAGCAGGGGAGAAGCAGATAGCCAGCCACTGAGTGGGACACATTAAAAAAACTGCTGCCCCGCAAGCTGGCCCTAAGGCTTGCCTGCTTTTTCCATCCATAATCCATACTACATGTAATTTATTACCACTATCCGCCCTCATATGTGAATACTACTGCCTTTAAAAAGGCTGTCCTTCTGCAACAATTAAAAAGCATAAAGTTAACAACGTAGTGTTCCGCACCAAAAGATTTCCCAATAGTCTCATTTGTACCAAATGTTGGATGCAGGTTGAAGCGGAGCTATACAACAACTGTTCTTAATCTGCTTTTTCTGGCAAAGAGAGATCAGTATGTTGGACCCTTTTAGTGTGAAAGTCTCTCTCAGAACAAGAGCACTGCAGCTGCAGCTATATAATGCAAAATTGACATTCAAAACTCCGCTTCAAAGCACCGTGAAATCAGCCCTGCACATAAGCCAAAGAAGAAAAAACCCTCAACATTTAAGTACCTTTTATGAGTTCAAACGAAAGTCCTGTAACATGCATATGCTATACAGATGCAGCAGAGGCAGCTGGAGCAAAATTAGTACAGGATTATGATTTGCAGAAACATTGACATGGATACATCCATTTTAAAAGTTAATTGATTGCTTAAAGCTGATTGTGCATTTGGCAAAGTCTAGAATAGGCTGTTACTATGCAATACAGGACCTTAGAATCTCTCTTGTTTCTGGTGACATTGATATTTATTATAGTCAGAACTGGAGAAATTTTTTAATCTCCTAACCCTTCAGCACCAGGCTGAATATTTCAGATTTCTAAGAACACCAACACTTCTTTTTCTAGTCCTGTGTACATCTGTTTTGACTTACCAAAAATTAGCACCAAATGCCAAAGAGGCCTTTGCCACCTTAGAGCCCTTCCAGCGTTCCAAACTACTTCATGCATTGAGAGCACCAAGCCTCCAGAAGCTCATGCCCTAATAAATCCATTAGTCTCTAAAGGTGCCAGAGGACTCTTTAATTAAGGCTGAGATAATGGACAGCCTGCAGCAAGTTCTCAAGTTGGGTGAAGCCAGGATTTTCAAATCAGCCTCCCACATTACAAGTCCCTGATGATTCAGAGCAAATTTCCATAAGCTATGCTGCTGGTCTCCTTTGAGGAGGACAGGAAGTTACGGCCCTTTCCCTCCCTCTACTGGGGAAAAATGCACAGTGCAGCTTCCTAGACATGAATTGTTCAAATGGTCTGAGATGAGCAGGGGATACCAGCCCTCCAGCTCCCATCAGGCCCAGTCAGCATGCTCACTGGTCATGAAATGATGAGAGCTGGAGTGCAGTAATCGGAAGACCACAGGTTCCCCATCTCTGGTCCAAATGACTATATAATGCAGACACACCACTGTCATCTATTACTGCCATGTCATCACTCTACAGGAAACAGAGAGGCGCAGAGTGTCTCCTCCCCTTGAAATCTTTCTCTTCCCACTGCTCATTACAAGAACTCTAACCAGTGCTTTTTTTTCTAGAAAAATGGGTGCCGGTACTCACCATGAAGCTGTTACAGTAAGTGCCACAATTTTTAACAACAACAAAAAAGAGGTGCTGGTACTGTGTACCATTGAGAACCCCCTGGGGGAAAAAAGCAGTCCGTAACTAAGAAATCATGCCCAAGTCATCAGTTTTCTCCTCCCTCCCGATCACTTTCCCTTCTATGTCATGTCTTTTGGATTATGTAAAGGCAGGGATCGTCATCATCAACATTTCTAACCCACTCTGGGAGTCATAACTGCTCCCGCACAGCAAGCTATAAGTTTGTGACTTAGTGACACGAGATGCAGCAGGCAGAAGGAACAAACCCATAGCAGAAACACGTTGCATTTTAAAAAGTATTTGGCGATAGGAATTATGGTTACAACCTCCTCTCTGCTTCATGTTTCTAGAGATTTCTATGATGATCTGTTGCACGGTGCTGCCAGAGCTATCCTTGGACTGAACAGCAAGACACCAGCAGGTTACAAAATATGCATCTAAACAAAGGACTCTGACCACAGGTAGTCCTACCAGCAGAACTCTGTCAAGAAATAAAATTTAATATCATAAGGTAGATGGCTCATCAACACTAACCCTCAGAAGAGCAATAGTTTCTGATAATTTAATGTGCAGTTTATTCAGATAACTTCTGTACCTCTTAAGTGTCAGTGATAAGGCTTCCAGGGGACCTAAGATATATCTGCTATCTGCCTTTCAGCACTGAAATTACACCCAAATGAAAAATAAATGCACAAGCCAACAAATAAATGTATTTTATTACAATATTGCCAATTTCCACACAACATACCACACCACTTCATTCTGCATTTTGTCCACTGGATACCACAGACTAATACAAACCAGGTTTTAGAAGTGGCAGTGCAATAGTAAAGTGATAGAACTACATACAGAGAATCATTAAATAACTGTTTCTCCAAGAAACACAGTGTTGTTATGCCCATATTGTGCCTCAAAGCCAATCCCACCCACCATAAAATGTTTAGGCATAAAGCTTTAGCCATATACATTTTGCCCAAATTTTCCCTTGTGAGATGGGAAGTTACAATTTCGTATGTAGTTGTGTTGAGGCAGCTCCCAAATCGCATACCCAACATCAAAACGCCCAATTTCCTTTTTGATAAAAGGATGCGGGCACTCTGTTCCTTGCCTCATGAGCTTTTGCCACAACAGAGGTAAGCTGCCCCAAGATGCTTGCTCTTAAAATACAGCTATACACTGTCTCACATGCAGAGCTCCATAGGTTGAGTGCTAAGTAACCAGAACAAAAGAAAGTGCAGTTCTGACAAAGAATTGGGTGGGGTGGGGGGATAAAAATTAGACCCACTACATCAAATCAGGTAAATTAAATTTTAAAAGGAAAAGACTGCAAATTAAGTAAACCTTCAACTAATGTACACACAAGTCTAATTTCATCTTTCCTTCAGGCTGCCCAATAGAAATATTTAGCATGATTTAACAACTGTACTCTCCTCTAAGTTAACAATAGAACAAGACACACTTAAACCACTAGAGAAAGGCTTGATCCATTCCAAAACACTAGCTCTCCCACCAGGAAGGGGAGGGGGGTAAGGAAATGAACCAGCATGGGTTAAGACTACAAACTTTTCCTTATTGACTGCTGCTTCTTCAAGGAGCTCACACAGTGAGATGCTGGGTGCCAACCTATTTCCACAACTTCATACCATATTAAACCTTTCACCTGAATCTCTGCAGATATTCACCCAGGGACAAAGTCACCATCTGACAAGGTTTCCACAAAGGTTCCTCCATCCTGTGGTGGCATTGCAGTATCGGGCCCCAAGTGAGATAACTTCTTTGGGAAATGACTTGCAATGATTGTTTTGAAAATAAAGTGAGCATACATGCACACACGACACATACATAAGAAAAAACAAAACTAAAAAGCCTATCCCTTTCGTTACCATTAAGGCAAATTAATTTTCTGGCTTTGCAAACTAACCAGAAAAGTCCATTCAAGGTGAGCAGCACAATATGACCAGCTTCTGAATGATTTGCTGAACGATTGTCCCAAAAGTCACATGAGAAATCTGAAAATGGAATGGTCCAGGATTCAGATGCAAGGTTGGAAACTGAAGTAAAAGCCAGTAACCTCAAGGAAAACAGAGAAAGGTGATTCATAAGCAGCAGGAGAGTGGACACAAAAATCCCTCTAGCTCAGTGGTTTCCAACCAGTGTGCCGTGGTATCCTGGAGTGCCTTGAATGATGGTTGGGGTGCCGTGGGCAAAAGTGGCCTCTGCCTCCCTTCCCTTCCCTCTGATGCCCTCTCACATCTCTGCCTCCCAAAGGTTTGTGTGGCTGTTTGTTGCAGCAGCCCTGGCTACAAGCTCCCCAGGCAAATGGTGCCTCTGGGGCTGGCTACGGGGTGCTGGTTTGCCAGGAACTGAGGTGGCCTTGGAGTAAGCAAGCAAGTGGGCAAGAGAGCTCAGCTAGCCAGTTTGCCAGCCCTTGCTGTTGGAAATAGGCAAATAAGTTGGAAGCCGGGCAAGCAGCCAGGCGCTGCGCTGGCCTTTCTTGTGCTTACTGTGTGCAAGGCCTGCCTGGGAGCTGAGTGCCCAGTGCTGAAGGTGCGTCTTTCCACCCTGCAGGCCCAGCAGCACCCACTGCTGTCATTGCTGCCTCCCAAAGTAAGGTGCTGGTCTCACGTTCACCTTTGGCCAGTTTCCACTGGGCCACTAAGCCTGGGGGCACCCTCTTCCTGTGGGGCAGTGTGAGGAGGCACCTCTCTTTGGGGCAGGGGGAGAGTTCAGGGACTAGGAGCAGCGGCAGCAGCTGCCCAGAGGACTCCCAAGGAGAGGAGGCTGAGGGAACATGCCACAAGGGAGGGCATTTGAAAAAAGGGTGCCAGCTCTGCAGGCAAAGGGTGACATAACTGGGCTCCTGAGCCCCACAGGGGTGCCACAGAAAGAATGTAGTTGGCCTAGGGAGCTGTGGATTCAAAAAGGTTGAAAACATCTGCTTTAGCTCTTAGGATGAAATGAAGATGGTTCATAAGCAGTATACTTGACCCTGTTACAACATCACCAGCGACCACTATTTTTTCATAATCCTTGATCCAGACAGTTCATGATCCTTGTTTCTACTGTACAATTTTCAACAAGGAAGCAGAATGTATTTGTTCTGTTACAAACCGATTCATCCGTGTTGCCAGAGCAAACAAAACTGGCATCAAATGCAGTTTCTGAAAACCAAGATATCAGAACACCAGAATCTCTCAAGTGTTGTTCAAGTCAATTTCCTAATTAACGCTTTTCAGGAGTTTGGAGTTTTCCAGGCTTTTATGGGTCTGCATAGTGTTACAACTGTAGAACACATTTACACATAAAGTCAAGAGTTTTTAAACAGAATGTATACAAGTCTTAAAGGATTCTCTAGATAACTGTGATAATTGTAAGTGTACCAACTTTTGAGGACAAATCTCGGTCATTTGAAATATACAGACGAAAGGTTCTCCAACATCTTTGGCAGTTATAAGATGCTTAAAATGAAGTCCCCACATCTCTGTTACTATGAAAACACTGGGGGATGTGTTCTAAGCCAGACCAACCTGTTGCCTTCCAAATGTTGGACCCAAACACCCAGTGGCGTCAGCAGAATGGACAATGATCAGGAATGATGAGAGTTGTAGTCAAACATCTGGAAAGGCACAGGTTCCTCACTCCTGTACTAAACGACTGGTGAGGCCATATTTGCGAACTTAGTGCTACATGCATGAGCTAGAATGAGCCCTGGCAATGCCGTGGATTCCCTCTCTTCCCTTGTGGCCAGAAGGACATTCCTTGCATCTCAACTGGTCCTGTTTTCCGAAGCATTGGTTTATCACAAACTCTGGTGAATTTCAAAATAAGCCAGATTCAAGGTATGCATTATGAAGGTGGGTTGTTTAACCAGGATTTGAGAGAAATCAGGATCCCTGGTCCAGATGAGAAGAAAGGCTGAGATTTAGGGGAAATGAAACTAAACATTGCCCAAGACCAAGGAGAGAGGAAGGAAAAGAAGGCCAAGGATGCACTGAACTTGATTCAGCTCATGCATGTAATGCTAAACCATGGTTTGCAACCAGGTATGAACATGAACAAGTTCTATAAATAAAAAAAGCTTTTGAGTATCTACACATACTGCTAAAAAAAAATATCAAAATGTCTTTGCACAAAGGTTGTAAAGTATTGTGGCATTTCACAAAGTCTTCAATTTTACATGCAATCCACCACATTGCTGGACCCTTGACCCACGTCGCGGATCTGGCTGCCAAGGCAGGCACACACGGCTACACCAGCCCCAGCTCTGCAGTGAGACACGGAACCAACAAGCTCCCACCTGAAAAAGAATGAAAGAGGAAAAATTGAAACAAGGGGTGTTAGCAATGCAACTGTCCTTGGCACGTCAAATATCTTAAAGTGAAAAAAGCTCAGCTACATCTTTCCTACACAGCTTAGTGTGACAAAATCTCTTATACGTTGCTAATTTTGAAAATTGCTTCTATTTTATTTTTGTAACTATTTATGGGTTCTACCACCACCCATGAAGGAAACTTTGATGAAGAAATAAATGCTGGTCCATTTGCATTTATATACAAGACTAGGCAGAGGAGAGTGTTTGGCTTCCCATTGCACAAAGACAGCAATAGTTCAAGGCCAAATATAATTTTAAAACAAGATTTTTATAATTGCTTATATCTGTCTAAGAACAATGAATGAGTTCTGGGGTACTTTTTTCCTACCATCTCTACTTTGTCAAAATTCATGCTTTTCTGCTTCCTAGACTCATCCATTACAACAGGTCTGTCAAAAAAGCCACAACCCTTTTCACTTGTACATTTGCCAATCCCCTAGAATGAATACCAAGTCTAATAACTGCTTGGTGGCAGCTGCAATAGAGAAAGTGAGACTTTAACATCAACTACATAGATTTTCCTTACTTTTCATACAATCATGTATTTGTAGCATTGGAAGGGACATCTAGTCCAACCCACTGCCATGAAGGAAACTCAACTAAAGCATCCATGACAGATGGCCATCCAAACTTTGCTTAAAAATCTCCAAGGAAGTAGAGTCCACCACCTCTTGTGGGATTTTTTCCTGCTGAACAGCTCTTACTGTCAGAAAGTTTGTCCTGATGTTGGGTTGGAATCTCCCTTCTTGTACAGTGGTACCTCGGGTTAAGTACTTAATTCATTCCGGAGGTCCGTTCTTAACCTGAAACTGTTCTTAACCTGAAGCACCACTTTAGCTAATGGGGCCTCCTGCTGCTGCTGTGCCGCCAGAGAACGATTTCTGTTCTCATCCTGAAGCAAAGTTCTTAGCCCGAGGTACTATTTCTGGGTTAGCAGAGTCTGTAACCTGAAGCGTATGTAACCTGAAGCATATGTAACCCGAGGTACCACTGTAACTTGAATCCATTGGTGAACGTCTCATCCAGCATAAAGACCTAGCTCTGTAAAAGCAAGAATCAAAGTTACCTGTTCACCACAGGATCAAAGGCTTCCACTGTATTCAGGTAAGCATTTCCATTATGCCCTCCAACAGCAAAGATTTTGCCCATTAACGTTGCTATGCCAACTCCACCCCGAGGCGTCGTAAGCTCCGCTACGTATTCCCACTTGTTGCTGCGAGGGTCAAATCGTTCAACAGAGCTCAGCGGAGAATTGTCATCAAAGCCACCTGCATCAAGGCATATACACACAAGTGAAGCATGAAATCTTCTCTCAGACTATGCAATAGTTTTATCACAAGCTGTTCTGCGGAGCAAAGCTAGAGGATGCATAGTGACCCAGTTATTCAAACAGTACAAAAAAACACAATGGATCTGCTATTTGACCTAAAAGCCCACAATTCTTATAAATCTAAAGCCTAGTCCATTGTTAGCATGATCTGTAAGCAAGTGTACCTCAATGTTAGTAAGAAGAGGAGCCCGAGGTTTATGCCTAGTAGTGCACTGTTGCCTTGAAAAAAGATAGCTTGTTTATCACTTTATCACAAAATACAGTATTGTCCACAGCCGGCGACGAAAATACTTAAAATCCAGTGTAATCATTTCATGATGTTTTTTCAAACACTTACAGCAAAGCTACAAGAAGATGAGTTATGCACATGGATAAACGTCTAGGTGCTACTCACCTACCACATATAGGCAGCCATGGAGTTCACTAACCCCATTGCCAGCTCTTCGCTGACCCATTTCTTTCACTTCTATCCATTTATCTAGATGAGGATCATACTTCTCCACGCTGGAGAGAGAAGCGACACCATCATTTCCACCAACAGCATATACATGGTTCTGAAAAGAGGAAAGATCAAATGAATGTTCTATCCAACAGCCAGGCCCAAGGGTGAATTAGGTGCGTTACTGCAGCGAAATTTAAGATGCGTCCCTTCTGCTCTCACAATGTATAAAGAAACAGTTGTCAACCAGCTTGCTAGGCGGCAGCAGTCTATCCCCAAGGATAAAATTTTGAGCACCATATAATCATTGCTAACACAACAGCGAGCTTTCAATCCAATTTACTAGATGAGTTTTCAGGTTTCAAAATTATCGCCTGTGGATATTACTTATTTTATACTTGCCAAAGTTATACTGTACTTATATGAATCCACATTCATTATTTAATTCTATTTAGTAAATATAGTCTTTTTATCAATTACCCCTCCAAAAAAAAACCCAAAATCATCTAGGCAACATGCAAAAACAAAATGAATTAAAACAGCAAGATCCACATTAACAACATTCTATATAACAAGACTTAGCACAAAAAACCCTGCAGTCAGGTAAATACTGCAATGAACAACACTTAGTAACAAGACTTTGGTTGTAAGTTGCTTTGGGTTGCCTTCGGCAAGATAAGCAACTAAAAAATCTAATTAATAATAATATATATATAAAAAACTTGGCAAAGTTCCACAGAGTTAAATAACTATTTTAAGACACAGAATAATAACAGAAATTAAAAATAGTTTTTTATTTTTTTATTTTTGATGATGATGATGATGATAATGATAATGATGATAATAATAATAATAATAATAATAATAATAATAATAATAATAATAAT
>JAXCMG010000014.1:44636246-44658823 GCA_034642415.1 Podarcis siculus | reverse complement strand
ATAATAATAATAATAATAATAATAATAATAATAATAATAATAATAATAATTTATTATTTGTACCCCGCCCATCTGGCTGGGTTTCCCCAGCCACTCTGGGCGGCTTCCACAAAGACCAAAAATACACTAAGCTCCAAGCAAATGACACCAAGCAAAGACTTTCCATTTTCACTGAAGAGTTCTATATGACATTTCTGTGCCGATGCCCTTTGAATGCCAATAAAAAAAACCAGAGTCGCTTACCACAAGAGCCACAGAGCCAACACCTCCCCGGGGCGTATTCATAGGTGCTACAGCACTCCACTGATCAGATTCAATGTCGTATCTCTCCACATCGCTGAAGCAAGTGTTATCATCCAGTCCCCCAATAGCATAAATGGGGCCTCCAAGAGAAGCCAGAGCAATCCCTCTCCTAATAAAGTAACACAATTAGTTATCAGACTACATAATCTTAAAACAAACTGACAATGTGAGTTACAAACTGGCAAAGTGAGTTACTAGGTATCATTAGCTCTACCTCACTTTGGCAACTTTTCAAGAATACCAAGGTTAATAAAACCCCAAGCGTAAGCCACAAATGGAAGCTTCTTTCCCAGCTGAAGTATACTTAATCAAAGAGACCTTAAGCAGTGAATAACATTTAAAATGTTTCTTCAAGATATTGCAAATGAAAGAATTAAAGAACAGATTTTGGACTCTAGAACATTTGCAGGTTTGTAATTCTGTCAATTTTCTTTAATTTTTTTCAACCACACTAATCACCAGATAATAATATTCAATGACAACATGAAGGTTTAACAGATCAGCGAACTGCAAGTTTTGACCATGACATAAATTCTTTCTTGTTGTATGCTGGCAAGGGCCAATTTTCTATATACAAAAGCCCCATTCATGCATTCAATCAACACATGAGGAATGAAGTGTGGCACATGCAGTACCACCAGCAGCAGCTTCCCTGCCCTTTTCAGCTCTAGCTCTGATTTCTCACTTCAAGTAGAAAGGTCTGAATGAGTATTATGTGCATGTTGGAAGGTCCAATCCACTCAATGTTGGAAGGTCAGGGGTGGAGATGGCACAGATGTCCTCATGTCTCCTCCACACTTTGTTCCCCCATGTTTCTTTGAAGGCCTAAATTCAGTTTTAATTTCCCTTCTGATACCCCATGAACACAGTCCATTTTGTCATTATCAGTCTATTCCAAACTCTTAAAAGAATATAAAGAATCCTCTTATATTGGGGATTCCCAACAGCTTCACAAAACACTCTATTTACAATTACCTCAGCTAAAATAACAACTCAGATTCTTTTTCTAATTTATTTTGTTCCTTCCCCACTTCTGTTTTTCACTTTACATGCTCATCTCATATTTTTTATGTCCGCTGTTCACCTTCTGTGTTGCATCTTACTTTGGACTGCAGGCATTGGCCATGACTAGGTACTTGTTCTATGTACAGCCTATCTGATGTATATCTCAATAAATGCTAATGTGTTCCACATGAATCTACTTCTTTAACAACAACAACAACAAAACGGAATGTTCATGCCAAGTTTGTATACCTTTTGGTATTCATTGATGCTTTCATCATCCATTTATTTGTGAGAGGATCAAACATTTCCATACTACCCAGATGTTCATTTCCATCATGTCCACCCACTGCATAAACTTTACCTGAAACATATAAAATTTTCTGGTCAGACAAACTCCTTAAATTATTACCTATGGCCATCTAGTATGATATCAAGAAGACAAGATGTGAAACAGCTGCTTCCCAGATCTTAGCTCACACATAATCACTGTGCCGCACTAGTGAAATTAGATTCACATTTTTTGCCACTCTATTATATATATTCCATTACTGCTATAGCGTAATGTCTACAATAATTTTTTTCTGTAAAGAAATCTGCATCACATTATCTAAAGATCAGGGGAAAATAATAGTCTCAGGGACTTGATGATACTTTATAGTTCTGGGATACAAAGGCAGCCTTAAAAGGCAGCAGCTTTAAATCTTTTCTAAGTTAAGATGCAATGCTATTTACTAGTACAGTAAATAGTTCCTAGTGTTGAATTCAGCGGTAGGTACTGTGGCTAGACTCAAGCTGTGAGTTATATTTTTAGTACTAGAGAGGACATTTCATTGGGCAGAAACCCAGAACACAAAACCAGTTGACTGCAAAACAGAAACAATTGCATCTTTTTATTGCAAGAAGCCAACTATTATTTCTCAGCTATTTTGTATACAAAGGCTGTAATTTTGGTTGATGGAATGGCTGAGTCATTAACTTCAACAAAGTATAAAGCAATTTTAGAGCACAGATTTCTTTTTACCAACCTCCCACAGAGATTACACCCACATGCCTCCTCCTACTGTTCATTTCAGGGCCAAAAAACCAGCTGTTCTTATTTATAGAGTAGCATTCAATGCTGCGAAATGGGTCGCCAGATCCACCACGGCCACCAACACAGAAAAGGACACCTAACAGAAAACATACAACAAAAGTCACAAACACCTCATTTCTTAAGAACGTCAGTATTCATCACACAAAATTCACAGGGTGGCAAAGTACAGAATGCTGCACATAGCACACATTAAAAGTCCTCTTAAAACTAAATAGTAGAAACTGGTCTGTTTGGTTGGCTAAGTGTTATTTACTGTTTTCAATGTTCAACACTGACAATTTGTCATTCAACAGTAACAGTTCCACCCTGCTTCAACTTAGGATGAACTGGGTTGAGGCTTCAACACAGACTGAGAGGGAAGGCAGAGCTGGAATAGACAAGTCACCCAATCAAGGCTTGTGGAAAGATCCACAAAAGTTAATAACCCCTTAAAATGTTCAATAGCCTCCCTATTCACATGCATTTTTGACAGCCCAACGTAAAGAGAAACAGCTTGCTTCAACTTGCAGGAGGCTATCTGCCTAAGGCAATTCTAACTCACCATGGACTTCCAGGCAAGTGGCTCCTTAACAAGCCTGATTTTAGTCCATTCACAATCCCAACATCCCTCTCCACTTTAAAGAGATATGTGTTTTTGGTCATTGCCACCACAGGCACCGTTCAGCACACTGCTTCAAGATTCCTATAGAGCACATTGCTTCAGATGACTCAAGTAAACAACAAAAACCAGGCAAAGCTCAGCTCCTTTAAGGTGGGAGTTTTTGTTATCAATTGCAATGGAGGCAGATTGTATGTTATGTTGAAAACATACATATCTGAAGAAGTGTGCATGCACACGAAAGCTCATACCAATAACAAACTTAGTTGGTCTCTAAGGTGCTATTGGAAGGAATTTTTCTTGTTGTTAAAAACTGTTCTCCATTATTCAAATGAATTAATGTATCCAAGGATTGTACATTGGGACTCTTAGGCTGCAATACATACTGTTCAATACAAGAAATTTAGCACCTCAGTTGAGACAGTATTCCATGGTTTAGCATTCAAATCAGAGGCTCATGCCAAGGCAATGCTCTACCATTGTGAACCAACCTATTGTGTAGATACAGATTCTCCCTCTCCCCCACACAAAATGAATTTAAAAAGCTACACCCTAAGGCACTTAAATAAAATGACAAGGCTTACTAATATTATGCTGTGTACAAATTCATTTATGTTGTTTTTTACACCTCTACAGAATAGACTTTTTGTGAGTTTCTAAAACACTGGTGCCTCAGAAACTAGTTACCTGCGGTGCGTTTCCTTGGTGTTGTCCGTACAGAATACTCAAAATCTGGCACTGTATGACTACTTAAGTGAAGGTGGTAGTTCCTTGCTTCATCCAGCAAGTCCCGACATTTTAGGTTCTGCTTGACAATTTCTTCTTTTGCCACTACTCCCATGAGAAAACAAATGGGTAACAGTGGTAGGCGCACCTAGGAGAATGGACACTACGGGTGGTCAGCTGAACCAATAGTAACAGTTCTCAGCAATTACAAGACAAGCCTCCAGAGACATCATGGAAAACATCATGATCCTCTATTTGCCCTGTTCAGTGTGGTCAATCTGCATCTGTATGGCCTACAACTGAACCCAGTATGTATGTCCTATGTCTTCACTAGGGAAAGAGAGAGATCCAGAAGATGAAAAAACAAGATTCCATTTACCGTATTTTTCGCCCTATAGGGTGCACTGGCCCATAGGGCGCACCTAGTTTTTTTTGGGGGGGGGGATTTAAAAAAAAAATATTTCCCCGACCCCAGCCCCCAGAACAGGCTGCTGCCCAAGGACTCGCAAGGCTTGTGGACATCTGCCCGAAGCACGGGGTGTGCTCCGGAACGCGCCCCGTGCTTTGGGCTGCAGGCTGCCGCCCACAAGCCTTGCAAGCCTCCCTCCGGGCTCGCTAGGCTTGCGGATAGCTTCCTGAAGCCTGGAGAGCGAGAGGGGTCGGTGTGCACCAACGCCTCTCGCTCTCCAGGCTTCAGCGAAAACCTGCATTGGCCCCATAGGACGCACACACATTTCCCCTTCATTTTTGGAGGGGAAAAAGTGCGTCCTATAGGGCGAAAAATACGGTAGTTGTAACAAAACAGTGACATTCCTCCATGTGTTAGAGCTGCTGTGAACCCTGACACATCCTACTTACACACACACACACACACACACACACACATTGTGATTACTTGCTGCCCACACTTTGAACTATGACTGACATGCATAAAATATTTAATCTCTCCACAAATCAATGCTGCTCATGCATTCAGCTGCAAGTCATCAAATAATGTGTGGTGAAAAGATGCAAATGTGTGTGACCTGGCTCTTAGACGGAAAGTAACCGAATTTGCTTTGAGAAACCTATAGTTTTCAGGGATTTAACAGAAGTGACCCCAACTTCAATTTGCCACAAAGAATGCGTAAAAGAAAAATTGTCTCAAGTGTCAATCTTTTTTGAGAACAAAAAAGTGATCCAGTTCTAATGTGGTGAACCAGTATAATCACCCCACAGATCACCCCACCTCTGCATATTATGAGACACCAATAGATTTAGTTACTCCATTCTCATCTGGTCCTTACCTGAGCAACTATTTCATCTAACCATGTAGCATGATGCTGTGGATTGGCCAGCAGCCATTTAATAGCAGCACCATAAACCTGCTTTTCACTTTCAATGCTCAGGTCACTGGAAGACAACAGTTTATGAAGGTGCTGAGGTGACACACTCACAAAATCTTCACATTCCACCACTTCAGCAAAATGTTCACATGCATAGCGATCGGCCATATCCATCAAGTCAATACGATTGTGGCTCTCCGCAAAGGATCTCACTGCCAGGCAATTTGAAGGATGGAAGTGTAGTTTCATGTATTCACAGCAAGCTTTGGCCACTACCTCTACCTGAAGAATGCAGGCCGCATATAAGAGAGGCTGGACATTGTCTACCGTCAGAGTCAGTCGAGATGAATAGACGAATTTGACCAAATCTTCTATGGCATCACCATCAAAGTCTTTGATCTCAATCAATGTCTGTTTAGCTTCTGCCATTTCAGAAAGGAACATGGCTCGGAAGTATGGAATAACACAAGCAAGGACAAGCTTGTGACAGGAGATCAACTTCGAACCCACCTGTGGGATAACATACATTTATATTAATAGAGTTAATTGTTTTACCTTAATACAAAGAAGCTGTGGTCTCGAATTCTAAAGATGTAGTAACGGATTTTAAAAATTATTAGCATTAATCAAATCCGGAAGTGCAAAGGGATATTGACCTCAGAACTATCAAGAAAATTGAATAAACAGAAAATTGACTAACAACACAACTCAGATCAATGACAATTTTCTGTATAGATTAGTATACATGTATGGTACTGTTGTAAGAGTCATAACATTTTATTGAGAAGTCTCCATTAAGTATTTATATAAATTTGAAAGATAAATTATATTGATCACAGCATCACAACCTTATTTGTATTGATGAATATTTCAACAATGAATATGCAGTTCATATTCAGTTGTAAAACCTACTTTTTGCTTTAACTGCAAGAGAAAATTATTTTTCATTAGTCCCACTTTCAAGTAGCTTAATGATAAAGTTCCATCCCTGAATTATTTCTAGCAGTTTTATCCAGTCATCTCAATTAGCTGTTCTTTTGATAATCCACAGCCACAGCAATCTAATGTAGCCAAAGCAGTTTCTTGCCAAGAAATGATGAAAAGCAATTAGCTGTACATGACTTTAGACAATGTGCTGCCACGAAAAAGGACAGACATCACTATACCAGGTCAATTTTGCTGCATTACAAGGCTAGTGGATCTGTGTGTACAATTTGACCATGGAAAAGGCAATGGAACCACTTTGGTTATCTACCACTAGATTAGTAACAAATGACCAAAATTCATACACAAACCCTAAAGCAGGAGGAAGGGCAGGATATAAATGGAATAAAATAAATGTGCTATTTCAGCACAGAAATGGAAAAATGAGTTTGCACTGGATAGTCAACCCGGCTGAAAATATTTGTGCCTTGTACGATTTTAAAGATTAACTATCAATTGATAATAAGGATATGAGTCTAATGAAAGTTTACATTTTATGATCCAGCAGTCTTTAGGTTCCTTATTAAAGAAGCTAGCTTCCCCCACCCAGCTGTTTTTCTTAAATTTGCAGGATGTGTTTTCAGGTACAAAATCCTCTTGATAATATTTTCTATTAATCAACTTTTTCTCTTCTGCAAAGATTAGTTTCACTGTCAAAAAGCATCAATTTGAGTTGTATGAACAAGCATTCTGGCTTACAAACTCTTATTTAAACAAGTCAGATTCAACCCACAATTCAATGGTAGCTTACTTTGAAACTTACCAGAGTTTGTTGTAACCTAGATTTCTGGTTTATTTGTTTCAAATAATAAGTGACACCTATCACCACATGTAAGTCCCCCTTCCTGTTGTTCAAGAGGAGGGGGGAAGCGTGCAAGCTTGATAACAGCAGCAGTAGTTTTTAGTGTGAAAAGCATAAAAACCTCAATATCTCTTTGCAAAACAAAGAAGGCTGCTGACACAAAAGTCTTACCTGATAAGAGTTCAAACTTGCACTGAACTGAGCATGTATAGTGGGTTTTTAAAAGAACAGTGGTACCTCGGGTTACAAACGCTTCAGGTTACAAACTCCGCTAACCCGGTAGTACCTCGAGTTGAGAACTTTGCCCCTGGATGAGAACGGAAATTGCACGGCGCCGGCACGGCAGCAGCGGGAGGCGCCATTAGCAAAAGCGTGCCTCAGGTTAAGAATGGACCTCCGGAATGAATTAAGTTCATAACCCGAGGTACCACTGAACTAGGCAGTCCCTCAAAATTATTTACTAATTTATTTAAAATAATTCATAAACCACTTTGTTTAAAAATCTTTAAGCAACATACAAGAATACAACATAAAAACGGTAAAACTATATCATTAAAAAGAGATACAACATAAAAAGCACTAAAACAGGAATGTGCTACAGGAAATGGGCTCTAAGTCATCTTTTTGCCTAGGAGAAACTTTTTAATCATCCGTGGTAATCAGGCAATATATAGCTGTGACCTTGATCTTTAACATTACAAGAGAACTGTGGGATGAACCCTTGGAAGAGTAGCCTCCATGCCACTGTTGCAATTGCCTGTAGGGCACCTAAGAGGACCTTTAAAGAAGAAGAAAAGGACAAAATATGTAGTAAACCTAGGCTGCCTGAAACCCATTAACTAAGTAGCTGGGCTCTCAGGGCATTTTTGTGGATACAAGCAGTTGTAAACCGTTATATACTTTCTCAAAGCACTGCAGAAGTTGTATTCCTCTCCTTCCACAGACAAGCAAGAGCCTTGGTGCACTGCCACAGAAATGCAAAATAGTGCTAATGTACTCCCATTCCAATACACCCATACCCACACTATTATAGGAGAAGGAAGAGGGGAGAGTAGCAACTTAGTCCACCTCAAGATTGTTATCCCTAGTATTAGGGCTTTTCCCACTAGAAGAGAATGGCAACTACTACTTACATGGGAGAAAGTGAAGAGGTGCGCTTAGAAACCTGGAAACACCACTGGAATTGGCTAACCCACAGCCTACCCTTGGTGTTCAGCAACCTTCACTGAGCATCCTCTTATCTGATTGGACCCATCCTCGTAAGGAAGAGAATGTTAAGACCAGGCTTGCATATATGACATATCTAAACAAGATGGCAGCCATGTCACATAAGTTAAGTGGGTTTATATAGGTACTGTGGCCTCTTACAATAATAGGGGGGGAAACTTTGAAATTTGAGTTCAAGTCCATAAATTTAGCACAATCACACTCTCCCTACAAGCACCAAATAGTCTGCTGACTTGCAGCATTTCGAGGAAGAGTTTTGGTTAAAGGGAAGGCAACACTGCATGGCACTAACTCCCAAATGTTGTCAACATAAATGATGCAAAGCTAATATATTTTCTAGTGAATTAATACATAAACGCACAAACCATTCTACACTCAAAACACATACACACAAAGGAGGAAATATGGAATCAGCACCTTCAGCGTAACATCACAAAGCTCCCCAGCTTCATAGAATCGGAGGAGAGAGCTGTGAAAATCCTTCCAAGCTTCATTTGCTTCGAATACAAATGTTTCTTCTTCACCATCACTGTTCAAAGGTGACCTCTCCTGTGGCTGCTGCCTTCTGCCTTTTACCACATGATGCTTTGCTTGCTCTGGGACCATAGAATCAGAAGCCATTAGCTGTTTTGTCTCCTTCCAGGTTTGTTCTCAGTCTCCATGAAAAAAAGCCACAAACATCCTGCCAAGCAAATCAGGAAGAACATCCAGTCTTGAGTAGAACTGCCATTTTCTCACTACTAGAACAAAATGAAAATAGATTAGGCGTTTTCTTCCGTTAAGCCCTGTAAACACCATAGCTTGAAGTAGGCTATTATTCTGTCTCTTAAAAAGACCAAGGCAATAAAATCAAGAAGGCAAGTTCTAAGTCACTATCAGGTTGGGAACATAGGCTTGGATCTCAAGTTGATCATCCATTCATGTGTGAGAGTGAATGATTTCTACCAACTTTCCCCCTACATCCATAATCTTCCATGCCTTCCCAAATTCCCCAACCTGCAAGAGAGGATTTTCATGGGGTTGAAGAAGGAAAGAAAATGGTGGAAGTGGCAGTCTAGGAACATGGATTCTATTGACTCATGGAAGGAAAGTTAGGATCCAAGCCACTGCTAGTACATTTCCACAATGAGTTAGAACCAAGCAACTGTGAGCAACAGGAGGAAAACAAGGCTAAATGTGCACAATGCTGTAATAGGAAAGGTTGACGGATTTCGTTTCACTTGTATTGAGTTCTAGTATACAGTGCAAAAGATACAAATCTTCTGGAACAATATAGTCTGTAGCATAAAGGTTGGGTGGGCTGCAGCAGGAAGGAGAAATAGTGAAGTTGGGACACCCTCCAACTGCCTTTCTATTCATACAGGGAACCTTTGGGTCAAAGCCAAAGTAACAAACTACAGTTCTAAATATCACAATATTCTTCTCGGCATAGTTAAGGCCGAAGGACGTTCTCTCAAAGTATATATAATCTGTTGGTTTTTTTATTGTTCAAATTGCTTAGCATCTAAGGAAGATTAAAGATACTTTCCTGTACACAACTGAACTGTAACACTTGCAGATTAAAGTTTTATTATTCACTCATTGCCTCTTAAATCAGGTCATTATTATTTAATTTGCACCATTTACACCTGAGATATATAGTACCCACCCACTGTAATCTGCCCTGGGACTTCACAGTAAAGGTAGGGAAGAACTCCAAACAGTAATTATTATTAAACTAGTATTATTATTGTTGTTGTTGTTGTTATTCCCATTTACAGTATAGATGGGAAACTGAAATGAAACAAGATTTGGCCATGACAGAGATTAAGCTTGAACTCTGTACTTCAAGTAAAACTCTTTGTGGCCATCACACAGGGTCCCCGAATGTTTGACGGTCTATTGATCCCTGTGCCACCACTATGATCACTTCCCCGCTGCCACCAACCCGTTTCTCTTGGGTACACACTGAGTCCAGACAGTTGTTAACATTAAAAACAAATAATCAAGTTTATTTTATAAGCATGAACAAGTTTATGGTTTCAGATAATGTTTCTTGTCAGTTTCTTATCCTTAGTTTCTATACCGGCCTATATCTTTCTAATAACTTCTAACTAATTATCCCAACTGTCTATCTGACTCCTCCTAACAGTTTCTCTCTCACACACACAACAAAACTCGACCAACCCTCCCTCTTCCTTCTCCAACTCCCAACTGACCTCCAAACAACTCCAACTCTAACTCCTCCCCTTGGGTTCCCACTGGCCAATCACTTCACACCCATTTAACCCTTTCCTTATGAGCCAGCATGATGTCACCTAAGAGGGCAAACACCACACTCTTCTTCCATTAAATGGTCCTCCTTGGCTTCAAGGTTCAAGTTGGTTAAAGTTCATATGGATCCATGCTATAAGACAGTAGTTTCCTGTGTTGTAGGGCATCCTGAACTTCTATAACAAGAAATATGTAACGTAAATGCCCTTGGTAGTTTGCATCCTCCTACTGATCTTCCCAGCAATGGGTAGCAGCCAGGATGTATTATAGTATGTAATGATCAATTCATGCAAGACATGTTCAGACTCAAATGACATGGTAAGCGCTCCATATAAATCAAGTATGCACCTCAGAGCAAAGGCCAGAATCATCTACAACATGGAAGAGTTTTGCAGCAGGAGTTCTTCAGCACAAGTTGTTGAGGAAAGGATTCCCTGAAGGTGAAGTTTAAACACCACTGCTCTAAGTAGATAATGAGTAAATTACAGAGACAACCAGATACACACTTCCTTTGTCAGTCAGATTTTCAGATGGTATCCATCCAAGAGTTCTTAAACAATTCAAATGTGAAATTATTGATCTTCTAACAAAAATATATAGCTTGTCCTCAAGATAAGCCTCTTTATCAAAGATCTAGAAAACACCAAACAGTGCCAAATTTTCTAAATGGGATCCAGGGAGAATAGAGGAAATTATATGTGCACAAGTTAAGCTGGCGGACAGCATTACTAAGTATAAAATAATCAAGCATACAGAACAGGTTCTGCTGAAAAAGAATCAGCGTGACTTATATAAAGGCGAGTCCTGCCCAGTAGCGGAGGAAGCCGAGGGGCGGGGGAAACTGCCCATAGGGGTGGGGTGAACCGCCCGACGGTGCCCTCGGCCACCCTACAGCTGGGGGTGGGAAGGCAGCAGGCCATTTTGTCACCCCCCCCGGGTGGCACCCAGGGCGGACAGCCCCAACTTTGTACACCCCTGGTCCTGTCTCACCAACCTTTTAAAAGCTTTTGACACAGTCCCCCACCAAGACTCACGAGCAAAGACAGCAGTAATGAGGTCTTCTTATGGACTTGTAACTGGTTAAAGAACAGGAAGAAGAGGGAAAGGAAGGGACAGTTCTTGCAATGTAGGGGTGCAAGTTGTAAGCTCCCCATAAGGCTCTGTAATGGGGTCAGTGCTTTTAACTTGTTCATAACTGATCTGGATTAAAATGCAGCATTTCTAGCCACCCCAACCCCTGAGGCCAAGAAGAATAGCCATACTTATTACACACATGTGTCTGCATGCCTGCGTGTGTGTGCATAATCAGTTGCATGAGTGGAGAGCACATGTAGCGTGCATGGTGTAGCTAGCTTTGAAAAATTACCTGTGATATGGTTGCAATGCAACCATGGGAACTACTTTGGGTTTTCCTGGCTAATCAATTTAAAATCAAAACTGTTTACTCAATTAAACAGTTGAGCTGATCTCATGCCTCAGAACCTATAAATAAAATAAAATTACCCACTTTCCCATAATTTATTTTTTTTGGAAATATTTTATTTTTACTTACAGATACAAAGAGCAACAATCAACATTCAACAATCCCCTCTCTGCAGAAGCACCAAATGCCTACTTAATTGCATTACACTTTTAATTCATTTTAGGTATCATTTGAAAAGATATCATTTTATATTTTTGATGGGTGGCCTAAACATACTTTGTTTCCCTCCAAGCAAACAGTGCAATACATCAAAACCTCTAACATAAACACTTTTTGCGTAGCACCTCACCCACCCTGACATACAAACCAGCAGATTACCTGAAATGAAGTTTCAAAGCCACCAAGCCACTACCTATAACCTAGATACTCTCTGTTCTGAAAGCAGCAGAACACTTAGGGCAACTTTTCAGTGCCAACATTCCACTTCTCATTCAATCTGATCTCTCAACATTATACTAATGATCTTCAACCTCTTGAAATTTCTCCAGTATTCTGCAGGACCAAACCGAAACAATGGAGAACTTTAAACCCCCATTCAACAATGCTGCAATGTTCCATTCACTTCATAAACTGAATGCAAGTCCTTCTCTTTGCTGTCTAAAAATGGGCATTTTTTCCATTGCTAAACAAGGAAATGAATTAGCAGATACCAACTGTCTGTAGTCTCTTAGTCTGACAGTACTGAATACAAACAGTGGCATTTGTTTACCAAGTTCACGGGTATTGTGAGAAAGTTCACATGGATGGCAACTGGGGGTAAATTGACATATACCCAGCGTTAAGAAATTGTCTGTTATAACAAATGTGGCATAAACATAGCCTTTACTCATTTCAATGGCAAAAGTTTGTGTGACAAATCGTGCCATTCTACAGCCACATGTTTTTCAAAGGACACTTTATCAATATCAATATTTTTATCTGAGGAACTTTCAGAAAAGTTACAGCTGCCACAAAAAGCTTAGAATAAAAAATTACAATGGTGAGCCGCCCCGACATTCACAGTACGTGTGATGACTATATGTACAGCCTTAAAAAGGAAACAATGTTATAGGCACAGCCTGTCTTTAACATATTTGCTTTATCCCTGATTTATTACATACGTGGCCAACTTCAGGGAGGGAGGACTGTAGCATGACAAAATAACAGGAGGGTCCACAGGCCCAGTTACAGCATTAAATTGTATCTGCCGTTTTCCCTGTCTCTCCTGCTCTGCACTACTGCTGCTTGGTCCTTAGTTCTGCAGACCAAATACTACAGCAAGGCCACGATATATCAGTGCATGGGAGCAGGAAAGAGACTGGATACACATTTACTGCAGCATAAACAATGTGCAATTGAATGACACACTTTCACACTGTGGACTTCAGGTGCACTTCCCGAAGAGGCTGTACATTATTCAATGTATTTATGTCAGGCTTCTACAAGAAGCCTGCACAAGGCAGCTTGCAATTAAAACATTAATTGACAAGACAACTCACCCCCCAAAAAAACCTTGGCAGGTCCACTTAAAGGCCATAAGCAGGGGGAGGCCAAGTTGAGTACTCACAGGAGGAAATTCCACAAGTGAAAAATCGGTGTTCTTGCTTTCCACCAACAGGATCAACCTTACCACGCCTCCAAGGCCAATCTTAAAAGATCTGACCAGTTGAGTCTGGGCAGTCTTTCAAATAAACTGTTCCCAAACCACTCAGGGTTTTAAGAGTTAGTATCAGCACTTTAAAATGATCATGGAAACAAATGCATAACCTGATGCAAATTGATGCAATATGATCAAACTGCTTTGGACTGAAGTACTGTACACTACACTCAGTTTTCAGTGCTGTATAGAAAACAGAAGTACATTCTCTAAATGAAGATCTGCTCTCAACATGGAAAACTACACAAAAACATTTCATGGTTATAGTCATAGCCCAGAGCATTGTGATTAATGGCACTGATGTTATGCACCTGGAAATCTGGAAGTCTTGCTTAGGTATGGAAATTGATGCTTAAACTGTAGTATTCACTGCATATAAAGTCATCATAAGGGCATTAGACTCAATCTCAGGGGCCGGGGCTTTGAGTCCCACATTGGCCAAGATTTCTGCACTGCAGGGGGTTGTACTAAATGACCCTCCACAACTCTATTATTCTATTCAAGTGAAATGTAATGTAGTGGAAGCAGCAATGACAGAAGACAAAAAGCAGCAGGGATTATAATAACACAACAATATGCAAGAGCTTAAATGCCACCAGCTCAACTCTTTCTACATTGTATCCAAAAATATAGAGAGCCCATCTACGGAATGTGTGATGTTTCTGACCCAAATAACCACTGTATTTTACAGAATTCACTAACCAGGAAGCACATCATCAATCTGTAAAGGAAACAAACCTGAGTAGCACCAGGAAACATTAGCTGAAAGAAAACTAGTAAAATGTTCAAATTATATGTGTCCACAGTGCAGTGTAATTTTCCCTCCTCTTTATACATTTCCTCCATTTATATTTCATTCTCTAAATGAAATCGAGACTCGTAAATGAGCACTTCACATTTAAACCCAGTTCTTGATTTTTTTCATTTCCTTCCCCCTCACATATCTGCTCTGCCCTTCACCAGTTTCACGCATTTCTACATTATTCCTTCTGCTCTATTTCGCTCGGGCTCCCTCCCCTAAGGAAGACAAGGGAAAAGAGAACTAGCCTTCATCCCTAACAACCAAGGAACACCCCCTCAGCTCAGCAAAAGCAAAATCAATTGCATTCCGCCAACTCCATCATCATCATCATCACCAACAGCAGCAGCATCACCTCCCGCACCCAAGGAAAACCACGTGCAAAAAACAACACCCCCCCCCAGGTTTAGCACCCTGACGACCCCTTCCTTCCCATGGAGCGGTGCCCCTGCCTTAAAAACACCCCTCTCTCCTCCTCATCTATAACTTGGACCAGCCCCAAGAACTGCTTTACCCTACCAGGACTAAAACCAGAAACGCGTAAATGAATGGTTGCGAGTTGCTGTTGTTGTTTTTTTAAATGGGGCGTTTCTTCTGAGCATGCACAGAGTGCTACTTATGAGCAACCCTCAAATGTACAGGACTGAGGGAGCACGCCTTGCTGTAGCCCACCTTCCACAGCCCCCTTCTGCCTCTCTCCTTCCTCGGCTCCAGCCTCCTTACCACGCCAATTCCCTGCCTCCCTCCTTGGTGCAGCCAGGGCAGTTGCACCTCAGCAGCCGTTACCTTCCGCGCGCGCAGCCCAAAACATACACAAATACACACACACACACACACACACACTCAGGCATATATGCACGGAGGACGCGGCCAACAGCGCATGCGCCCAGCCCGGATCCGACGGAGATGTATCGGGAGGGGGGAGGCGTGGCAAGGAAGCGCAGCGAGCCGGGTGAGAGGAGGAGGAGCTAAGGAGATGGGAGACCGTGCGCATGCGCTGCAGGGCTCTGAGCTCGAGTCCGAACCCGTGGGCTGCGCGCGCATGCTCTCCTTATGGCCGTTAACGGCTGTTCAGTTACCAAACACGTCCCCCCCCGGAGAGAGAGAGAGAGACGCCCGCCGCCCGCCTGAGGGGAGGGGGGGAAATACTGTTTTTCTGCGCATGCGTCGAGTATGTACGCCTCACTAGCTCGAAACGCAGCGAGGTTGTCCGTCTTTGTATGTCGCTTCCTCTGCTGCGTTTTAAGTCAGTTCACTGAATTCAATGGGATTTACAGCTTTAAATCTTTCACGATTAGCCGGGTGGATGGGATACACGCCCCCCCCCCCGCCCCATGTCAGACGTTTGAAACGTTTCCTCTGTTGCCACACATTTTGATTTAAATCGAGAGCGAATCGGTTTGGGCAAAGGGGAAACACGTCAAAACTCAAGTGTTTCATAATAAAATAAGAGATTGTTGCATTTATATCCCACCTTTTCTCCTCCCAAGGAGTTCATGGTGATGCACATGGCATACTCACCATCCCCACAACAACCCTGTGAGGTTAGGCTAGGCTAGGAGGCAGCAACTGGCCCAACGTAGCATGTGATGGTGATCTTTCATGGCCGAGTGGGGGATTTGAACCCTGGTCTCCAGGTCCCAGTCCGACACTTAAACCACTACAACCACACATAGGGATTGTGTCACTTCATTTGACCTGTCCAATAACTTGTATAACCAAGAACTAGTGTCTGCATTTGCTTTTTTTCCTCCTTCCTCTCACCGACTTTCCTTTTCGTGTTTTGTCTTTTTGATGGTAAATGTGATAGCAGGGATTGTCATGTTACTATATTTGCAACTTGCTCTTGAGAGCCTTTCTTCAGCTCCAAATAATAGCCTGCTCCCTGCTCCAAATAATAGCATTTAATTGTCATGAGTGTCAGTACTTTATATTCATATTTTCAGTATTGGGGGCTGTGGTGATGAGGGATGACCACCTAGACGGAGATATCTACTTTGCCTACCCCTTTCCCTCTCTTATGGTGCTGAGTTCCAGATTTTAGAATTCCTACCTTAATGGGATTACGAGTTTTTGAAAAGGGTTAAGCACCCTTTTACCAAAGCACCACATCCCGAGTTCCCAAGGCAGCTCTGCGGGCCTTCTAATTAGCGCACTAAAAATAGGAGGGATGGTCTGGTTTATCCAGTTTCTTATGCCTGTGTCTGCAGACAACTTGGAATCTTTGTTGAGCTATTTGGACCAAACTGGTGAAGTGGGTGTGTGGAAATATGATCCTCTTCAGTCACATACACTCTTGTCAATCTGTACAGACACCAGTGGCCTAGGGTGAAAAGCAGGCACTCTGAGCATTGAGCAGATTCAAGGCAGATGCATGTTGTAAGATGCTTTTGTCAGGTTGTATCTCCATTCAAATATCACCTAAATCACCATAGCTGTGATACGATATTATAGGTAGCTTCTACAGCTTCTTGAGACAGGCTTATACAGCCATATAACTAGGCCACCAGGGGTTTGGTCAGGACCGTCTTAAGCATATCCGGCGCCGTGGTGCAAAGCTCCTTCCGGCGCCCGCCCCTCTGTTTCCCAGAATTTTTTTTAGGGAGGATGGTGCTGCTGGTGGGGCTGCAGGAGGTGGGCAGCAGCTGGAGGGTGGCTCGTCCGGTGGGGAAGAGGCAGAGGCTGGACGCGGCACCTCCTGGCTCAGGTGGCCGCTTTGTGCCACGGTGGCCATGCAGACAGAGGCTCCGGGCGCGGCGCTGCTTCGGCGCGGCATGGCGAGGGCGGCGAGCTGATGCCGGGAGGCACCGCATCCAGCCTTCACCTCTTCCCTGCTGCCCTCCAGAACTTGTCTCCCTTGTGCCCTGTGCCACTAGCCTCTATGGGTAAGATGCCCCTGCTGGTAACCTATTTTTTTTGCTAGTTTCTTGGGTCACCACACATCAGAACCGAAAGAGTCCTGCTCATTTCAGCCAGGTCAGCATCCTCTTTACCACAGTGACCAGCATCTTTTTCAACCCATGGACCACTTTCCATTCCTGAGCAACCTTCCGATGGCCACATGGTAGATGGTGTCATAAGCAAAAGTGAGAAGAGCAACAAATGCATATTTTACTTGCACACACATTTCTGTCCTCCATCCAGACAAATGAGAGGCTTTATCTCAAGGACACATTCCAGCCAGAGGCATACTTAGGGGTTGGGCAGGTTGGTGTCCTCTAAGGATGCAGGCTCAGAAGGGTGCAAAAATCGCACCACTCTGTCTCAAAGTGGCCAGAAGCCTGCCCGACAGTATTGCAGCAACCTTACAGGGCCCTCTCCCCAGTCAGCCAGCAGCCCTGTTAGAAATATACAAGGGTGCAAGGGAGCCTAGGTATACCTCTGCTTCCAACCAGGCAAAAAATACTATCACTTAGCGGGTGAAGGAGGTCCATTGAGGGGTGATGCCTGGGAAAAGTTCCAAAGGATAAAGATTTGAGCCTTCCCACTCCTGAAATTCCCCACACGAGCTAGAATGTTTCCAGAAAGCTCACAACCAGGGCATCAATAGCTCTTCCCTGCTGTTTTCCCCACAACTGGTTAAAAGTAGTAACCCTTTCCTTTTTGTTCTTCAAGGTGCAGTTACTTGTTGGCCCTGTGCCCAATGCCTAATTCAGCTATTGACTATTGACGAGGTGGAGTCAACAGTTGCTAGCAAGCTTTTTGCACAACAAGCACCTGATCTGGAACTGTCTATCTGAACAGGAAGAATTTGGAATTGCCCCACCAGTTCCCTTGCAGGCCTACAAACACTTAACTTAGTGCCAGTTTTAGAACTAGCAGCCTGCTCTTGCCTTACTTCAACGTAGAGGTGTCAGTGCCCTCCTTTATATATAGTTACTCTAGCAGGAAGTGAAAGATTTTTACAGAGCACAGGCAGAAACGGTGTGAAAAGGGAAATGGAGACTCTTTCTTTATGAACAATGTGAATGGCCCACTTCAGCAATCTAAGCAATGTCTACTGTACAGGAAAAGCAGGAATTTGCACCTAGTTAACAATAGGCAAGCTGAGCCTATTTTTGCTCTGACATTTCCAGCTGACTCTGCCATGCACACGTGCTATATGTGACTCCTCTCAAACAGTAGGCACAGCTGTCATGAATGACCCTGGTTTCAGTGTCCTATACCTTCTCAGTTGCTGAAGAATGCTTGGAGGTCACAGGAAGTAACAGTGGCCCACGGACAAGGCTAATCCTTGCATGCCGCTTCCCATTCCTGTTCAGGAACCATGAAAGGAATGTTACCGCTCTTATTGTTGGTCCATTAGCTCAGCAAATATTTATTTGTATGGTAGCATTTGGGGGATGCTGACTCTTGTCACAAAATGTTAGCCAGTTCTGTCTGAGCACCTACGGGTAAAATTTATTTAGATATACAAGTGAGACCTGCAAGAAAGAAGCAAAAAGGTTGTCATGTGGAGTGAAGCTGTTCAGAGTAACCAGCCAGTCATGCCCTCTTCAGGATACTCCATTCCATTCTATCACACACACACACACACACACACACACACACACACACACACTTTCTGCTTAGGGGTCCCCCCCCGTACTTCTGAAAACTTGCCTATTAAACATTAGGCAGGCACCAAAGCTATATATTGTTTTAGGTGCCTGCTAAAGACTTCTGTTTATTTCAGCAAGCCCACCTAGACATGTAATATAGTTATGTATATGTACTTGTTTTTAAAATTTTGCTGATTTGCTCTGTGTATTATTGATAGTTATTTTATATATAACACAGGAAGCCATTATGAAGCACTGGATTAACTGTTGTATCAAATGTTACCAATATGACTTTGTCATGTCAGTCCCAAGATTATCAATAATATAGTCCATTCATTATCCAAACTATCACCTAGCTGTCACAGAAACCAATATAAACATGCTTTGATTTCCATTACTGAAGTTAGATCACACCTGAAATCTAAAAAAAGTTGTTTAGTGATGACTGTTAGGAGCTGCTGATATCAGGTTAAACTCATTTTTGTTTCAAACACAGGCTTTTGTTAGTTATTTGAAAGGATTGCTTGATACTGTAAGAAAGAAGCATTTGTGCGAAGTGTGATTTTTAGCCAGGAAAGCTTCACACATGCACTCAGAAGCTTATTTTTTTTCTTTCTGTGTGATACACTTGTAAGAGCGGTATGACGCATGTGCAATTGGATTAATCATGCATATTTTTAGAATACCTTTCCATCTAGAGATTGGTCTGAGGGTACGTTATATTGTTACATTGCATAAGCTGTCTGATGCAGAAAGATCACAGAGTTTTCTTAGCCCAAATATCTTGGTTTTCTTTTTTGAGGTCAAGTTTTGGTAACTCTGCCTATGTCCTATTAGCTTAGTCTAGTGGAACTACATTAATTTACAAAACTGAGGGAAGCATGCAGTGGTTGCGTTCACACATCACCACGATAATGGTTTGCTGCAAATCAGCAAAGCACTCTTGCTTGCTTGCTGCTGGCTAGTGAGCAGGAGCAATAAACCACTATAAAACCAAAAATCTGAATCCAAGGTTTGGTCTTGGCTTACCAGTCATGGTTTGTGAATGAGTGTCTCCACTTTAGAAATATATATATAAAAAAATAAAATTGTCCAGTAGCACCTTAGAGACCAACTAAGTTTGTTCTTGGTATGAGCTTTCGTGTGCATGCACAATTTAAGACCTACCTGAATCGTCTTCGGCTACCTACCTGAATCTGTCTCCACTTTAATCCAGTATGTGTGGAATGGTGAGCTGCCTCCTTTTGTGTGTGTTAGCCTTGCTTTTGTGCTTGCTTGCTCTCCCATTGTGTGGTGTGTTGCATTTAGGTCAGTAAACCGAGAGGGCATCTTTGGCTACGGGTATCCTTGTGGAGCTAGTGGTACATTCTCCTAACTGGAAATAAAGTGAGCAAGTGCACACAAAGTTGGACACCTCTGGCTTTTCTTCCCATGTGCTTGGGTGCATGTGACATAAAACCTTCCCTTGGTAGGAGAAAGACATAGTGGTGGGGCACCATTCTATATTTCACCTCAGGTCACAAAATGTATTGGGCTGACTCAGGATTAATTCCATTCCCTAGGAAGGAGGAGCAAAACTGGAGCAATCTGAGCACAGGCTGAAATGTTACCTTTCTACTGAGGCTTTTGCTGGTTATTGATGCCAACCATTCATTGTAAAAGCAATTCTGACTATCAATAGTGCTTGTTTAATTTATATTTTAATGCATTCTGTTGTATTAAGGTTGTGAAAAGTATGAGATGTTTGCCTAAGAGACACTATATACATACTTTTTATAAATAAATATGCTATAGAAATACTTTTAATAAATATTTTTTAATGAATAAATAGGAAGGCCCTCCAGACGTTGTTTGATGCCAGCTCACACCAGCCTCAGCCAACAACAGGTGTGATCGGAATGGTGGTGCGACAACATCTAGAGAGAAACAGACTCTCCATCCTTGAGCTACAGGGACATTTGTCAGGGCAAACAAGGCACAATTTGATGGAACAAAGTCTATGACGTATCAAGATGGATCAAAGTCAAACAAATAACAGGACCATGAAAAGGTCAGAAGCAAATCTGAAAGACCGGGAGGAGGAATTACCATCAATGTCAATAAAGGGCAGCTTGTGGAGAAACAGGAAATTGTCCAGAAAGGAGAGCACTAATACTCAGCATTTTGTAATCTTTAACCTGGGAGTGGAAATCTGTGGCCCTCCAAATGTTGCTGAAATAAAACTCCTATAATCTTTCATCACTTACCATGCTGGCTGGGGTTGATGGGAGAAACACACATTCCTCCTTTGCACACATGCTTCCCAGCGCTGCCCTTCAATTTAAGGCTTAGGATGAGCTTCAATTTAGTTGAAACACGAGGGAGAGAGGAAAGACTTGTCTGCTGGTTATACTACAGAGCACTTAATCACCTCTCAGCCCACACCCCTTGGAGATGAAAAAGTGCATTCAGATTTGGCCCACTTAGCACCACAGTGAAAATGCTGACAGGCAGAATGAAGGACTGGCATATTTTTCTCCCTTCCCTGAAGCCCAGCCTTCAAAACAAACAAAGGCATACTTTGCCCAGCTTGGTTGCTATAGTGAATCCATGGAAACAGCTGCACCCCTTAGATGCAGGCAGAAATGGAAAGCTGCCACTGTAGTATGCCATCAGAAACCTACTGCTGCCTGCCTGACACTCTGACCACATGCATCTTTTGTTGTTGTTTAGTCGTTTAGTTGTGTCCGACTCTTCATGACCCCATGGACCAGAGCATGCCATGCATTCCTGTCTTCCACTGCCTCCCGCAGTTTGGTCAAACACATGCTGGTAGCTTCGAGAACATTGTCCAAACATCTCGTCCTCTGTCATCCCCTTCTCCTTGTGCCCTCTTTCCCAACATCAGGGTCTTTTCCAGGGAGTCTTCTCTTCTCCCGAGGTAGCCAAAGTATTGGAGCCTCAGCTTCAGGATCTGTCCTTCCAGTGAGCACTCAGAGCTGATTTCCTTCAGAATGGATAGGTTTGATCTTCTTGCAGTCCATGGGACTCTCAAGAGTCTCCTCCAGCACCATACTTCAAAAGCATCAATTCTTCGGTGATCAGCCTTCTTTATGGTCCAGCTCTCACTTCCATACCTCACTCCTGGGAAAACCATAGCTTTAACTATATGGACCTTTGTCGGCAAGGTGATGTCTCTGCTTTTTAAGATGCTGTCTAGGTTTGTCATTGCTTTTCTCCCAAGAAGGAGGCATCTTTTAATTTCGTGGCTGCTGTCACCATCTGCAGTGATCATGGACATGCATCTTTTGTTGTTGTTGTTGTTGTTGTTGTTTAGACGTTTAGTCGTGTCTGACTCTTTGTGACCCCATGGACCAGAGCACGCCAGGCACTCCTGTCTTCCACTGTCTCCCGCATGCATCTTTACTCTAAAGCAAATCTTGCTGAACTCTGTGGTGCTTGCTCCCAGGTAAATGTGCATCAGATTGCAGCTGTGGTGGGTGGCACATTTACGCAGATGGACTGAGAGCTGCTCCTGGTCTTGTGTTCAAATGGATTTCAGGCTACTGATGGGAAAGATAAGCCTGGGTGCATGTTAGCTGCATCATTACAACAACCAGTAAACCCTGATTTTGTTTACTCACCTGCTGTGGCCATTAAAGGTAAAGGTAAAGGTACCCCTGCCCGTATGGGCCAGTCTTGACAGACTCTGGGGTTGGTGCGCCCATCTCACTCAAGAGGCCGGGGGCCAGCGCTGTCCGGAGACACTTCCGGGTCACATGGCCAGCGTGACAAAGCTGCATCTGGCGAGCCAGCGCAGCAC
>JAXCMG010000014.1:44604684-44627404 GCA_034642415.1 Podarcis siculus | reverse complement strand
CAGAATCTGCAAGTTTCCCATGAGAATCAATTAACAGAAACTGAACAATTCCAAACCAAAGATATCGGCTAGCAGGATAGATGCCATTTGGATTTCCAAAGAGCTGCTAAGAAGGATTGAAGAGGTACAAATTCTACCAAAAACAATTTTGGACCACAACCCAGTTTTGTCGAGAATAAAACCAGATTGGACAACAGGAATGCGGAGATGGAAACTAAATGAACTTCTATTGAATGATGAAAAGATAGTAGAGGGTGCAAAAAAAATTGAAAGAATTTTTTGAATTGAACAACAAACAAGTTGTAAGAACAATATGGGACGTGAGCAAGGCAGTCATCAGGGGATATTTTATAAAACAAAATGTGATATTAAGAAAAGAAAGTGAAAAAGAAAAAAAGGGATTGTTGGAGGAAATAGAGGAAAAAGAAAAAAGAATTAAATAAACAACCAAGCAATGACAAAATTAAAAGAGAAATTAAACTATTGCAGGCAGAATACAAATCAAAAATAGAGCAAGAAATGGAATCGAATTTGTGAATGGGTAAACAAAATAATTTTGAGTTTGCCAACAAACCAAGTAAATACTTGACATGGCAACTCAAAAAGAGGAGAAATGAAAAACGAATAAATAGAATAAAAATAAATGAGAAATGTATAGATGATCCTAAGATAATAATGCAAAAATTTGTAAAATATTATGGAGATTTGTATAAGAAAGAAGCAGATATAGGGGGGAAAGTTGAAGATTATCTACGCCAACAGAAAATCCCAGAGATTAAGAAAGAGAAACTTCAAATATTGGATGCCCCAATAGCAGAAGCAGAAATTAAGAAAGCTACCCAGAAAGTTAAAGTAGGCAAAACACCTGGCCCAGACGGCCTCCCAGCGGAAGATTATAAAAAAATGGAAGCAATATTAATTACACCACTTACTGAAATAATGAATAACAGCTGCAATCAAGGGAAAGTACTCGATTCGTGGAAAGAAGCATACATAATCCTCATACCCAAACAGGGAGGGGACCCAGAGTTAATGACTAAGTATAGGCCAATATCACTTTTAAATTATGATTACAAAATCTTTCCTAACATATTGGCAAATAGGCTCAGAGAGGCCATTAAAGATGTTATTCATCCAAATCAATCTGGAATCCTCCCTGGCAGACAAATCTCAGGGAATACAAGAAACATCATAGACATATTAGAATATCCAGAAGCAAATAGTGATAAAAAGGCAGCTTTACTACTACTTGATGCTGAAAAGGCATTTGATAATGTCTCTTGGTTTTACATGAAAAAACAACTGGAAATAATGAATTTTGGAATACAATTTAAGAAGGGAATAGAGGCAATATATGAACAGCAGATGGCCAGACATTAATAAATGGTAACCTCACAGTGAACATCTCTATCAGAAAAGGGACCAGACAGGGATGCCCTCTGTCACCCTTGTTATTTATATTAGCGATAGAACCACTCCTTCACAACATCAGAAAGGATGAAAACATAAGGAGGATAAAGATTGGGGAGAAAGTCTATAAAGTTAGAGCATTTGCTGATGATTTGATAGTAACAACCCAAGACCCGAAGCAAAGTTTACCAGCTGCTGTAGATTTAATTAGAAAATATGGGGAAATAATGGGGCTGAAAATAAACTACCAAAAAACTAAATTATTGACAAAAAACCTCACAATGGAAGAAAAAAAAAAGAACTTCAAGAAAAAACAGGCCTGGAAATTAAAAATAAGGTTAAATACCTAGGGATCTGGATTTCAAATAAAAGTTTAAATTTATATGAGGATAATTATAGTAAAGTATGGAAAGAAATAAAAAATTATATCGAAACCTGGACCAAACTTCATCTCTCACTCTGGGGAAGAGTCTCGGTTGTGAAAATGAATATCCTCCCCAAAATGATTTTCTTATTCCAAACAATTCCAAAGTTTTTTTATGCATGTAAATCTGCTTTTTCTTCTTTCTTTTTACTGTATTTTCTTCTTTTCTCTTAATTCTTTTTTCTTTAATTTTCTTTCTGTAGTATGAGATTGTAAATTCTTTGTATATGTGTGTAACTTAAATTAATAAAGATTAATTTTTAAAAAATAAAGAAATAAAAGCACAAGTTATGAAACTTCACACAGAGTTCAGTGCTAGATTGGCACATGATAAGATCATCCTCAGCCACAACTTGATTCTAGATGAAGGGGCTGATCGTCAATACTATTTAATATTCATAGGAAGCAGTGGGAAGTGAGAAGGAGTTTTGGATCAAGGTGTGATCAGTATGATGATGACACCCAGTGGCCATGCAATGCTTGGGTTGGTGCCTGGATGCAATAAGGAGAAACAAGCTGAACTTGAATCTTGGCAAGCTGGAAGCACTGTGGGTGTATAGTAATTCCCATTTCTGAGAAATTGGTATGACAACAATGATTGCTGCACTCTCCCCGAAGAAGCAGGTTTGCAGTCAAGGGGTACTTCTGTGTCTGGCTTTGGTACCAGGTAGCCCCAGGGGCTAGAAGTGTTTTTTGTGACCTGTACAACAGGTACGGCCATTCCCAAACTGTTGGCGCTGACCTTTAAAGCCCTAAACGGCCTCGGTCCAGTATACCTGAAGGAGCGTCTCCACCCCCATCGTTCTGCCCAGACACTGAGGTCCATTGCTGAGGGCCTTCTGGCGGTTCCCTCGCTGCAAGAAGCCAAGGTACAGGGAACCAGGCAGAGGGCCTTCTCAGCAGTAGCACCCGCCCTGTGGAACACCCACCCCCCAGATGTCAAAGAGAAAAACAACTGCCAGACTTTTAGAAGACATCTGAATGCAGCCCTGTTTAGGGAAGCTTCTAATGTTTAGCAGATCATTGTATTTTAATATTTTGTTGGAAGCCGCCCAGAGTGACTGGGGAAACCCAGCCAGATGGGTGGGGTATAAATAATAAATTATTATTATTGTTATTATATAAAGCCTGGGCACAGTAGTCCATGCACTGGTTACTTCAAGACTGGATTACTGCAATGCACTCTATGCGGGGCTTCCCTTGCACTTGATCTGGAAGCTGCAGTTTGTGCAGAATGCTGCAGTGCAATTGCTGACAGGGGCGAGACCCTATCAGCATATAATTTCCTCTGCTCAGAGACCTACACTTGTTGCTGATTTTCTACCAGAGCAAGTTCAAGGTGTTAGTGTATATAAAGCCCTTAACAGCTTGGGACCAGCTTACTTGTGAGATAACCTTACCTCATATATGCCCACTTAACCTCTTCGATCTGTGGAACTGGTACTGTTACAGGTGCCACACAATACCCACTCTGCATTCGTAAGAAATCTATCATTTTGTGTGGCAGCACCCACACTTTGGGGCTCCCAGCCTATTGACACCAGGCAGGTGCCTTCACTGCACTCTTTTCAGAACCTGCTAAGAACTCTTTTGTTTAGAGAAGCCTATTGAGACATTGTAGAGTGTTGACATGTTTTTATCTGGTTTTTAGCAGACTGTATTGTTGATGTTTTTTTAAAATGTTATAAATAGCTTTTAAAAGCTTTTAAAAACTTTGGGGGTTTTTTTGGTAAAGAATAAAGGTTTTATTACAATCAAGTTTTATACGACTCTTGTGAAAATTTAAATTTATTTTATCATTCTAAATAAAATATTTCAAAAGGTTCATTCGATGAGGGCGGGGGAAAGAGGCTGTTCTGTGAAAGAACTCCAGCTTTTCCAGCACAGGCCCATTTATTTAGGATGTTTCTAACCTGCTGATCCTCTGAGTTGCCAGGAATGGCAAGCATGGTTCCTCGTCCTCATTTTCTTCTTACAACTCTGTGAGGTAGATCAGGTTGGCTGAATGGGGAATTTAAACCCAGCTCTCTATATTCCTAGTCCAGGATTCTGTGTGCTACACACTACTCTGGATGTTCTGTGCTCACTTAATGCAAAACAGGCATACATCTCCTATGCCAAGTGTTGGGGAATATGCAAAGTCATCCCACGATGACCCAACAGGCTTGGAAAAAGTTTGGAATCATCTCATAGGAATCTTACTTTATCTGCAACACTGTAGATTTCCGTCCTGTTCCTGCAGTCCACGACAAAAGCGTGTGCAATGGCACCCAGCTTTCTGCATTCCTCAGCTGTTTCCTCAACACCTTCCTAGCGGGAGAAAACATCTATAAACATCTATAACCCACAGGTATGATGTTAGCATATTCACGGCATAAACAAAAGACCTGTACAGGGAAGACGTGCTGCGTGTGCCAAATTTTAATGAACCATAGTTTAATATACAACAGAGGGAAGGGAAGCAAAACTGAGGCAGGAATGAGCAGTGGGATGTGCATTTATTTCCGTTATGTAAAGAGGGGCTTCCTTCTTCCCTGTGTTAATTGCACTGCCAGGGATGCAGCTAATAAACGAGGCATAGAAAACACTACCAAACCATTCTGCGTTCTAAATCTTATATAAATAACCCAAAAATTGGGAGAACAATGTACAAGATCTACTACAGAAGCCACAAACAGAAAACTCATTCAAATTGTGTCCAAGAGGAAGGTTCAGTCTTTAAAGTTCCTTTAGCCAGGTTCCTGTAGATATCAACAAAGTTAAGTCTGATCAAACGAAGTGTCGGTGATGTTACACACAAGAGTTAGACAGGGTGCCGGCGTTTGTCACCTGTTTCGCCCATAAAGAGTCTCAGGCTTCTTCAGGAAATTCTCTCTCAGGAAATTTACATACATTCACTGGTGATATAAACCAAAACCTGATTAACCTTTAAACAGTCATTATATAATTTCTGAGAGTATAAATACAAAAATCAATATTTAGAACGTACAATGGTTTGGTAGTGTTTTGTGTGCCGCTTATGTGCTGCTTACTTTATACTGGTCTAATACAAGAATACTACGAGGGACGCAGATGGCGCAGTGGGTTAAACCACAGAGCCTAGGACTTGCCGATCAGAAGGTCGGCGGTTCGAATCCCCGCGACAGGGTGAGCTCCCGTTGCTCGGTCCCAGCTCCTGCCAACCTAGCAGTTCGAAAGCACATCAAAGTGCAAGTAGATAAATAGGTACCGCTCCAGCGGGAAGGTAAACGGCGTTTCCGTGCGCTGCTCTGGTTCGCCAGAAGCGGCTTAGTCATGCTGGCCACATGACCTGGAAGCTGTACGCCGGCTCCCTTGGCCAGTAAAGCGAGATGAGCGCCGCAACCCCAGAGTCAGCCACGACTGGACCTAATGGTCAGGGGTCCCTTTACCTTTACCTTACTACGAGAATTGGCAGCATAGGTTCATTTCTTCAATAAACGAGGGATAGGCAGACCTGAAGTGGGAGGCAAGAGGTAAAGGAGAGCAGAAGGGAACATGTGGCCACATCTTTCTCTCTAGGGCAGGCAACAAGGTGTAGCAGTCCTCCAGCCCACCCCAATCGTCATCTCCAATTATTATTAAGCACATAATAATTATTCATCTCCATCTGGAAGGGGCAGACTTTGGTAATCTTTGGTAATATGGCACCCTGAGCGAGGTCAAGATTTGAAACCCCAAAATGAATCTTCTCAGTTATGGGCCGTCTCAATTTTGCACCCCTTTGGCTCGGCACTCCTTTGCGGGGAAAACCGCCTGCACCACCCAAAATCCGGTGCTGCATCTGGTGTTGGGCACAAGGCTGTCATCTGAAACACTCTGAGGGATTTTCAACACACACACAGAGAGAGAAATGTCCATGCAAACAATTGTATCCCTTCCTTGGTGAAAAGCCAAAGGCTGGCACTGCAGCAGGAATCTTGCTGGAACAACCTGGGATAACCTTGGGCGCTGGAATAACCTGGGATAATGCTGGGCACCTTGTCAAGCCTTGGCAATGCACGCACCCTCCCCCCACTCTTCCCAAGGAACTGTGGGATTTGTGTCTCTCTGAGGGGAATAGGGGTCTCCTCAGAACTTTTAGCATTCTTAACAAATGGCAATTCGCATGATGCTTTGGGGGAAGCCATGGCTGTTTGAAGTATGGTACTGCTTTAAATTAATAGCGAAGACATGGCCTTAGGTCTGGTTTCCAAATTGGCAAGCCCTGTAATAATTTGAAAGCCTTTTTGGACGCTGCACTGCAACATTTACCACTGCCTGTTGATACTCAGGATTGAGGGTAGAATAATAGCACACACTTACCTTGTTGATATCCCAAAGAACCAGCTTGCTTTGGCGTTTGGCAAACTCATGGGCCGTTGCTCTTCCAAGCCCATGGGCAGCACCCGTGATCAGAACAATCTCTCCACAAACAGATTTTCTCCTTTTCGGAATAAAGAGTTTCACCAGTGCTTCCAAGAGTGAATAAATGCATATGACTAAAGTCTTGAGGACTAGGAGGATGACAAGCACCACTCTCCATATTAGAGGCTTTCTGCCCTGCAGTTGCTTATTGTGCATTCTAGCAAAAGAAACTCTTCAGGTAGTTAATGCTATAAAGAAGCAGTGAGTGTACATGAATCCTTAAAATGCAAGGAGTTGGCAGTACCCACGCCCTGAAGAATTAGGATGGCTGCTCCTCTTGACTGTACTCTTCAGAAGTACAGCTAATAAGAATATGCTGCAATAGTCACCTCTGTTGAAACATTCTATTGCGTATATTCGCAAAGGCAGCCTATGTGTTACTCAAATTTAGAATGTAGGACGTGATGCTACTACGTGTAGGAAAATCTGTCCACTTCAATGTCTCTCAGTTTCCCAATCTGAAATTCAGTTCTCTACATTTCCACGTCAGTTTGCAAATATATATTTTTAAAATGTCTCAGGAGTATTCACCAGCATTTTAGTGCAAAATTCTCCTGATGTAATTTTTGTATGTGGTTGTACCTAATACATTCATTTTTGCAAAGCCATTTCCCCATACGTAATGCTTTGTGAGGAAGTTATTTTCCCAAATATATGCATCTTTTTTGCAGACTTGATCTTCGCATATGCATTTTTGTACACTTAATTAGGATGGTGAACTACATTTAGAAGTGTGACTTTCTGGGAATGCTGTGCTGAAGAGGATTTCTTATTTACCGCCACCAGTCAGACTTTGGTGCACGTAAAACGGCAGGAGCGATAAGTAGTATTTGTGGAATATTGATTTATAATTAATGATTTTTGTGGGCTGACAAAGTGAAGAGTAACTCGACTTGACATTTGGGAATATGTTCTCGTTAAATAAAAGTCTAAGCAGGAATTGAAATATGTACAGCCGCTGGGAAATGAAGAAGGAGGAAAATAATGATAAAATGCTAAAACATTTTAAGTATTGAAATGGAATTAGGAAATGTATGTTACATTGAGCAAGTAAAGGAGGGAAGAGAAACACCCTGAAAGTAAGATGGGAAGTCAACTTTTAAAGTTTGTACTAAATTTGAATTAATTTGTTGTTAATTTGTTAATTTTTTTGAAAAGCAATAAAAATTAATTGGCATAAAAAGAGAAGGATTCGCTGCATTCAGCAGCAGGGATTGCCTTGCAAGGTCCCACAATTCTTTGATCCTACTCCAACACTTAACAGCTGTTTGAAGATCGCCAGATTGTGGGAGGATGGTCTACATTATGCATACTTGGGAGATGGCAAACAACTGCAGAATGTGCCATATGCTTCTTGTGACTGTTGCAAATATAAGATCAGCCCCAGGCTGAGGTTCCACAGCTGAACTGCTCTGCCCATGTTTTCTCCTCATGTTCCACCAAAATCAACTCTCCTGTAGTCTAAGCCAATAAAATTCGAGCCATTCCTCCTTTGAGATCTTGAGCGCCATGTTTTGAAACAAGTGAAGTACAGTGGTACCTCAGGTTACATACGCTTCAGGTTACAGACTCCGCTAACCCAGAAATAGTGCTTCAGGTTAAGAACTTTGCTTCAGGATGAGAACAGAAATTGTGCTCCGGCGGCGCGGCGGCAGCAGGAGGCCCCATTAGCTAAAGTGGTGCTTCAGGTTAAGAACAGTTTCAGGTTAAGAACGGACCTCTGAAACGAATTAAGTACTTAACCTGAGGTACCACTGTAATACACATTTCCTCATAAAAGGGGGGCCGGGTTGAAAGAACTAGAGTCTTAAGTTACCTAATTGTACCACTAATCAAATGGCAAGATTCAAATCCCTAACTAAACTTAAGCCTGGAAATGGTAGAAAGTAAGAGGAACCAAAATTGCCAGATGCATCCTCCATCTCGACTTCCCACCAGAGCTAGGCCTCCTCGTGTGTAAGAGTGGAAGAAAAGGTCACCAGCTTGGAGGTTGGTTCCTTTGTCTGAAGTGGTGATGGAAAGGGTGGCTTTCAATCTTCCTCTGGGTCCCTTGAAGAGAGAGCCATAACTGGCAGTGTGTCTTGATCTAACCTGCCAATTTTGACACATGGAAAGCCAAAGTATGGTACAAAACTCAGAAAACAACCCATCCTGTTTCATTTATAATAATAATAATTTATTATTTATACCCCGCCCATCTTGCTGGGTTTTCCCAGCCACTCTGGGCGGCTTCCAACAGAATATTAAAATACAATTGTCTGTTAAACATTAAAAGCTTCCCTAAACAGGGCTGCCTTCAGATGTCTTCTAAAAGTCTGGCAGTTGTTCTTCTCTTTGACATCTGGGGGGAGGGCATTCCACAGGGCTGGTGCCACTACTGAGAAGGCCCTCAGCCTGGTTCCCTGTAACTTGGCTTCTCGCAGCGAGGGAACCGCCAGAAGGCCCTCAGCGCTGGACCTCAGTGTCTGGGCAGAATGATGGGGGTGGAGACGCTCCTTCAGATATACTGGACCGAGGCCGTTTAGGGCTTTAAAGGTCAGCACCAACACTTTGAATTGTGCTCGGAAACATACTGGGAGCCAGTATAGGTCTTTCAAGACCAGTGTTGCTATGTGGTCTTGGCGGCTGCTCCCAGTCACCTGTCTAGCTGCCACATTCTGGATTACAGTAGTTGCAGTTTCCGGGTCCCCTTCAAAGGTAGCCCCACATAGAGTGCATTGCAGTAGTCCAAGCGAGAGATAACCAGAGCATGCACCACTCTGGTGAGGCAGCCCTTGGGCAACAGTTTGGGAATGGCCGTACCTGTTGTACAGGTCACTAGAGCAGGTACCACTCTGGCAAGACAGTCTGCGGGCAGATAGGGTCTCAGCCTGCGTACCAAATGGAGCTGATAAACAGCTGTTCTGGACACAGAATTGACCTGTGCCTCCATGGACAGCTGTGAGTCCACAATGACTCCCAGGCTGCGCACCTGGTCCTTCAGGGGCACAGTTACCCCATTCAGGATCAGGGAGTCCCCCACACCTGCCTCACACATTTTCCCCAATGTGTTCACCAAGCAAAAATAAATTCAACAGGTAGCGTGTTACTGTGCTTTCTAGCCACATTTCCTGACTCTGTGAACAAAAGACAAATGATTAAACCACCTCTAAAATTAGTTAAGGGACGCGGGTGGCGCTGTGGGTAAAACCTCAGCGCCTAGGACTTGCCGATTGCATGGTCGGCGGTTCGAATCCCCGCGGCGGGGTGTGCTCCCGTTGCTCGGTCCCAGCGCCTGCCAACCTAGCAGTTCGAAAGCATCCCCGGGTGCAAGTAGATAAATAGGGACCGCTTTCTAGCGGGAAGGTAAACGGTGTTTCCGTGTGCGGCTCTGGCTCGCCGGAGCAGCTTCGTCACGCTGGCCACGTGACCCGGAAGTGTCTGCGGACAGCGCTGGCTCCCGGCCTCTAGAGTGAGATGAGCGCACAACCCTAGAGCCTGTCAAGACTGGCCCGTACGGGCAGGGGTACCTTTACCTTTAAAATTAGTTATGTACATATTCACATATTTTGCAATGTTTACTGCCCTTTAGCAAATATGTCATTTGGGTTGATTCCAAAGTTTCTGCAGGCACATTTTTTTTTAGTTAAGTAAACAAGGTAGCCCAGAGTTGGACTGAGGGGAAATAGTGTCTCCTTCCATTTGCCTCAAGGAAAGTCATAGAAAAAAAGGCCCCCTTTGTCCCTTAAGATGTACTTTGAGTTTCTTAGGCATTTAAAAAACCATAAATTAGTAAACCATCTCTTGCTTCATTGTACCTTGCTTTGACACACAGGCCCCCAAACTTTTAATCACGTCATTCTATGATTGGCCTTTGGTCTGGTCTTCCACCAGTTCCTGAAATTTTGGGGACTTGCCTCAGCAGAAGAGGGTCATTGAGCTTTTTTTGGGAACATCTCAAAAATGTGGTTTGTTTCTCTCCCCCCCACCCATCATTTTTCTTTAAAAAATCACCCTAGTTCCCATATGCCCAGGTTTTCCTGGACATTTTGCTGATTCAGGAAAAATCTGCCCGGACGCCATTTTGACAGTCTGATTCCTGGACGCGTCCAGGAAAACCCAGACATGTGGCATTCCCAGACAAGGAATTCCTGGGCTGACTTACACAAACCAGGTTGACTGACCTATTGAAGAGCAAATCTGTAAACATGACAAATGGTGTTGATTCGCCATCTGAGAAGAATCCTTTTGCCTGAGGAGACAGATGGTGCCAGGGTAACTGGGTGTGAGGTGACAGGAAAAGGGAGTCCTTTAGCAAGGTGTTCTGGGAAGAAGAGACGAAAGAAGAAAGACTGGGATCCATCTTAGGCAGGTTGGCTGAAGGCTGGCTAGGAGAGATCCCTTGGAATCATGTACCCTAAAAACCACAAAACTACTTCTCCTCTGTTCTCCCATAGGATGTTTGGGCTTGACTAAGGGCCCCCTTACCTGCACCCCAAGCAACACAGGTGGCTCTGTGGTCTAAACCGCAGAGCCTAGGGCTTGCCAATCAGAAGGTCGGCGGTTAGAATCCCTGCGACGCGATGAGCTCCCGGTGCTCCGTCCCAGCTCCTGCCAACCTAGCAGTTCGAAAGCACATCAAAGTGCAAGTAGATAAACAGGTACCACTCCGGCGGGAAGGTAAACAGCATTTCTGTGCGCTGCTCTGGTTCACCAGAAGCGGTTTAGTCATGCTGGCCATGTGACCCGGAAGCTGTCTGCAAACACCAGCTCCCTCGGCCTTTAGAGCAAGATGAGTGTGCAACCCCAGAGTCGTCCGTGCCCGGACCTAACGGTCAGGGGGTACCTTTACCTTTACCTGCACCCCAAACCCAGTTTGAGCACTGGACTATTTAGATTGGCTGGGACAGATTGGTCAGCTTAATGTCTGAGAGAGGGGCTAGGAGGCTAAAGGAAGAACAGCAGATTGAGTGATTATATTATCAGGGTGGTGGTGGTGGGGGACTTTTTTCACCATTTTCCAAAGCCAATAAGGATACATTTCTACTTCCACTTCCAGCCAGCCAAGCCAAGGAGACCAGGCACTTGTGGCTGTTCCTATGGGATGGGGGCTTGAGGCTTTTCAGTGGGGTGTCAATTAGGCAAGCATAAATCTGCAAAATGTTTGCATGGAAAGCCAGATCTTTGGAGCATTGCATCAGGAGCGTTGAGGGTAGCTGCGTGGCCATGTGGAACCTAGCCAGGATGTCAGTTTCTGATTAATAAATAACAGTGTGCACACAGGTGTGTATTGGTCTCAGTGTGCAGAACTTTTCTCAAAAGAAGATGCATCTTTTGCTCGAGATCCCTGTGTTTTTTCTTGTAGTCCTCTACTCATACTTAGAGGCTCTTGTCAAGCTTTTCATTCCCGTGAAGGAGAAATGTGTCAGCGGACAAATTGTTCTGATCACTGGATCCGGCCATGGGCTTGGGAGAGCCACTGCTTATGAATTTGCGAGGCGTCAATGCAAGTTAGTTCTGTGGGATATCAACAAGGTATGATTGAGTTATTGCTAGGATTAGAGCTGGGTTGGTCTACACTAATTGGACCTTTTTCAATAGCATCCTCTGAAAGAATTCTAACTGGTTTTTGAGGCCCTTTCCCAGTGAGCTTTCAATCCCTTTCCATTTCTAGAATGGCGTTGAAGAAACTGCTGAAGAATGCAGGAGGCTGGGAGCCACAGCACATGCTTTTGTGGTGGACTGTAGCAAGAAAGAGGACATCTACAGCGCTGCAGAGAAGGTGAGCCTTCAGATTCCCCCAAAGGCTTCCCCAACCTGCTATGATGCCAGTATCCTAAAGTTCAGCTCCTGCCAACCTAGCAGTTTGAAAGCATGCCAGTGCAAGTAGATAAATAGGTACCACTGCGGTGGGAAGGTAAACGGTGTTTCCGTATGCTCTGATTTCTGTCACTGTGTCTGTGGACAAACGCCGGCTCCCTTGGCCTGAAAGCGAGATGAGCGCCACAACCCCATAGTCACTTTTGAATGGACTTAACTGTCCAGGGGTCCTTTACCTTTTTACCTAAAGTTCAGCAAATTATTAAATCTTGCTATTTGTTATTTATATAATATCGCTATTTGTGCACACCCTCCTCCTCCTCCTCCTTTGGCAATCACTCGTAGCTGAGCAAGATTGCCTTCCATAAACACGGTTTTAACAATGAGTCTGTAAGTGACTGTGGAGGCCAATTCTGGACCCACACGTCCTTCCACAGTGGGGACATTGGTTTCCAGGCGGGAGTTGATCATGGTGTGGATTTGCCAAGTGTGCCTTCCTTTTAGCACTCTTCTCCCTTGCGTCCTGAGTTTGAGTGTCTTTGGTAAAGGCTGTTCTCCAACTGGAGCATTCACAGGCTAGTGTTTCCCAGTTGTCAGTGTTTATACTACATTTTTAAAGATTTGCCTTGAGACAGTCTTTAAACCTCTTTTGTTGACCACCAGCATTGCTCTTTCCCTTTTTAAGTTCGGAATAGAGTAGTTGCTTTGGAAGACGATCATCAGGCATCTGCACAACATGACCAGTCCAACGAAGTTGGTGTTGAAGAATCATTGCTTCAACACTTGTGATCTTTGCTTCTGCCAGTACACTGATATTAGTTCGCCTGTCTTCCCATGAACAGGAATGGCAGGAGTGGTAAGTCACTGTCAAAGATCACTGAAATGGAGACCTTGATAATGCCACTACTGGGGTTTTGCCAACAGCATCAGCTTACTACACCTTTTAGTGATAGCTGATCCATGGCCATTTGATGAACCTTTGGGGCCTATTAATTTGGTGTGTATTTATTATTGGTTGGTTAACATGCAGGCCTGTCATTTCTTTCACAGGACTGTATTTGAATGGTAATGGTTTTCATTTCATATTATTGCTAGCTGATAAAGATTTATCATTGAAACAGTTCATTATCCTGAAAGATCTTTGACCTTTGACCTTTGACAGTGACCTACCACTCCCACCATTCCTGTTCATGGAACATTTATTTGATTCTTATTAGTTTGTGACTCCATGCACACTTTATACGTCTTCTGTTTATGAATTTTGAAACAGTATAGTATTATAAAAATATTGTCTGTATATTATTAGCTGGCTTGTTGTTTGTTGTTGTTTAGAGTGTTCTGATTTGCAACACACAGGATTTTCTTTGTTGTTGTTGTTTAGTCGTTTAGTCGTTTCCGACTCTTCGTGACCCCATGGACCAGAGCACGCCAGGCATTCCTGTCTTCCACTGTGTCCCACAGTTTGGTCATACTCATGCTTGTAGCTTCGAGAACACTGTCCAACCATCTCGTCCTCTGTCGTCCCCTTCTCCTTGTGCCCTCAGTCTTTCCCAACATCAGGGTCTTTTCCAGGGAGTCTTCTCTTCTCATGAGGTGGCCAAAGTACTGGAGCCTCAGCTTCATGATCTGTCCTTCCAGTGAGCACTCAGGGCTAATTTCCTTAAGAATGGATGCGTTTGCTCTTCTTGCAGTCCATGGGACTCTCAAGAGTCTCCTCCAGCACCATAATTCAAAAGCATCAATTCTTCGGCGATCAGCCTTCTTTATGGTCCAGCTTCTTTATGGGATTTTCTTTGGGTTATACCAAGTCAGATCATTGGGCTTTCTAGCTCAGTATTCTCCACAATAATTGGCAGTAGCTCTCCAGAATTTCGAGCAGGAACATTTCCCAGCCCTCCCTGGAATTGTTAAGGATTGAGCCTGAGACCTTCTGAGGTGTTACACATATCTAGGCTTCAGTATCAGCTTAGCAGCAGGAATGCTTGGGAAATGGTAGGTTGTGTGCCAAAGACTTAAAGGAAAACATGCCCATAGCTTCTTGTGCAAGGTAGTTTCTCATTCTCATTCCATTTGTTTTATATGAAGTAAGCGGCATTGCAAAGAGAGGTGTCTGTCGCTCGTTGGCAGCTAGCCAAATTGCAGAGATATATTCAGTGTAGATTTGTGCATTAGGTCTCCCAGGACAATGCACCAGTAAAAAATTAAAATATTTTTAAAAGTCCTGCACTATCTCAAAACCATACTCTTTCTCCTACCATCAAATCCTTCCACTTCATCTGAGAGAGACCCGTGGAGACATTTCTGTCCCTCTCCTCTTCTCCGGAGAATCAGCTCTCTGCACTGCTCAGACTGGAGATCCCTCCCTGGTGGAGAGTTCTGGAGAGCTCAAAAATCTTGTTCCTAGTTTTGCGCAACTTTGTTTACTCCTAATAAATGCTTTGCCCTTTTTAATCATCATCATAATCTTATTTGTATGTTGTCTTTCCATAGTAAAAACCATGCACAAGGCAGCTTACATGAAAAGATTTACATAAACACAAGTATAATGAAAGTAGCCAAAAGCAATTAACAAAATACATCACAAAGAACACAACTAAACTGAACAACTTCCACATAAATCATGAGATCTAAAAAAAAAAAATCAATAACAGCAAAAACAAAAAAAACCCAACAACCCTACCCCGAAACAATACCCCGGCCAAAGAGTCTGTTCAGCAGCTTCAGCTTTTGTAGCTGAAGTCAGTCTGGAACCCTCCCTCCCAGGCCAGGTGGGAAAAGACCTGAAAGGCAGGGAGCAGGTCTTCTAGGACTCACAGTCAAGATGGAATAATAAATGGAATAAAAACAGCCAATAATGAAAATAATGGACCAACTGGACTTCTTATGCTATTTGTTTTAGTTAGGGGTTCGGGGCAAGATCCTGTCAAAGTTAAGCTCTTTCCTGCCCTATTGACTTTAATGGGGGGAGAATTTTAACAATTAAAAATTGCTTTATGCTGCAATCTAGTACCCACCTGCCTGGGAGCAAGCCTTATTGAACTCCATAGGATTTCATTCGGGGTAGGCATGCATAGAATGGCACTGTTAGGACTTCATTAACCCACTCAGCAGGGTCAATGACAAAGGTGAGTCATGCAAACCTACCTGTCCATACTCACTGGCGATAGCAAAATGAATATGAGAAATTCAAGGAAGTTGCAATCCTGGCACATATCCTTGTGGAGATTGAGGCACAGGATCATCCTAAATTTCTGTATAAAATTTGAATGTGCTTATTTATATGTGCAGTATAGATGCCCCTGGGAAAGAAAGGCATTGAGCAGCTGCTAAAGGTGTTCTGTGCTGACCCTGTGCTTTGCAGTGTGTCCAACCACCATATTAAGCAAACTAATGTTGTTGTTTTTTAAAAGTTTCTAAAGAGAGGATCTAGGCCAGGGGTGTCAAACTCAAATTCATCGGGGGCCGCATCAGCAGTTTGGTCACCCTCAAAGGGCCGGTTGCGCTCAATATAAGAACAAGTGGAGGTTTCCAGAATGCATGTAAAGTGGAGGTTTCCTGTGTAGAACGGCCGGTGCCGCTAGAGGGCAGACGTTCTCTGGCTTGTAGGCTGCCGCGCATGCGCTGAAGAGGCGACTTTCTTGTGTAAAAAAAAAAAAAAGCGAGAATAAAAGGTGAAGGCTGGCGGCCGGCGGCAGCTACACGGGCCACATGACGAAGTCTGGCTGGCCGGATTCGGCCTACGGGCCTTGTGTTTGACACCCGTGATCTAGGCAATACAGAGCTTGCCACAAAAGACTCGGGGGCTCATGCCCTAAAACCCTAATCTAACCTCCTGTAATCTGTAATTTTTTTATTATTATTATTGCATATTATTTACACATCATAAAATGTCTCAGAGCAGCTAAACACCTCTGCCCTATATTACTCCCTTTCTTTAAAGGTGAGAAAGGAGATTGGTGATGTGGACATCTTGATGAACAACGCCGGGGTGATCTCCCCAACAGATGTGCTGTCAACTGATGATCAAGCCATCCAAAAAATGTTTGAAGTCAACATCCTTGCTCACTACTGGGTAATTAAGAATCATTAAGCACAGCCCTGTTGCAAGAACAGCCCTATGAGCACATCATTGTGTAATGGGAGGTACTGACAATGCTTGCCATGATCTTCTGCAGCCTTCAGGCAACCAACTGCCTCCAGATTATTTAAATGACAAGCTTTCATGGTAGTCCTGGCAGGGTTTGTAGTTCAAAACATTTGGAAGGTGCCATGCTGGCGAAAGGGCGGACTACTCTCTCACATGGATAATGTTGGAGCGTTCCCATGAGTGCCACAGGGCAGGTTGGTGCTATGTTGTTGGAAAAGGCGATCAACTCCCCCGCCCCCCCAGTTATATTTTATTAAATTTTCGAAAACAATCACATACGACACTCCAATGCATAATATTTTTTTTCTTTTCTTTTGCCGACTTCCCACCCCGATTTCCATCATCTGATGTGACATTACACCTGAATGAAAAGATGCAGCGTGATTCAGCGCTGTTTTATTAGCTCAGCGTAGCACTATTTCGTTTTTATTTCTGCATCTGGTTTTCAAATTTCTACCATAAATTGTTCTGCTCATCCTAGGGATTGAAGAAGTGTGATATTAAATAACGCATGTATATAAAGAACTAGGGTCCCTGCTCCTTGCCCCTCCCCACTGTAATTGCCACTTGCACTTAGAAGACGGGAGAATGGAACCTACGCGACTGCATTGGCCCCTAAGGAATAAAACCCACTTCAGAATAAATAAAGGAAACTAAGAACAAACAAACCTGAAACAACAAGAGCAGAGTTGGTACAACGGTCGCTACTGTTTTACTAAATGGCTGACTTCTATGGAAAGTTACCAGGGCCATCTTACCCATAGGTGCTAGGGGTGCAGGGCACCTGGGCGCCGGGCTCTCAGGGGCACCAGGCTGAGAGTCTGGGGCTGAGATGTGGAGTCCAGGGATTGGGAAGAGCCGATAGCCGCTGCCGAGTGGAGCAGAGCCCATTGGGTGAGCGAGGCACTGAGGCAGCTGTGATTGGCGGGCCGTTGAGAGGCCATTGAGAGGCCCGCCCAGTGCATGCTGCTCGCATGAGGCGCCCGGCTTCACTCAGTCGCCGCTGCTACCTCCTCACACACAACTGTTGTTGCGCTGGGCTCTGCTTGCCCACCCCCCAGGCGCCCCCCTTTGCTCTGCTGCCGCTGCTGCCTCAGGCTGCTCTGTTGCTGCTGAGGCGGCTAGCCAAGCCAGCTCTGTTGTGCGCACCTCACCAGCCCACCCTTAAAAAAAGTCATCAATTTTGGGTTTCTCCTCCCTAAAAACAGGTCAACAACTCTGGGCAAACTGGGGGGGGGGGGAGGGTTGCCGGGTGGATCTTTGCACCCCGGCGCCGCATATGCTTACGACAGCCCTTAAAGTTACCTCCCTTTCTTTTTTAACTTCCAGACTGCAAAAGCATTTCTACCGACCATGATGAAGAACAACCACGGCCATATCATCACTGTGGCTTCTGCTGGGGGACACATAGTGACTCCATTCCTCGTGGCTTATTGGTGCGTATATAGGAGAGACATTTCCCCATCAGCAGAAATAAAAGAAGCCATAAAATAATACCCTACTCTTGTTAAATTTGTGAGTAAATTTACCTGTATTGGTTTTATTTACCCAACAACTGATTTTATATGGAATCTTACCTTTTGAGAAATGCAGCTTATAGGAAGAATACTTTGGATGGGATTCAGCTTTTTCTTCCTCCCCTCTCCCAGTGTGTGCACCCCAGAAATGTTTTCCCGAGGGTCCCCCAACTATTTGGCGGACATTCTGAGTGTGTGTGAGGAGCAGCCACAGAGAAGACGGGGGTGGGGTGTTCTGTTGTGCAAGTGGACATTTGCCGCACAAGCAGAATGGCAGTTCCCGTTCTAAATGCAGCTCCTGCTCCTGTTTCAGAAGCTGCACCTATGGATTCCCAATGGTGTGGTGCCATTTTCTGGAAGCATGAATGTCTGTGGTGTGGAAGGCAAGGGTTCAGAAGTTCTGGAATTCAGACAGAAGCTCTTTGGACTACATCATAAGTGTCCAGCCAATGCCAATACATACTTGAAGTCCACGAGCTTGCGATTCTTAATTTATATACTGCTTCTTGGATCAGGGACACGGGTGGCGCTGCGGGTTAAACCACAGAGCCTAGGACTTGCCGATCAGAAGGTTCTCCTCTGTTCTCGCATTGGATGTTTGGGCTTGACTAAGGGCCCCCTTACCTGCACCCCAAGCAACACAGGTGGCTCTGTGGTCTAAACCGCAGAGCCTAGGGCTTGCCGGTCAGAAGGTCAGCAGTTTGAATCCCCGTGACGGGGTGAGCTCCCGTTGCTCGGTCCCTGCTCCTGCCAACCTAGCAGTTCGAAAGCACGTCAAAGTGCAAGTAGATAAATAGGTACCTCTCCGGCGGGAAGGTAAACACCGTTTCCGTGCGCTGCTCTGGTTTGCCAGAAGCGGTTTAGTCCTGCTGGCCACATCACCCGGAAGCTGTACGCCGGCTCCCTCGGCCAATAAAGCAAGATGAGCGCCACAACCCCAGAGTCGGTCACGACTGGACCTAATGGTCAGGGGTCCCTTTACCTTTACCTCTTGGACCAGAGGTCCCCACTTTGGTGAACAGCGCATGGATGCCACCAAAGATACAATGAAAGTACCATGAAATGCAATAAGCCAACCATCCGTCAAAATTACGATACATGTAAGGCAGCGGAATCACAGCACCGGGCAGGGGTGGGGAAATTGTGACCCTCCATATGTTGCTGGACTCCCAACTCCCATCAGTCCTGGTCAGCATGGCCAATATAGTGAGGGATGATGGGAGTTGTAGTCCAGCAACAGTGGACGCACCACCATTTCTCGACCCCTGATGCAGTAGGAGAAGAATAAAATGATTCCCTCCCAAACTAAAGGATTACAGAGTGCTCTCACCATTTCCACATCCCACATGCTTAGGAGCTAGAAACCTGAGCCCAGTCAACAAGAGATCACCGTAACCATAGTCATCTTAGTTTAACCAGAGGAATTGAGTGGTGCTTGATTGCTAACCTAAAGCTAATTCTCATGACCCTGGGATTGTTGAGTGGGCGAAGATTTCACTGAATATCCAAATCCCAGTTGGCCAAAATTTGCTTCCAGTAGCTGAACAGCAACTGAGTGGCAAAAGCACATGCATGCATTATAAAATTCACATGTGGGAGTAAATATACGAACTATTTGAAAAATAATTGTAATGAACAGATTACGCTAGTAGGATTGCAAGACGTTTGTAAGGATGATTATTTGAAATATTGCAAGAAAGACTATGAGGAGAACTATTAGTTAATGATAATAAAGAGTAATAGAGAAATTAAGAAATGCAGAATAAGTGATAAAGAACAGAAAATCATCAGAGGTGTTGACGGAAGTCTAAAATATTGTATATGACAAGAAGTTATGTTATATGATTGTTGGAGATGATATGTTAAAACAACTAATAAAAATGTATATTTAAAAAATATAAAATTAGCACGTAGAGAGGAAGCTCATAAGTCTACTCTAGAACGAATACAATTACTCCATACATGTAGGTCTGAGGTTAGTGAGGGCCGACAGCTCTAAAAACAGCTGCATGTTGTCCCTGAATATTTGTGATGTTTCATGTGAGATTTGTATTGTGCCGAAGGCAATCATGATCATCCAGCCACTAAGCTATGTCCGAAATTTCTCATAGCTCATCCAAATTCGCTGCAGTTGGGCTTCACCGAGCTCTGACAGAAGAGCTGTCTGCATTGAAGAAAGACGGGGTCAAGACTTCATGCATCTGCCCTGGGTTTATAAATTCCGACTTCGTCAAAAATCCGTCTTCAAGGTACTGAATAAGAAAGGTGTGACATGGACATGTAGAAAAATCCATTGTTAAAAGTGCCCTTTTGTAGTGCCAGTCATTTAGTCCTTCCTTTCGTTCCATCTATTGTTGTTTCCCATATGTTGTTTTTTTTTTGAACATTCATGATGATTTGTGCTTATCAAGATGCTATTTTGGCAGTCATACATGATATCACTTTCAATACTCTTTTTGCCTGTAAAAGTTTCAGGGGGGCCATACTGCTTCATTTCCAACAGCAACTTCCTGCTGAAATCCTGTAACTTTTCATGGCACAGATTATATTGGTGGCATGGCGTGGGTTTTTTGTCGTACTTTCCAGATAGCAATAATGTGGTAGGTGGTATTGGGGAAGCGTCGCAGAACAACAAATAAAGCAAAATAAATCCACCACTAACACACTTTTATAGCATCAGAGAGCATGTTGCAGAATATTGCTGCAATAAAATAACAGTCTGGAGTGGCCCAGCCTCTTTTAAAAATAATCTGAGTTTCCATTTAGATTTGTTTCAGGTCGTTCAGTTAAAAGAAATCCTCCCCTACCTTCTCTTGTGTTTTGGCTTCATTTACCTGTGGTCCAGGCCTATTATGTGAGCATCATCTCATTGCTTGATTTTTGTACGGGTCGCAAGTTCCAAGCCTTGACCTTGCAAAGAATATGCAAATAGAATGTCGCTTTTTTCCTCTCTAACTTCAGATTAATGCCTCCATTGGAGCCTGAAGAAGTTGCAAGTCAAGCAATGAAGGGAATTCTAACCAATGAGAGCATGATTTTCATCCCACGATTTCTGAAAGTCAGTGTCGTGCTGGATAGGTAAGTATGCTGAAAAATTAAAGCCAACTGCTAAATGTATTTTTTTAAAAAACAAAACACAAACACCAAAACCACTTTTGGCCTAATTAATGTGTCTGTTGCTTCCAGAGTGTTACTTCCAGGTAGACAAATGACAGGGAACATATAGGTCTTCACATGTTGTTAGACTATAACCTCAGTCATCCCTTACCATTGCCGTGCTGGCCACAGCTGATGGGGGTTGAAGTCCAACATTTAGAAAGTTGCAGGATGCCCAACATTGAAATAGGTAGTCAAAACTAATATGTCTTCCTCTTTTCTCCAGGTTCCTTCCAGCTCGTGGAACTAAAGCTTTGAGGAAGCTGAATAAACTTAAATTTGATTTTACCATTGGATACAAGGACAAGGAAAACTAAGGGGATGGGATTCCTGTTTTTAATCGCTTTTAACTCTTTGAAGCTGTAATTCTGGATAGAATCTAATCTGTTATGAAACCTATCATACACCTTCTCCTTGTAGCAAGTAGCTCCATCAACCTATGTATGCATGAATGGCACGAAGAAATCAACTTTTCCTTGCAACTGAAATGATGTCTTCCTATCTCTTAAGAATGGTGTAATCCAGAATTAAGTTTCCTCCCTCCGTAAACAAAGAAATAATAATGTTTTGTATCATGAAATGAATGAAGCCTCTAACTCAGTTCTTTCAGGGAGAAATGCAAAATGTCATTGGACGGTGGATGACGCATTTACAACTTTCTCCCTTGAAGTATGAAATAATGCAGCAGAACCCAATAAACATGAGTGTGAAATATGGTTTTCCTACTGTGTGATCATGGATGTAATGTTGGTGGGAGACAGGGAAGGATGTCTCCTTCATACTTTACAAACTCTGCTAGGAAATATCAGGATCAAACAACATTAATAGCATGAATATTTATGCGTGCCCACGTTTTTTCACTCATGCGATCCTTTGTTTTGTGCCTGGAAAATGCATGTCACAATGGCAAGTAATTTAGTATTTCCTGCTGAGTGTCTACAAACAGATTACATGACGTGTATCTGGCTGATTTTGCCCATTCCTGGATGTTTCTCTCCCATCGAAACCAACCTTTGCCACTAGTATTACCATTAGCATGGCGTCAGTCATTGCCCCTGTAATTACTGCCTTTATCAGTGAATCGTACTTTCTCCTTGCATGTCAAGTTAATACTGCCCTGCCATTGCTTAATTAATTCTATGGCATTGCCAACTAAACATCTGATATACAGAGATATCATGATTTGTGAAATAAGGGTGGAATTATGTAGAGTCGAACAGTAGGGCTGGGTGATACCTGGTTTTCAACATCATAATATATCACCAGCTAAACATCACGATAGACTTGTATATCACAATGTCTGAAATAGGGATGGAGCTATGTAGAGGCATTGGCTGGCTTCACAGTTTTCCCCACATTGTGATTTTTGCATAGTGTATACACACACACACACACACACACACACACACCATGATTCACAATATATTGCCAGGTCAAAAATTATGAAACCAATATCACAATATGGATTTCAAACCAGTTTTGGATGATATATTGATATATCACCCAGCCCTTGTGGAGACATGGCAATAGCAAAGCCTGGATAGCTCAGCTGGTGCTGGTAACGCCAAGGTTGCAGGTTCGATCCCTGTGTAGGACAGCTGCATTGCAGCGGGTTGGACTAGATGATCCTCAGGGTCCTCTTGTTGTTTAGTCGTTTAGTCGTGTCTGACTCTTCGTGACCCCATGGACCAGAGCACGCCAGGCACTCCTGTCTTCCACTGCCTCCCGCAGTTTGGTCAAACTCATGCTGGTAGCTTCGAGAACACTATCCAACCATCTCGTCCTCTGTCGTCCCCTTCTCCTTGTGCCCTCCATCTTTCCCAGCATCTCCTTGTGCCCTCC
>JAXCMG010000014.1:44568997-44604674 GCA_034642415.1 Podarcis siculus | reverse complement strand
ATCTTTCCCAGCATCTCCTTGTGCCCTCCATCTTTCCGCTTCTCCTTATGCCCTCCATCTTTCCCAGCATCAGAGTCCTCTACAATTCTATAATTCTATGATTGTATGGCTGTGGTGTTGCTGCTGCTTACTGCAAGGGAGAGAGGCAAGGGAAGTGCAAGGGGGAGCTGCACAGGCACACCGCCAGTGGAACTGGCTCTGCCAGTACACCCACACGGTCACAAACTTGCTACCAGCTCATCGCTCTTCCTCCTCGAAAGCAGCAAGGAGCTTCTAGGGCTGCCTCGCTGCATCTCTGCCTTAATGGATGAGCTTCTCCCATAAGGTGGCATATAAACGTAAAGAATGGAAGAAAGTACCTGATTGCAACATACCAAGAAGCAATATACACGCCAAGATACTGTGCTTTTAATATATTTGGGATGGGAAGTTCAGGGGATTCCATCTGCAGGTTACAGACAAGGTGTTACATAATTTACCCACTGCCTGGCATTAATCAGACACCTGAATAATGGATTCATATACACCCCAAGTGAAGGCATCTCTTAATCTAATGTTCTTTTCCCTTGCTTCCAACAACTGCATCGAATTTCACGTTTGTGAACTTGTTCAAAGCCACCAAGGCACGCTCGGGGAAGATTCTGCAAAGAAAATAGAAGCATCAAGTTACAACCGTCACAGAAGCTCAGAATTCTTTTAGATCCAGGTACTTGACTTTGGTTGCCTGCTTTCTGTTGATGTTGTTTTGACCACAAGGCATGTTTTTAACCCAAATAACAACTCGGAAGTTCATTGCTCCTCTCCTACGTGCACCCCACATACCTTTCCAGCAGCAGGCGGAATTTCACAAACGAAGGAACGAAAATCATGTTTTGATTGCAAAGAATTCCATTGATGAGTTTCTTCGCAACTACGTCAGGCTCCAGAATAGGCGACAACCTGTGGTTAAAGGAAAACACTCACTAAAATGTTGCCAGAAACATGGACACGGGGCAGTTTGAGATTAGCTGTGGCAACATCATTATAATAATTGCCAGAATGTTTCTTAAATGTTGTTAACTCTCTGCAATCCCTCCAAGGGTCTAATGGTTTCCTTTGTTGCTAGCCCATGAAATTAATTCCATGATGTCAGGGACAGACAGGACTCTGAAGTGTATGGGGCAGAGGCAGGGGACCAGGAAAGTGATCCTGGAGAAGGAACCAGTGATTTATGTCTGAGACAGAGGAAGTCATATTACATGTGGTGGTGGAAGAATAAGAAGCTGTTCAGCCAACAGATATGTCAGTAGGCTATGGTTACCAGATTTCCCCCCCGCACACTATTATACATGTTTTTCTTGAACAGGAGCAGCTGTTTCAAAAGAGGATTTATTTTTTAAAAAGGAAAAGAGCCTTCTCATAACTTACCTTGATTTTGGATTTTTAATAAAGCCAGTGTTAATAAACACTGGGCAAAGGCATGAAGTTTTTATCCCATCCTTTCCCAAAGCAGACAGTTCTTGAGTCAGACTTTTGTGAAACCCAACAGCAGCAAACTTGCTTGAGCTAAGGGGAAGAGGAGATTTGGGAGATCTTTGAAAACATTTCTTAGCTATTAATATTATTATTAATTTATTGATCACCGTCTACACAACAATTTCAAGATGTTGTACAATGAAAGCAGAAAAAACAGTTAATAGCACACAAGAAGCAGCTGATACATTTAATACAACTTCTTACAAAATGACACTCGTAGCAAAGAACTATTTGTCCACCTGGGAAAGTCCAGAAAATACTTTTTGACAAGAAACCCTACTGAATTCAGTGGGACTGACTTCTGAGTAGGGATTTGGATCAGTGTTCTGTACCGTTCAGAAGAAAAATGTATCCAGTTGTGGGCGCCTAGAATCAAAGAGTTTTAAGGGATCCCAAATGTCATCTAGTCCAACCCCCCTGCAATGTAGGAATATCTCAATGCCTGTGACATCTCAACAGGAATACTATTCCACAGGACAGGGGCAGTCACACTAAAAGCCCTGCTTTGGAACTTGCCGGAGAAATGTTCCCACAGACATCGATTGGGTGTGTAAGGGATAAGGCAGTCTCTCAGGTAACCCGGTCCTGAGCTGTAAAGGACCTTATCTATTATTATAAACACCATGAACTTGACCCAGCAGCAGATTGATATGCATTACCCAATGTATGTGCAACATGCAAGCTTTCAAAATATAGCCACTATCAATGAATTGCTAAGACAGATAATACTAGAGAATTAGTAACAAACTTACAGAAAATAAATCACTTATAATTGACCAAAGTTCTTCACAACTCTTAAACTGATTTCCGTGGGTTTACCCTGAATATGCCTTTGTTGGATATCACTCACAAGGAAATACATAGTGATAACAGCAAGAACCTTTATTGAACTACAGAACTGGACAATGGGCAAAGCAACTGCTCATATACATTTCTGAAGGCCTGGGCCACTCCAACTCCCAACGTGATTGGCTGTCTAAACTTCCAAGCTGCGAATCATAAGCCAGAGTTTAAGGGCCAATGGCAGACGCCCAAATCCTGAAATGTCCCATGATTGGATATCATGTATCGAATCAGAACACAGGGGCTGAGAATCCTTAGTCCAGACTCAAACTCAGGCAAACACAGACCACTGAAGACATAATTTTATTCCAGACTAATTGCAGCATTCTTTGGTTTGAACAGAAATGTTTCTATTACACTTACCAATAAGACACCAGAAAAGGGACTGTCAGATGCCCACCAGCTGATGCAACAGTGACAATATGGCCATGGTTCTTTGCCATCATTGCTGGCAGGAATGCTTTTGTTGTCTTGAAGTTTGAAAAGATGGGGGAAGGCAATGTTAGATTCCCACATATCTAGTATTTCCTTTTGCTATATTACTGTTTGTTTATATGCTGCTTTTTGGCCTACAGAGCATATTATCACAAGTGAAATAGAAAATAAATAAATGCAACAGAAATCAAACAAATATTTCAACGCCCCCCAACCCACAAATACCCCGTAATCACGCTGGATGCGAGTTCATGAACCACACCCACACTTTACCTAGAGTTCCATGTCTTGCTTGGAAGATGAGTTAACTCACTCCATCCACAAACAAACCTGTTCAGGTTTACTCCCACATCCCATCAGCTGCCCCAGTTTCTAAGATAGGAGCAAGCTCATCCACAACCATTTGCCCATGGTGAGTTTCTGCACCCTTGTCGCACCCTGATGGAGTGCCTTAAACAGAACTTCCCCATTGGGGCTGGCCAGCAGTGGCATGCCACCATCAGATGCTACGGATCTGACATGGCAAGAAAGGAAGGAAGCATCTTCATTCACTTTGCTGGAGAAGCTCTATGACATTAACCTCAGGGGTGATGAAGACCAAATAGGAGCTACGCTGACCGCCCAAGGTCTTTATGGAATCAAAGAACTGTAGAGTTGGAAAAGACTTTCAGATCAAGAGTCTTGTGCTCTACCAGCTGAGCTATCCCAACTGTCTATGAAGAATGAATTTTAAATCCAGGCAATGGCTACTTCCTTGCATGCTCTGCTTTCAAGGCATTTTCTGCCTAGGGTTTTTGGGGTGGAGGAGACAGTCATTCCCCCTTAAACAGTTTGCTTTTGGGAAAAGGGGTGTAGCTTGATGATTTTGATGACCAGCTCAGTGTCGGCCTCCAAATGAATAGATCCCCCCCCCCCTGGAAATCAGCTTAAGTTATGACAAAGTGTGTATCAACCATAATATTTAGCATGTAAATGATATAAGTGCATTGGTCATGGTTTAGTTTGGATTATCAGGTATAACTCTAGCAGTGTATTAGTACTTTTTAATGTATTAGGCTGGCCTCGACCAAAGCCAGGGCTTTTTCGGCCGTGGCCCCGATCTGGTGGAACACTCTGTCACAAGAGACTAGGGCCTTGTGGGACTTGACATCTTTCCGCAGGGCCTGCAAGACGGAGCTGCTCCACCAGGCCTTTGGCCAAGGCACAGTCTGACCCCCTCTCTCCTTCTGTAATCCTCATAGAACTCTAGCCCAATGGCTGCCAATAATTTGATTCTGAACTGATTTTAGAATGTATTTTAATTAATTGACTGTGTGATCTTATGTACACTTTGGCTGGGGCTTTGGTGGGGCGGGCTGGATATAAATAAATTGTTGTTATTATTATTAGCAGTGCTTTTTCGGGCAGGGACGCAGGGGTTAACATACCCCTAAACATTTTGTGAATCTACGTTTAGCCTCATTGAGGGGCAGTATTTCAGTATGAGTAGGACAATGAGAATACCCTTAAACATTTTTTTAATAGAGAAAAAGCACCGATTAGCAGTACCCTAACAATATTTACCCAGTGATGAGCGAGCACGTTGACCTCAAAGGTTTTCTGTATTTGCTTGTCCTGGGTGGAAAGGAGATCTGCTGTTGCTACCACACCGGCATTATTCACTAAAATACTGACATCTCCTATGTCTCTTTTCACCTTTAAAATGTGACAAATGAGAAGAGCAGCCGGGATTAGATTTACAGTCACAGAATCCATAGGCAGGCAATACCTTTATTATAGGACTAAACAAAATATCACAAAATAGTGAGGAAGCCTTTGAGTACGCCCTTTATAACATAAAGGGGAGGGGGATGAGAGAAAGGGGGGGCACACACAAAACCAAACAAACAAACAGGTCTCACCTTCTCGGCAGCACTGTAGATTTCCTCTCTGACGCTGCAGTCCACAACAGAGGCATGAACCGTGGCTCCCAGATTTCTGCACTCTTCAGCTGTTTCCTCAACAGCATGCTATGCCATGCAGAAAGGGAGAAAAATGGCTCATTTCCTTGCATTCCGTACATAACTGAGTGTCTAGCTAGGATCTGGGAGACCAGAATTCAAAGGCCCACTTAGCCCATGAGATGACCTTCGGCCTGTCGCTGCCTTTCAGGGGCAAAATCATGTACGCCATGGGTAGGCAAGCTAATGCCCGGGTGCCGGATCTGGCCCAATTGCCTTCTAAATCCGGCCCGCGGACAGTCTGGAAATCAGTGTGTTTTATATGTGTCCTTTTATTTAAAATGCATGTCTGGGTTATTTGTGGGGCATAGGAATTCATTCATCCCCCCCCCTTCAAAATATAGTCTGACCCCCCAACAAGGTCTGAGAGACAGTGGACCGGCCCCCTGCTGAAAAGGTTTGCTGACCCCTGATACGCCATTACAGACCGAAGGTGGTATATACGGAATACTACATAAGTTAACTAAATACAGAAGGGAAAGGTTTAAAATGGGGCCAGGAAACCTGTGGCCTTCCAGATCAACAACTCCCATCATTCCTGGCCATTGGTCAAGCTATCTGGGGATGATGGGAACTGGAGTCCAACGGCAGCTGTGAGGGGCACAGGTTCCTCACCTCTGGTTTATTAAGAGCAGGGTCTTAGCCCAAGAACCTATCCAAATACACAACCTCAGAATACACAACATAGCAAAGAAAAGAGCATATTCAGAGTGCTTTCCCTTTAGTATCAAGTGACCACACTTCATCCATGCACATCTGAGCTTAGAGGTCTCCCACATTGCCACTAGCCGTAGAGTACAAAAATCACACCTGGCTCCTTCCATCTTGTGCATATTATTATTATTATTACAGTGGTACCTCGGGTTAAGTACTTAATTCGTTCCGGAGGTCCGTACTTAACCTGAAACTGTTCTTAACCTGAAGCACCACTTTAGCTAATGGGGCCTCCTGCTGCTGCCGCGCCGCCGGAGCACGATTTCTGTTCTCAACCTGAAGCAAAGTTCTTAACCTGAAGCACTATTTCTGGGTTAGCGGAGTATGTAACCTGAAGCGTATGTAACCTGAGGTACCACTGTATTAAGTGTTAAGTTGTGGGTGAACATATCAGACGACACAGCGATTCTTCAAACAGCTCTTGTTTATTCACAGGCCCAGAACAGAACAGAACTGAAGGGCTCAGTCAGCCTGCTTATATAGAGCTCCAGTACCGCGTTACTGTAACAACTTTCTAAAACTATCCAATCACTGAACGTCACTTTCGATCCTTCATTTGCATAACTATCTACAGTATCCATCCAATCACTGAACGTCACTTTCGATCCTTCATTTGCATAACTATCTACAGTATCCCCCTGCTGGCCCAGGGTGAGAACTTCAGTACATAATAGTATTATTAACATTACTATTATTATTATTAAATTTGTATACTGCCCTACATCAGAGGTCCGCTTAGACCTATGGCAGGGGCTGGTATACTGGCCCTGTCTCTGTCCTCCAGGTGGGGATAGCTTGACCACTCCGATTAAACCCAGGAATTGATCACTCAGTTTTCGGATTAGGGTTTTGGCTGATGCACACAGAAATAGGCTCCACATGGATGGCAGAGATAGCCCCAGCACCTGGGTCTGTCAAGCCTCCATTTTAGTTTCCCACATGCCTCACTCATGCCTAACAAGACCAGCCTGGGGCAAGCGTGTAGCTTTATTTTATTTATTTACTTGTAGTGTTTATATCCTATCTGTCATCTGCAACAGGAGAAAAAGAAAACAAAACCAGCTCTGATTATCTCCCCCTCTCGCTCTGTTCAAAACATGTCTGACAATTGACAAGGGGGTAATATTCAAATATTTCACCTTCAAACCTTTTTACGAATGAGAACGAGGGCTTTGTTGCCAGCACTGCATCCGCAGAGTCAGAAACTTTATAGTGAACATAAATCCAAACCATTTTAAGACATAAAAGAAAAAGTGGCTCAACTCCCAACTTGCCTTTTAAAATCATCTATTTCCCACAGTGCTTCTTGTTAAAGAAAGGGAGGTGTCTGATGCATGGTTGACCTACGAAGAAATATCTCAGGACCACAATACCGCAAGGACCACCTTTTTCCATATGAATCTATTCTGAGGCCCTTCTTCATGTGCCTCCTCCTCAAGAGGTCCGGAGGGTGGCAACATGAGAACGGGGCCTTCTCTGCAGTGGCTCCCCGTCTGTGGAATGCTCTCCCCAGGGAAGTTCACCTGGTGCCTTCATTATACACCTTTAGGCACCAGGCAAAAACATTCCTTTTTAACCAGGCTTTTGGTTGATCTGACTGACATCCTATGCCCTTTTAAAATGTGGCTCTTTTTTGGATGTGTGTGTGTTATTCGGTTGTTGTTTTTATTCTGATTATACATATTGTGGTTTTTATGTTGATCTTTTCTGTGAACTGCCCTGAGACCTCTGGGTTTATGGCGGTATGTAAATTCAATAAATAATAACAAAACAACAACAACAATAATCTGCCCAATGCTGCAAAAGAGTATTGAGAGCTGCCATTGTAGATTTTACTCCATCTTCCCACACAAAGATCAGAAGCTACCATTACAGTGGTACCTCGCAAGACGAACGCCTCGCAAGACGAAAGAGTTTTCCGTTTTTTGAGTCGTTCCGCAAGACGAATTTCCCTATGGGCTTGCTTTGCAAGACGAAGGCGGGCGGCAGGGAGAAGAGCGCTTCTCCCCGCTGCCTGCCCTGCAAGCTCCGGAGATTTTCCTGAGCTCAAGAGATTTTCTTAGCAGTTTTGCTTAAAAAGCAGTTGTGGCTTAGGGGGAAAGGCAGCGTTTGAGTCCTGTGAGTCCACAGAGACACAGGAGTTTTAGGAAGTCTCCGATCTGATTTGAGACACCTTGCTGACAGTGTGCTCTGACTTTGGCATTCAGAAACCTCCTGCTAAGCCGCTAAGTACCGTTAATAGCCGTGCTTCGCAAGACAAAAAAATCCGCAAGAAACTCGCAGAACAAATTAATTTCGTCTTGTGAGGCACCACTGTATAAGCAAACACGGAGTGCAGCCCTAGGCATATTTGCGTGTCAAGGCCCTGTGGCTGCTTCATTCCTGGAAGGATAAATAACTAGACAGTACACAGTATTTTAGTTTTATGGGATTAAATAGGGCCACAACTTTGTTGGCTACAGATGTGTAGGTTTTGGCCATAGGCATTGGGGTAAGTCACTGCAAATATCACTCCAGCCCATCAGCTGGAAGTATCTTCAAGGGTAAAGCCAACCTATGACCTACGTCAAAATCAGGGCATCCCCCAAGTGGTTCCCTCTGGAGGAGTGGAAAGGCCCTAGCCCCCATCTGGGCGTCAGACAGGAGCCATCCCTTCCGGATCCTTTTAACAGGATACCCTTACCTGTCAAAAGGGTGGCAGGGAACGATCCAGCCTGCCATACACCAATCCTGGGAGCATCCCCGTGGCCTGCCCGCAAATCTGCCTGCCGCAGAAGGGCAAACGGACTTAATGAAGGAGCACAGTACATCCCACTGAAGTCAATGGAGTTTCTTTCCAGGAAAACACGAGTAGGACTGACTGCAAATGATTCTAACAACCCAGGAAGCCTGCTAGCCATTATTTCCACACACCAGCATTTACCATTCCCATGCGTTATAGGGTTTCAAAGGGGGAGCTATTTTGTACCTTGTTTAGATCCCAAAGCACCAGTTTGCTCTGCCGTTTGGCAAATTCATAGGCAGTGAGTCTTCCGATGCCGTGTCCCGCTCCAGTGATAAGCACAATCTCACCACTGACAGATTTTCTTTTCGCAGGAATAACAAGTTTCACACAAGCTTCCAGGCACGAATAGATTATAATGCCTAGGAGCCGCAGGAGATCCAGTATGAAATTCATTTTAATTCCTCCTCCTCGTCTGTGACTTGGCTGACAGCTGGGAGGACTTTGTAATACAACAGGCTATTCATTTACTAAGTTGTGTGTGTGTGTGTGTGTGTGTGTGTTTAACTGTGATGAACAAGGGGGGGGGACCACACCCAGTTGCTTAGAAGGATGCAGTTTTTATATTAGCAATTAACCTGTGTGATTATATATTGCGCACTGTTGTAAGCAAACCGGCTCATTAAAGGAGATTGCAGATGGTGACAGATCTTAGTTGTTTGTGGGTTTCATATTTAGTTATGTAATAATAATAATTATTATTATTTATACCCCGCCCTCCCCAGCCAAGACCGGGCTCAAGGTGGCTAACACCAGGTATAAAAACAATTGATTAAAATACAACTTAAAAACAAGATTAAAATACAACATTAAAATGCAGCCTCATTTCAGTGCTCAGGGCACCATACATGGATCTCCCTTTCCTCAATTTCCTCTCACAACAATGCTGTGAAGTAGGCTAGGCTGAGAAATAGTGACTGAACCTTGGTCTACAGAGGCTGAAATCCTCTCTATATTTGCCTCACTTTCACTCACTTGTGTTCATGATGCCACAGTTGTTGTTGTTGTTTTTTAAAAAAACCTTTTTAGCAATGTCATCTCAAAGGTTGCAGAAATATTTGCAGTTCTGCAGCACTTTTCAACATGCAAATTACTTTGAAAATTACCTAATGCATTGGACTTTTTTTTTACAACCTTGCCACATGACTTAATATAAACTGAGATCAGCAGTTATGTATGTGTGCCACTTCCTTGCAGGTTACTGAAGAAACAAAGTAGTGTGGCAGTGGCACAGCTTGCAGAGAAGCTCAAAGGTCCAAAGGAAAGTACATGAAAGTGTTTCTTTGTCCTCCAGGGAGCTCAAGGCACCATACAGTAAATAGTTCTCCCCCTGGGGTAGTCGCTACCTTTTAACCTACCTTACAGGGTTATTGTGAAGATGAAATGGGTGGAGGAACAACCTGGTAGGAATAATGGGTGTACAGTGGTACCTCAGGTTACAGACACTTCAGGTTACAGACACTTCAGGTTGCAGACTCCGCTAACCCTGAACTAGTACCTCGGGTTAAGAACTTTGCTTCAGGATGAGAACAGAAATTGCACGGCGGCAGCGGGAGGCCCCATTAGCTAAAGTGGTACCTCAGGTTAAGAACAGTTTCAGGTTAAGAACGGACCTCCAGAACGAATTAAGTTCTTAAGCCAAGGTACCACTGTGTGTGTGTGCATTTTCTTGCTAGAGGACTCCCTCCCCCATTAAAGCTCTCTGAGCTGCTGCAGTTTTGGGAGCAGCCTGTTGCACAGTGGAGCAACTCAATTTGAGAAAGGACCTTTAAAAATGAGGGCTGGGAGACAGAATCAAGCTATTTAAAATGCTCTCTGCAGGCCCAGTGTCAGACAGAGAGCTAGGGTTACGCCTCCTGGAGACAGTGCATCCCATCAGGGTTGAATGAACAGGAGGGAGTGGAGAGTTAAAAGACAGAACCTGACAGATCAACTGTCAGAAAGAGTGTTTGGGGAGGGTTTGGGTAGGGCTTGGCTGTGGGATGAGCTGGGTGGTTAGGATAATTTCCCTCAAGGGTAGGAAAAGATCCTAGAAAGCATCTGGAAATGTTTTACTGGCTTAGCAGAACAAATAGCCAGTTGATTAGAAGCAGGTTTAAAGTGAAAGCCTTAAGTAAAATTCTCAATTCTAGCATGACAGAATCATAGAGTTGGAAGGGATCCCGAGGGTCATCTAGTCCAACCCCTTGAAATGCAGGTATCAGTGCAGGGAACAACCAAGTGTTAAAGCACCCCAACCCCAGTCATGTTACTACGCTCCTATCCCTTCTCCTGGTTCCAGCACCACCCTCCCAGGCATGCTTAGTAGAGATGCAGGACAGGGCCTTCTTGGTGGCTGCTCCTAATTTGGAACTCCCTCCTTAGACTTTCTTGTTCCAACAGGCTTTTGGGAACTAACTGGTTTTAAGAAAAGGGCTGATGCTATGCTGTTTTTATGGTAATTATGGGCAAGGTTTTTAAATGCATTTTATATAATTCCTGCATTACAGGGGTTTGGACTAGATGACCCTGGGTACCCTTCCAACTCTAACAATGCTATGATTCTAGTGTTGCTCATTGGTCAGCGAGGACACCTTTGCTGGTAATGTAACTCTACTGCTGCCTATCTCTGTAGTGTCAGTTCTCTGGGAACTGGAACTGGGGCGATATGCCTTTAAGAGGAATTGCCACGTTCGTCACAGGGACCATAGAGGTAGGAAAATGTAGAACAGCGCAAAACGTGAATTTTTGGCAAACCGCTCTCGGGTAGCTTTGTAGAGCGGGAAGGAATCCCCAGGGTCATCTAGTCCAACCCCCTGCAATGTAGGGAAACCTCCATAGGTTCCGACCTACGCGGTTCCCTATTAATTTATTGCTTATAAGCAACCTCTTGAATGGCGTGTGAGTCTACAATTCTACATCTATGTGTGGAAAGGCGAGAGGGCAGTTGGAAAGGCCTGACGCCTCTCCTTCATCTGAAACCCAATCAGAATACGGGCGACGTGTGACGTAGAAGCGCTTTTTGTTTTTGTTTTTCGAGGAAAGGTGACAGGCGACGTCAACACATCGCCCCCCGCGCTGCTCTATCGACCATCCAGAGTAGGCGGGGCGAACGAGACGCCGCTAATCCCCCGGCTTCATTTCCCTGAGGGGTGGAGGGAGGCGGGATGAAGGACACACGGATGTGGCCCATTGGGTAAGGGCGGCGACGGTTTTTCTTTTTTGTCCCCGTCGCAGCCAATCACGGAGCAGAGATTTGACTGACGGGGGGCAAAGGCGGCTTGGGAGGAAAAAAAAAGGGCTGAAGAGAGGAAGCTTTGCGGGGGGTGAGTGCTGAGGAGAGAGCGAGAGGGGGAGGGGAGGCTGCTCCCTTCCCCCCTCGCCAGTTCCCGCGCTTTTTTTCTATACTATATAGATAACGCGAATGTCAAAAATAAATGAGATGCGATCTGTATTTACGTTTAAGTTCTAGAAATATGTATGCAGAGACGCGTATACATGCGGAACAAATGTTACACGGCTCTTATCTAAACCCACATTGATCTATCTCTCCTTTTAATCCACGACGACCCTGCGAGGTAGGCTCGCCTGACAGGAGGCAGCCCCGTGAGCTTTAACGGCTGAGGGGGGAATTTCATATTTCCTTAAGATTTATATGCACCGCTTCATAGTAAAACAAAAATCAGAACAGAACACCTCAGAGCAAAAAAGATAAAACAACAAAACATATTTATGCCTCGGCTGTTACTTCAGTGGATATTTATTCTGTTTATAGAACTGTTTCTATACCACCCAATAATAATAATAATGATCCCTATGTTTTTAACTTTTTTTTTGGTAAGCGGCCTTCAGTCAAGGAAAAAGGCGGGGCGTAAATAAATATATAACAACAGTTACTTCAATGGATATTTTGTTTACAGAACTGTTTCTATAACACATAATAATAATCCTATGTTTTTAACTGTTCTTTTTATTTGTAAGCTGCCTTCGGTCAAGGAAAAAGGCGGGGCGTAAATAAATATATAACAATAATTACTTCAATGGATATTTGCTTACGGAACTGTTTCTGTAACACCTAATAATAATAATCCTATGTTTTTAGCTGTTCTTATTTTTGTAAGCTGCCTTCAGTCAAGGAAAAAGGCGGGGCATAAATAAATATATAACAATAGTTATTTCAATGGATATTTGCTTACGGAACTGTTTCTATAACACCTAATAATAATAACAATAATAACCCCTATGTTTTTAGCTGTTCTTATTTTTTATTTGTAAGCTGCCTTCAGTCAGGGAAAAAAGGCGGAGTGTAAATAAATATATAGCAGTAATGATGATATGGACTCAAATGCACAAGAAGGGAGAGTCTGTCTAAACATTAGGAATAGCTTTTCCTTAGGAAAACTCCGTTGAGCTTTTTTAAACAAGAGGTTGGATGACCACCATCATCTACCAGGGATTCTTTGGCTGTGATTTCAGCATTGCAGGGGGCTGAATTAAATGACCATGGGGAGTAGGGATCCTTCGAACGCTACAATGTTATGAATATCAGGGTGTTTTACAATGCAAAAACATAAGACATCCTTTAAAAAAATGCAAATAGTTGTTGACTGGCTAGTCAAAGCAAGCCTGTCTAAGTATAGTAAAGCAGCCTTGTTTGTTTATAGGTTTTATCCTGTAATAAAATGTTTCTGAACCCTCAATAGATGTGTAGAAGAATATTGCCACCTGCACCCTGCTGGTTATGATGCCAGATGTATAATGTTGCCAGATACAGCTTTAATGCAGGTGCAAAAAAAGCTAAACTTGCTAGAATGTCCTCTCCTCTTCAACTGTTAAAGGCACAAGGTTTCGTGCCCTGGTACCCAGTATGAAAATGTCACAATATAATTCAATGCCGATAGCTATAAAGTACTCCTACTAATATAATTGCAAGTGTTCTGCCTAGTTGTAAATCAACACAATTTAACAGTTACGTTAAAAACTGCAACACATTTTTTTTTTGGGGGGGGAACGACAACAGTCCAACCCTGTGATATGTAAATGAAAAATGTTGACTAATGTAAAGGATTTAAATCAGTGCTTTCGAATCCGAATGGTTTACTTAAATTGCAACAAAAACCAAGATGCAGTCTTGGAAGCAACTCCCATTGAACTCAGTGGGACTTAATCCTGGGTAAATAAGAATAGGATCGCACTGCAGTGCAGTGCAGTCTTATTTCATTTTATACGTTGGTGTATGTTGCAAAATGGCTTGTCCTAGATAAATAATGCAACAACCGATACTTGTGGAGATTAAAATGCAAAAATGTGTTTAATCTTCGGCTACACAAGCTGAATCTTGGCAGCAAGTTTACTTTAATTGTTAACAGTGAATGGCAACTTACATAAAATAAAGGTAGCAAGTCTTATATAATATTAGCAACAATACCTGCCTTCCGCTCCGTAATTTGTATAAAGTATAAATTGTGAAGTGAGTTGTCAGTTTGTCTTGTGGGAAATGGAGAAGGATCAGCACATATTATGCTAAGATGTTTTCTATTTGGTTTCCTGACTTTCCAGGTTGCTGCACAACTGGTGGGCATTTCTCTTTGAGCTTACTGCATGGGATGGCAAGGGGTTTCCTGGCCCGGACGGTTACCGTGGTTTCTCTCACTGTGACTTTAACTGCTGTTGCTGCTAAGTCTTCTTCCTGCACTTACTTCTACCCACTATTTCAAGCAGTCAGGAATCTAGCCTACAGGTATTTGTCCCAAGGTCTACTATTACAGTCCTGTTTTCTACATAGATCAGGGATCAAGGGCTCCTAAATGTGTGGGGAATAATGTCAGAATGATAATGCTGGTAGCCTAATAGTTTTCACAGCCAACTTAATTGTATTGATATGGAAAATTAATAAAATGCATTTAAAATTTATACATTTTAAATGTAAGCATAAGGGTTTCTGAGTTATTCTAGCTAGCGCCTTTAAGCTCCTTGGCTAGAATGTTGAAAGGTGGGAACAAGTTTGCTTCTTGGTGGAACAACTGCGTAGCGGAAATGGAGCCTGCAACAAAATGTTGCAGTGTATTCTTGCCTCCTAAAAGCAGTGCTCTTATTCAGGTTTCCAGCCACCACACCTTCCTCCAAGATACTCCATTCTCTCTCTCCCTGTCCCCTAATTGTCCTTTGCTGACTTTCTTTTCCAACTAACATTCAATGTTCCATGGCTACTGATCATACTCAGTGTTCAGTAGTGGTCGTGGTGAGTTTTCCCTTAGGTGTGCATTTTAACCTTCATGCACATACCAACTCCTTATTTCTCAGTGACTGTGCTTTGGCTGCAATCCTATCAGCACTCACTCATGGCTCAGTAGCAGAGGAAGCAATATTGCCTTAAAAAAAAGTATCTCCCTAACTAAAACAACTAGAAATGTACTTTAGTTCTTCATTTTCATTTTTTAAAAAAACTGATAATTTATTAAGGAATATAGGGTGGGGGTACTTGCTTATAGTCTTTGGGGGGGGGTTGGCAAATGATTTAAGTCATTTACTAAAGCGTCCCCATCCACCTTCCCCCCTCTTTGAACCAACGAGCATTAGAAAAGTTCACTATGCCACCCCTGCAATACCCATGAGCACCATACTTGATATTTTATTTTTACAATGTGATGAAACTACTGTTTGGTTGATAGGTCAACAGCTTCTGTAAGGAAATTTCCACCTTCATAGAATTATAGACTTGCAGAGTTGAAAGGGACCGCAAGGTCATCTAGTCCAACCCCCTTGCAATGCAGGAATCTTTTGTCCAATTTGGGCCTTGAGCCTATGACCCTGAGATTAAGAGTGTCATGCTCAACCGACTGGGCCATCCTCCTGGGGGAGGATGAGCTTTCCCCACTTGCCCACATTTTTAACAGCTGGTTATTTAGCACTTAAATCACACAAGATGTGGAGTTTTCCTGGATGGCTGTGATATTTGATGGTGTTTGTATCAATTTACTATGTAGATAGATAGACAGACAGACAGACAGACAGATAATTTATTATGGTCAGAGACCAGCTTATAAAATACACTTGGGGGTACAATCCCAGAAAGAAAACAGTTAAAACAATGTACAACAATAAATTTAAATTTTATAAATGCATTACTATGTATGAAATGTCCCAATCCTGCAATTCACAGCATTACATCAAGTTTATTTTCCCCTTTATGTGCAACTCCTTCTGTTTTTCTACAGCCCATCTTCAGAAAGTTGGTTTCACAGCAAGGCTGCTAAAATGTCGAATTGTAAAGATGCAAGAGAAAATTTGCATAACAAAGCAAGGACCTCCCCATATCCAGGATCAAATATTGAGCGCAGCAGAGTTCCCAACGATAAGGTGGATTGGTCAACTGAATGGGAGGATTACAGCCCTGTGGAATATACAGCACAATCTGTTTTGGCAGGACCTAAATGGGCAGATCCAGAAATTGGGTGAGCATTGTTGGTTGACCAATGGGGTGCAGTAAAAGGGGAGGGCTTGTTTTTGAGAATGACTTAGCTTTTGCTTGACTAAAAGTAAATGGTGGGCATAATATTTATGAATGTGACCATATATTGCCTTCGTTCTTAGTTATAAGAGAGAAACTGCTGAAAGAGGAGTTGTGTTCAGTTATTAAGTTCTCCAGGGAGGCTGCTGAATAATAATAATAATTTTTTATTTATACCCCGCCCTCCCCAGCCAAGGCCGGGCTCAGGGCGGCTAACAAGCAATAATACAGTTCCAGTTCAGGTTATTTATACCCCAAGACTTAAATGGGACTTAAATTTTGGACTAAGGGAGCCACAAATGCTGCAGTTAGAATATGCAGTGCTTAAGCTCACCATTGTGGAAATAGCTTCCTGTACAGATTTTGGCACTTATAGGGTAAATTTTGGAATCTCGTTGACATGTAAAAATCCAGCTCTGTTCATTGCACTTCTAACTGTAGTTATATCAAGGTCAGCAAATATTTTATGTAAGGTTTGCTAATGCGTACATGCTTTCTGACAGTGGCAGGGAGTCATCTTCTTCTTTCTTTGGCGATCACTCGTAGCTGAGTAAGATTGTCTTCCATGAACATGGTCTTAACAGTGAGTCCGTAAGTGACTGTGGAGGCCAATTCTGGATCCACAACTCCTTCCACAGTGGGGACATAGGTTTCCGGGTGGGAGTTGATCATGGTGAGAGTTTGCCAAACGTGCCTTCCTCTTAGGACGTTTCTCCCTTTCGTCCTGAGTTCCAGCGTCTGCAAAGTCCATGACACCTTTGGTGAGAGTGGCAGGGAATAATGGAGGCTCAAGGGGGAAGCCCTCACTTCTGCTTGGTGAGTTGGCACTGCCACTTAATCCTTCCAGCTGTTGACCAGCAGCTAAACTTAAATATAGCAGCAGCTTTGGATAAGGTGCTTTCTTTATCTTATTTAGTCTGGTAATAGCAAATGTATTACTAGGCATGAATACAATTCCAGAGGAATTGTGCTGAGGTCCTACAAATTAACCAAAGTGTTTAATTTTGATATGGGGTGGTGGGATTGGGGAAGCTACCAACAGTAGCCAAGTTAAGCACTTTATAAATTTGTAGGGCTTGTTCACAATCAACAAATGCAAAAGTAAAGGATGCATTCTTTAATTTTATCATGCATTTGATATTGTATATATTTATTGTGTCCTGCCCTTTTTCAGAGGTTTTGGAAGGTAGAAAACACATTTTTTAAAGAAGTTCATAAAAATCATTGCATGCTTGTGGGAGAATTTAAACAGTTGCCATGAGTCCACATCCAGCACCATCTGCTATACCACACTGATAGCTTTAAACTACCACCTTTTATTTATTTTGTTTCATAAAATGTATAGACCACTTAGTTGTAAAAAACAACAACCCTCAAAGCAGTTTAAAAACCTTAAGGAGATTTACTAGCTTAATTCCAGACCACCAAGTGACAAATGGAAGCATGAGGGTCTTACTTTACTAGAAGTAAAGTTATAAATCTAGTCCTCTCTTGGTTTACATAATGGAGGTGTTTATCATGCATTGTCCTGCATGTATTGAAGGCTTATTTGCAGGCCAGGGTGACAACTGAGCCTAGCAACGTAACTTGGCTGTGTCACAGGGAAGAACTTTGGCATTTTCATATAGCATAGCTACCTAGTGTCCCCAGATTTTAGTAGCATCAGTGCTAAAAATAAGCATGATTTGAAAAAAGCCAAATACTAGCATTGTTTGTTTAGTGCAAAATTGATGTCATTATGACTTACTCTTTTGAACCATTAAATAACCAGAAGTTTTACCGCTCTCTCTCTGACTGTGTGAGAAAATCAAGAGAAGGTCAGCGATCAAGCAGCTGCCAGATGGTTGCCAAACAAGCACTGGCCTTGGGCTACAAACTTCTTTATGTAAGAGCTAATGAAGGAGACAGCTTTTGTCTAAAAAAGATAGGTCAGATGTGCTTGACAGCAGAATGCTTCTCCTACCTACATGAAGCTCTAGGCTGTCCATGCTGAGCTTAAAATGCAGCCTTTTAACTAAGTTGTCTGTAACTGGCATTTGTCAAGCAATAAAAAATGAAAGTCTGCCCTGCATCATTGCATCAGGTAGGTCCTGGCTAGACAAAGATGGCATGTGCCCTTCAGCCATTCCAAAAAGAGCACCCCAACACAAGTCCAATTCCCTACATACCTGCACACCACAAACTTTTTCTAACAGTTGGCACACAAACTCATGCCAAGCACATACACAGCACATGAAGGTAAATAGATATCACAGAGAAGCACAAATGAAATGAGCAAGCCAAAGAGCACACACAGTAATGCGAAAACAGACTGAAGAATCTGATAGACAGTTTGAGGATAGGGCAAAAGGATTACAGTAAAGGACATCTTACCAGATAGGATTGGGCTGCCAAGTTGTGATCCTGAATACAGCTAAGGTTGGAAATAAGTTCCACAGAAACTGGGATGTTGGTAATGCTGGTAATGCACATTGAAGGGTTTTTAAATTGTTTATTTCAGTATTGTTATTATTTTCTTGAAAAGGGTGAAAAACTTTTCTCCAAAGTTCAACGAGAAGGATGGGCAAGTGGAGAGGAGGAGCCAGAATGGTTTCTATCATGTGGAAAATGGGAGGCCCAGGTATTTGACATTCTGTGTTGGTGCTTGTGCATGCATCGAAAGTCTGTGAGTGAAGGTCTTGATCTGATCACATACCTTAGTGGAAATAGCCTAAGAGGTCAGCACTGATTCACTGGTTCAGAATCCTGGTTGCCTGTCTGCCAAAATGTGCGTCCAATACATATTTGCAAGTTTCCAAGCTAAAACTCTTCTGAAGCTATTTTCTGAAGCCTTGATTGCCATTAGGACCATGGGTTTAAAAGACCATTAAAAGAGCATAACTTCAACCAGTATTGCTATTATGTGAAAGGCAAAGTAATGGTTGTTATGTGGCCCAAGTGTAAAGAATGAAGCAGGAAGAAAAGCTTTATCTCATGCTGTTTCATAGCTCCATGAGTTGTTCTTGATAATGTTTTTCTTAACTGTGTATTTAATGTAAACTCCTTGATAGTGCATTAGGCATGTAAACCAGATTATACATTCTCATTCCTCAGAAAATTATATTGAGGACTTTAGCATTTAAAATGAAAACACTGAAACTATTACATGCTTTTAAAATGCATTCTAAAAAAATGAGAATATAAGAAAAACATCTCTAACAAAATCTTGAATAGCCTGTAAGCCATTTGTTCCCAATCTCCCCCTGCCTATTGTAGCAATTGTAATGTAGTGTGCTAGATGCTGTATTTAATTGCTTCTTTTATTTCTTACATTGTATTTTAAAATAATACCATTTTCATCCCTTACATTGTAATACAACAAAAAATATGAAAAATAAGATGAATGATTAAAATGCAATTAAAAATCAATATGAATACTTAATGTAGACATGCCACAGACCACTGGTGGTCTACAGACCACAGTTTGGGAACCCCTGCTATAACACTGTCATAACACTGTTTCGTTAAATATTTTTTAAAATACATATGCTTCGAAGACCTATTTTGGGTGCACCAAAGAGGCTAGACATGCCCAGTAGGGTTCTGGTCTTTGAACAACAGGTCCACCCCACTCCCAATTCTGTATCACAGACTGCCTTTGAAAGGCTTCCATGTTTCAAAAGTAGTGTGCTAAGTGGCATTTGGTTAAGAGGGGGTGTTGCTGATCAAGAAAGATGAGCTGTAATCTTCTTTGGCCATGTGGAACTTCAGTTGTGTGGGCCTTGGGATCGTATCCAGGCATTCATTGTTGCTCTGTTATTTTTCAGGAATCCTGTAGGCAGGACAGGAATAGTGGGCCGAGGTCTTTTGGGGCGTTGGGGACCAAATCACGCTGCAGATCCTCTTGTAACTAAGTAAGTAATATCATTCCAGATGATGTCAAATGGGAATATTTTACTTCAAGTAGCAGCAAATCATGGCTTGCAGCTAAATTGTAAGCAAGAGAATCTGAGCATGGGTTTGAGTGGAAAGCATGCAGGCATTGGGCTCATAGCTATGGTTTGATGTTACATCTGAAGTGGCATTTTCCTGCATGTCTTGAGCTGAACCACAGATTAATCTTTTTTCCACTGTTACTCTTTGCAGGTGGAAGAGAGACGGCAGTGGCAATAAAGTAACTCACCTAGTGTCTGGCAAAAGTATCTTGCAGTTCATCGCAATCAAAAGGAAGGACTGCGGGGAATGGGCCATTCCAGGGGTGAGAAGAGAAAATTGACAGAATCAGTTTTCAAAAATGTGCTGGCCTCCAAAAGACTCAGTGTGTGTGTCACAACTCCCTTTCTTGCTAAGCATTTGAAGGATTACTAAAATCTTCACCAGAAGAGGGGAACCTTTTTCATCTTGAGGGCCACATTTCCTTCTGAGGGCCGCACACTAGCTCCTGTACATACAGTGGTACCTTGGGTTACACATGCTTCAGGTTACAGACTCCGCTAACCCAGAAATAGTACCTCGGGTTAAGAACTTTGCTTCAAGATGAGAACAGAAATCGTGCGGTAGCGGTGCGGCGGCAGCAGGAGGCCCCATTAGCTAAAGTGGTACCTCAGGTTAAGAACAGTTTCAGGTTAAGAATGGACCTCCGGAATGAATTAAGTTCTTAACCCGAGGTACCACTGTACCCCTTTGTATTGATTCCTGCATTGCAGGGGGTTGGACTAGATGACCCTTGAGTTCCTTCCAACTCTATGATTCCTTCACCCAGATGAGCAAGAGGTACTGTCACAGTTCAAGGGCACATTGCAGCCAGGCAAAAACATGGGTTTAAAGCAGAGCCAGTGGGGACTGTGTCTTGCAGAGAGTGGTGGCAGTCTGGGGAAAGTTCTGAGTGCCAGATAGAGAGGTCTGAACAGCTGCATTGTCCCCCACCCCCCGCCTGAGGTTCCTCACCCCTGAGCTACACCCAGAAAAACTAACAACACTCAGCAGCTCGCTATTCATTGTTAATGTGGCATATTAGGCCCTGAGTAAGGGCATAACTGACATATCGAGAGATCTGTCATCATCTATTGTTTTTCATTTTCATCATCTGCCACTATCATATTTCATATCATCCCTGCCTCACCCCTTGATGTGGTTTTTATAATGATAATCGCTATCCCCTACAAAGGTGGAATTAGCCTCAAAGGGAAAGCATCCAGGCTCTGAAGGAAGTTGTAACAAGTGACAACCTTTTATTTTAGGGCATGGTAGACCCAGGGGAAAAATTGTCGGCTGCACTAAAGAGAGAATTTAGCGAGGAGGCCTTGAACTCCTTACAGAAAACTGAGGCTGAGAAGGAAGAGATGGAGAAACAACTGAACAGGCTGTTCAGTCAAGATTACTTTGTGGTGAGTGCCCTCTCTGCTCCTGTTATAATTTTGCAAGCCCTTTAAATATTACATGCGAAGGTCGATGGAACTCTTTTCAATTACATTTCAAAGAGTAGCAGCTTCTTATTAAGCAGCTTTTGGTAGCAGGAAGTATAACAACCTTTAATGGACTGATTAAAATAATCTGTACGACATTCTCTCCACCCCGTTTTTAGTACATTTTATAGAAAGTGCTTTTAAAAACTTCCAGTGGCAAGCATACATTAAATGGCATTTCCCTTGTTCCAAGACAATACATGGTGTGAGTTAAGCATGCATCATTCAAAAACAAATATTTTTTTCTTTAAATTTCCCATCTCAAATGCACATTTTTGCAGATTTATTTTGTTGACAAACTCATGTGATTAGCTACCTAAGACTTCTTTAATTGGGCAATAGCCCAAATGGTAAACAGGACAGTTGTCAGCCTATATCTTGGCTTTCCAGGTATACAAAGGGTATGTGGATGATCCTCGTAACACAGACAATGCTTGGATGGAGACAGAAGCCGTAAACTACCATGATGAAACTGGTGAGTAGGGGGTGCTGCCTTCCTTGTTTTGTGGTCGCACCCGTTGTCATGTTGTTGGAACAAGGGTGGGGAACCAGGGGCCTTCAGACGTTCTGCACTACAATTCTCAGCACGAGCCAGCATGGCCAGTGGACAGGGATGATGGGAATTGTAGTCCAACAACTGAAGGACCACAAGTTCCTCATCTCTGTTAGAAGATGGGAAGGATAATTATTTTTCCAGTTGCTAACCATTTTTTTTGCACATTCTTGACTATAGGAAATTGGAGGACAGAAAAAGAAATTTAAGTAATACTTGAATACCTAATTGTTGGCACGCTTTATTTTTTGAAAGTTCAACACTAAAAACCAAAAAAAGTTTCCTGATGGCTCAGGAGTGTTGCTTACATGGGTACCATTGCACAAAAAATGTCATCTTGTTATCATTTGTTGCTTTAAGTTTCAAGCAGCCTCCTATGTTTCTGCATACCAAACCAGTCCATTGGTTCATCTAGCTCAGTATTGCAGTGGCTATTCAGATAGGGATCTTTCCCAGCTTTAACTGCAGATGTTAGTGATGGAACCTGGGACCTCCTGCATGCAAAATATGCACTCTGCCACTGAGCTATCACCCTTCCTTTGTGTTCAAGCCTGATTCCTTGGGACAAGGAGGGCTGTCAAATCTACCGAAGGTATGAGAACTTCTGTCACAAGAGTGTTTGGTGAATAGAACTGTTTACTTATGTGCTTTGCCATGGAAGCTGTCATGGGGTAGAAGTCCTGGTGGAGGTTTTAATGGGTTGTGCTGTAGGTTAAAAGGATTCAAATTAATGCCAGAATCTCTCTTTGCATAACAGGTGAAGCAATGGAGAACTTACACTTGGAAGCAGGAGACGATGCTGGGAAAGTGAAATGGGTTGACATTGGAGAAAAGCTGAAACTCTATGCCAGTCATGCTGACTTTGTCAGGCTCGTAGCAGAGAAAAGAGGAGCACACTGGAGGGAAGATCATAACTTGGTTTGCCATGATGGGGCTGAGATCAAGGCCTAAACTAAAGCCTAAATATGGCTGATAGAAGTTTAGGGATGGAATGAGGTGTTAATACTGCTTTGAAGAATGAGATTACTGATGTATGGATGGAGAACCTGCAGCCCTTCAGATTTGTTGGACTCCAGTTCCCATCTGCCCCATCCACCATGTGCCGATGGGCAGGGCTGATAGGAGTTGTAATCCAACAGCATCTAGAGTTCCACAGCTTCCTCATCCTTGTCTTAAAGCCGCAAAGGATGGGCAGCCAAATTTAAGCGAAGCTAAATCCCCATTAAATTTTCCAATGAAATAAAATCAGTGTGACTTCTAAATGTCTGGCTTTGGCTGCACGGTGCCCTCTCTTTCTATCCAGAAATATTGCTAAGGTATTCAAGAACACATTCTGCATCCATTATATGTAAATAAAAACATGTATAAGGGTGTGGTTTTTGTTGATCAACAGGAGTGTTGAGAGGTATTTTACAATTATAAAAATTAACAGCTGCAATCAGTTTTACTTCCTGACATTGATCTAATATTATGGAAATAACCCTTTAGTGTCTGCACTTAATATTTATTGCCATAATCAGGAAGCAATTTAGGTTGCGTTCCTATGCACTTAATCTGGAAATAAATCCCATTGAACCCAGAGGGACTTGCTTCTGAGTAAACCATGCACAGAGTTGCATTGTGTATCTTTAAATCATAATCTGAATTATCTCTTGTTCATCATACAAAATAAGCCACCGTACTATTGTTGTTTTTACCACACTGATCCTAGTCTTTGTAGAGAAGGGAAAAGAGATCTTTGGTATAATCGCAAAGAAAATGTAATATAGAATTTGACCCAGGAGCCTATGATTGAGGAAACAGAGGGCAACACAAACATGTTTTAAAATATTTACTTGGATGAATGAAACACACCTCTAGGCTTAGCTCATATTGGAATGAAACACTCCAGTAAGCTTATCTTATATTGCCATTTCCATTTTTTTTTTAAAGTGGGATCCAATGAGCTCTTTTAATTATTCTCGTTTCCTGTACTGGCTGAGCTCTCACTGTTTTGGCCACTGGAGAATATTCTGATATACGGAAACTGGTTGTTTGAGTGTTTGAAGAGAAGCTCTCTGGACTCCAGTCACAGAATATTCTTGTTTGAAACCACCAGCAGTATAGAAACCTGCTTTCAGGCACTTAATATTTCCACCACCAACGTGATTGTAAACTACCTTGGACCATGCCATGGCTTGCCCAAAGGTCATTATACTCTGGAACCACCCCCGTAATGACAAAGTCTTATCAACAAATCAATAATGCTAACCTTTCATGCCAGCCAGCTTCTCATTGGTTATATTGTAGCGCTTAGTTTTTTCTTATGAACCTTTGGCTAAAGTTTGGGATGGCTGTTCATTATGTACCCTTCTATTTGTTATGTCAAGCTGCCAATATTTTCTGAAACACATAACGAAGCAGTTTTATTCTTTGACTTCTGAATAAATTGCACAGCAGCCACAGTTTTTGGCATGCCTTGCCTTCTGCATATGTTATCTGTTTTTGCTTTGCTCCGACAGGCCCCAAAACACCATTGCCCAGCAATCATTCTTCCATCCTGGAGTCCTGAATCTGGACAAATGGGAGGGCAAAATGCTGGAATACAATATTACTGAAGCCAGCAGCACAACTGGATACCTTCATCTGCCCCAGCTGAAACAAAACATGTATTTACCACATTGGGCTCTACAGCTACTGTAGGTGCTGCAACCATCCAACAGCTTGACCTCATCCCCAAAGGCACACTGCTCCGTTGGCTCCCAAGACAGACTGATGCCAACAAAAGCCTGTCATTGTAAGGAGAATGTATGCTCATCATCCTGGGAGCTGGTATTTAATCTTTTTGAATGTGATATGACCTCCATTTATTCCAGAAGAAAAATTAACACAGTATCAAATGTTTGGGAAATGCTGATATAATAAAACCATCTGGCTCGCACTTTATGCTAAGGTTTATTAAACAATTTCTTTGTATTAAGTGTTATATATAAATCCTGCACAGCAGCTTAACAATGGTTTGTTTGTAGCATGAAGCCCTTAGCTTATGAACCTTGATTTGTTTTAACCAAGGCTTGGCACTATGTGAGAATGCAACACCATTCCTTAACCATAGGGGTTTTGGGGGTTGTTGTTTTTTGGCCTCAGACATTCATCAAGCTGCCAAGTCCTTTGCAGCTAGAAAACAAGCCATGGTTTGTTCAGTCACTTATGGAATAACACATTGTGAATTGTGGTTCATTAAGCAAACCACGGCTTACTGTTGTGTGCAAAGTAGGCCAGCACTGTGGTTAGCACTTGTCAGAAACTACTGAATCTACATGGAAGAGAAAAACCCAAAATATTGAGGTGTGAAAAATTGTGACGTGTTGATTCTTCTCCAAACAGACCATAAACATAAATTTGATGTGCTCATTTGTATTCTTTATTCATGCAATTTTTAAAGGGAATACCCCTCCCATTTTCCAGCAAGAAACATAAAAGATATTGTGGGCTGGGTACTGTTAGTTACATCTTAGTACCATGGGACTTAAGTTAGTCATAACTATTTTTTCCCATTGATTGGAATGGAATTAAAACACAATTAATTGAAAGTGACCTATTTGGCTGAAATCTGTTAAGCGAGACATTTCAATCACTTACTGAGGCAGAGCAGCAAACCAAAATTTATGCATTTCTATATGTGTTACACAATGCAGCACTCATACATTTATCATCTTTAGTGGTGTTAATGAACTTTAAATCCGTAGTTAAAACTGTGGTCTTTTCTTTTAAAATTTGACAATTTCAAAATGGAACTGTCAGTGCTTACATTTACCCAATCAAATATGAACGCTGCTTAGATTAGAAGCTGATGTTTTTATATTGCATTAGGTGAAAACAATTCTTCACAAGGGATGACAGATGGTGTATCGTTGTCAAAAAAAGAAATTACTATTACTTATAGCCATTTAAAGCAAATAACTGCCATTCAAGATGCATACAAATGTGGCTTGAAGACTGCAGCAGGGAAGTAGAAGAAGGCATGGAACACATCCTTCATATTCTTGCTGTCACCTTTAGAACACAAAATCAAATTTGAAGCTGAACAAATCTCTTACAACTGGGTTTAAAAAGCATAGGCAACAACTCTCTCTCTTTCTCTTTTTTTGCAAGATCCCATCAATCTACTCTGCTTCACTCTGTAGTAGAGCATACACTTTGTACCTAGAATATCCCAGATAGGGTTAGGAAATTGACCTCGGCCTGAAAATCCTAGAGAGCCATTGCTAGTTAATGTATACAATATTGAGCTTGATGGACCAATAGTCTGATTTGATGTGTGACAGAGATTTACAAGCTTGCAGGGCCGGCCCACCCATGAGGCAAGGTGAAGCAACCGCCTCAGGCGGCAGGACCCACAGGGGCAGCAGATTTAGATCTTTATCCTCCTCCTGTTCCTGATGTAGATCTTCACTCATCCCTTCTTCCCTGGTGGGGAGGGGGATGCTGTTTTGTGGTTTTCCTTGGACATCCAAAATGTCTTGGGCTGGCCCTGGTCACTTGTCTCAATATGCTACAAATCTGCTCTCTAAGGGTATAATTCAGCCAAAGCAAAGTCCTTGAAAATCTCATCGGTTTTTGTTTCTCTCACTGAAAGCCATGGGATACCCAGCCTAATTTTATGCATTTTTACTTGGGGATACAATGAAACCTGCTCTCAGGTATATGGAATAGGATTGTAGCCTTAAGCATTTTTAAACATTCACTGGAATGTGTCCTGAATAAGTGAGGGAAGTTGGCACACATGACGGGATGCTGTACAGGTTTTGGCATACTAGTATTAAACATAAGCCATGTGCCTTGGCTTGCTGACAGTTAAGCATTTCATAAAGCAGCAAAGCTATAAATGATATGAAATGGAATTTGCCAACAAAACACTTGGTACATACCGCAGGAGGGTATATCAGCTGGGATGCTATTTCTGTTGAAGAAAGTAATGTTTCATTGGTTAAAAGTTCTTACACAGAAAGTATGTAGACAGCACTTGTTCCCAATGTCTGATTCTGGTCCCTAGTAAAACACTGTCCCAGTTTGGATGATCTTTTAAAGCTTCATGCACCACAGCCCTGGATGGTTTCTTATCCCATCATTCAGTTAAAGTTCATCAGTTCAGCTGTAACGGGGAACTCTGGCTTAACACAAGCCATGAAGGAAGGAGAGTGGGGAGTACTCAGCCCTGAGTAAACCATGATTTGTTCATAATACTATGTTATGCTTTTTGAGGAGATGTTGGGGAAAGCCTTTGGGAGTTCATGCACATGCTGTAGTGGTTTCTTTAGGCCTCCTCCCCTTAGGGCATAGAATCATAGGACTGAAGAGTTGAAAGGGACCACAAGGTCATCTAGCACAACCCCCAGCAATGCAGAATTTTTTTGAACCCATGGCCCTGAGATTAAGAGCCTCATGTTCTACTGACAGAACTATCCCAGCTTTTCCTCTTATCCCGTTGCTATCTCCATGGGAGGGGGGGAACCATTCTTTAGCACTCTGAGCAAATGGCAAGTTGAGTTTTTGCTCCGATTTTGAGCTAAAGAACAGGTTTTACCTGGGAAAGGCATGGGACAAGCATGACTGTGGATGAGGGGCATAGAAACTGAACCTTTTCGGTAGGGCTGGGGCATAGTGGGGGAAGCAGGGAGGCTGTGGCCCTGGGTGCACAATTTTGAGGGGGCACAAACCAGCCCCCCCAGATGCCAGCTGGTTGTTCTTAGTACCAATAGAAGTATAAAAATACCTACTTACCCCCACAATAGGTGGGAAGCCCTAAAAATGTGTAAGACAGTAAGACTGTTGAAAAGCGTTTGACATGAATCTTGGTATCCTCCAAGAAAGGATATCCTCCAAGATATCAGGCAGAAATGAATCTGCTTTCTTTGCTCCCCACTTCCCGCACCCAGAAACTGAAATCCACCAATAGAACCATCTGCAAAAAACATTGATTCACCTCCAGATACCTTCCCTGCTACTCAGAAGGTATCCCTCCTACTTCTGAAATCACACTTGAAAGTAGTATTCCACTGTAGCCAATGGAATAGGTCATAGTGTGTGGCTGGTCATTGTGTGTGGTCTGCAACAGTTTCTCCAGATCTCAAATGTGTCCACGGACCCCAAGAGACTGGTGACCCTTGACTTAAGAGTTAAAGAATTCTGAGCCCAGGAATTTGTTTTCAGTGCCAAACTGAACTGTGCTCTGAGCTTATAGTTCTTCCTAACCCTTTGTTCTTCCAAACTCTTTGTTACTTCCCCACCTGCCCAGGTTTTCTTCATTTTAGCATAGTATATATATTTGGAGGGGGTATTCTGTAAAATAACTGGGAGTCAGGAATCCTTGCCGATCTACTTCAAATCTGCTGTAGATCTCAATCTATTTCCTACCCATCCCTGCATGACGGCACAGTGTAAGCTATCTATTTATATTTTTTTATATTTGCCCATCTAGGTCAGCATTGTCTGACCATGAATCAATTTTATTTCTAGGACTAGGAAAGGTATACACCCTAAAACTCAGTATGATTAGTTACCACCAGCTCTAGAAAACAAGCTTTCTCTCTGTTCAACTTCCCCTGACTTGCTGGATATCTTACATTCCCCAAATATACATAAAAGTCTCATACTTAAAACACAAATGTCCCCTACTCATATAGTCAAATTATGACTAAAAACAAGCTATGATCTTGGTATATTGAACTCTTGGGATCTTGCAGAATTCAATAAAAGTATTTAGCATGTATATGTGAGGGCAGGGACACAGGTGGCACTGTGGGTTAAACCACAGAGCCTAGAACTTGCCGATCAGAAGGTCGGCAGTTCGAATCCCTGCAACAGGGTGAGCTCCTGTTGTTCGGTCCCTGCTCCTGCCAACCTAGCAGTTCGAAAGCACGTCAAAGTGCAAGTAGATAAATAGGTACCGCTCCGGCGGGAAGGTAAACGGTGTTTCCGTGCGCTGCTCTGGTTCGCCAGAAGCGGCTTAGTCATGCTGGCCACATGACCCGGAAACTGTCTGCCGACAAATGCCGGCTCCCTCGGCCAATAAAGTGAGATGAGCGCCGCAACCCCAGAGTCGGTCACGACGGGACCTAATGGTCAGGGGTCCCTTTACCTTTATGTGAGGGCAAGGAAAACTGTTTGCCAATAAATCTGAAGAACTGGGAACTTCTAGAGTGTTTTGGAATTCAAAACAGAGCAGTATAATGGGTAACCCTCTTTTGAAGATTTTGTTTGCCTTTTGGTTTTTAAATGAAACACTCTGTGTATTGTTAATTTTTATTGAGATCATAAATATGTTAAGAGCGGCGGATAATGAAATAATATGTCTTCAAAAGCATGCAGATGCATCACCAGCCACTTTTGATTTTTTTTGGTTCTGACAGGTAACAACTACACGGAAGCCAGTTTTTCAAAATTCCAAAATGACCACCCCCACAACCGTTGAGGGCTTTCTCCCCCCCCTTCTATTGCAGGATACCTTTCATTAAGTGCAATGGCCCAAACCCACTTATATAATCAGGCAATCATTCAAACACCTCTGAGTTTCCCCTTGGATCTCTGACTAGGGAAGTATGATGCAATGAAGATCAATGAACTTACCGCCCCAGGAATTCCAGGATAAGGGATCTAGAGAGAGGCAAAAAATCAGTACAGTGCCTTCTTGTAACAGAGGTCAGTCACACGGTTATTTGGTGAACATTATGGGCCGATTTCCACAGTGCAGTGTAGATATGCCGCCCCCCCTCCCGCCACTGTGCTACGATCTAGTAATAATGATGAACAGTAAATTGTCTTACCAGAAATGGGCCACCAACACCTCCAGGTCCAGGGTTCACCTAAAGAGAAGGGACCTCATTCAATCATATAAAGCTTGGTTTCAAATAGTGGTTTTCTATATCCGGGAGCTGCCATAATGTGGTGGCAATGAGGAAACTATGAGATCATTCACTTTAGCTAAAGTATTTACAATACCGATGCAGAATTTGAAGAGAAGTGTTGCTCCCTTGGTGCGTTTTATTCCTTCCCCATCTCTTAAATTTCATAGATTTGGGGAGCAACCCAGAGAAAGTGAATGGCATTCCACAATGCAATCTTATCCATATTTGCTCAGAAAGTACTGTAACTCCCACTGAGTTCATAGGGACTTTTCCTTCCAGGTAAACAGGTATAACATTGAACTCAATGCGGCTTACTTCTGAGTAGAGAGGTTTTGAGTATTATGCTGCAAATGCACTCATTCAATGATCGAAACTAACGTTACTTGATTAGTGCTCTTTTGAATCCCCACAAAGAAGTCTGTTCTGAAATTGGTTAAGCCAAAATTGGCATTGTATATTTATTTTTCAGTTCATTTGATCAAATGCACATGAGTTTTTGTATGGAAGTGCATACAAACTGACACCCTCAAGATGTTCTAGACTAAAACTTCCATCAGCCCCAGCCAGGAGAGTCATACAAGTTGGTTCTGATAGGAGGAAAACAGCCTGCAAAACAGCATAGACATTCAAAAATGTCAACTTTTTTTTATTAAAAAAAAAAAAGGACTGGTGAAACCATAGGAGAGATGGCAGGAGATAACAAAGGAACTACCTTGTGGATGATATTTCACTCTTGAACTCTCATTTCTTACTCAATCTGAGTGTTAACCACAGCTGCTGCTTATGAAAGTCTGAAATCAGTGGTGGTGCGGAAAGCAATCAGAATTTTGAACTTACCACGCCTGGCAGATTGGAGAGAATAGAGGGCAAACCCTAAGGGAAAAGAAGAAAACAAGGGAGATAGTTGGTTTTGATTCAATATCAATATTTAAATTTATTAAAGGTAAAGGTACCCCTGACCATTAGGTCCAGTAGTGGCCGACTCTGGGGTTGCGGCGCTCATCTCGCTTTATTGGCCAAGGGAGCCGGCGCACAGCTTCCAGGTCATGTGGCCAGCATGACTAAGCCGCTTCTGGCGAACCAGAGCAGCACACAGAAATGCCGTTTACCTTCCCGCCGGAGCGGTACCTATTTATCTACTTGCACTTTTTGCGGTGCTTTTGAACTGCTAGGTTGGCAGGAGCAGGGACCGAGCAACGGGAGCTCACCTCGTCACGGGGATTTGAACCGCCGACCTTCTGATCAGCAAGTCCTAGGCTCTGTGGTTTAACCCACAGCGCCACCCGCGTCCTTAGTCACTTTTCAAAAAGCAAAAGTGACTCAGTGACTCACATCAGTAAATAACACACACACATTAAAACAAAACTGAGAGAAATCTGATAGGTTACACTATCTAGGTTTCCTCCTTGTGGCAAAGCAGGTTAATTACTAACACACACTGATCAATACTCAGAGTATTCCTTCTCCTAGGTGGGCTCCCTTCCCGGGTTGACAAGCCCCCTCTGCCCCTCACTTCCCTCTACCACAGGTTTCCTCAAACTCAGCCCTCCAGATGTTTTTGGCCTACAACTCCCATGATCCCTAGCTAGCAGGACCGGTGGTCAGGGATGATGGGAATTGTAGTCTCAAAACATCTGGAGGGTCGAGGTTGAGGAAGTCTGCTCCGCAACATGGGCAGAAACCACCCTCATGGACTCAGTGTTGGTCTCATCTGCTCAGTCTACCAGTGCCTGTCTTTGGATGCAGGGAAAGTCCCTAACTCACCAAGGGTTCAAGACCCGATGGCTACCTTCACCTGGTTTATCTTCAAGATATAAACACTCATCACAGGATTTCCCACCTAGCCCTTATCCCCCTAGTCTGAATCCTTGCTTTTCCCCTCTGTGCTAGAATTCCCCCCAAGCATGGATATCAAGAAGTTACCTGAGCTGGATCATAGGTCACATAGATCGGGATCATCTGTAAAAGAAGCAAGGCTATGAAACAAATCGCGCTAACATATTTGCCTTTAATTATCTTAATAAAAAAAAATCCTTCCACAGCACCTTAGAGACCAACTAAGTTTGTTATTGGTATAGGGACGCGGGTGGCACTGTGGCTTAAACCACATAGCCTAGGACTTGCCGATCAGAAGGTTGGCAGTTCGAATCCCCGTGACGGGGTGAGCTCCCATTGCTCGGTCCCAGCTCCTGCCAACCTAGCAGTGCGAGAGCACGTCAAAGTGCAAGTAGATCAATAGGTACCGCTCCAGCAGGAAGGTAAACGGTGTTTCCGTGCGCTGCTCTGGTTCGCCAGAAGCAGCTTAGTCATGTTGGCCATATGACCCAGAAGCTGTACGCCGGCTCCCTCGGCCAGTAAAGCGAGATGAGCGCCGCAACCCCAGAGTCGGTCACAACTGGACCTAATGGTCAGGGGTCTCTTACCTAAGGTGCTACTGGAAAGAATTTTTTTTTATTTTGTTTTGACTACGGCAGACCAACACGGCTACCTACATGTGACTTTAATTATCTTGTTATTCACATCCCCCTCATTAAATGTCTCTGTCCGGTTGCTAAGGCATCTTCTGAACGAAACGGTCAGCTGCATGAAATGTCATTTTTTCCCCTTGTGTACAGTACACACCAGACTTTGGGGAAGAAAACCAAGGTTCTTATTGAGAACTACAGTTGTTTGAAACAATGGTGCCATCTGGTGGTATAGCAATTCTATAAGGGTTTTAGGAAGCGTTCAGCCACCCAGCAATCAGCTTAAGGAAGGGCTAGTAATTTGGGCTCTACGCATAACAGAACTGCATCAAACCAACATCAAACCAACCTCATACTAGAAATATGTATGTCAGTTCTTGGATGTTACAGCAGCATATTTTATTGCATTTTATTATATACTGTATCACCTTGTTATTTTTAATTGAAGGTACAATGAAAATGTGCTTAGTGTATAAATGAGTTGAATACAATGCCTAGGAAAACACAGAGTTACCAAGGTCCTCCAGACATCCTATTTATCCTGCATTCATAATGACTTACACACATGCTACAGGGCTGCTCATACGAGATCTTGCTCTCAATACTGTTTGCGCCCGCAAAAAGTTCCAGGGCAGTCACACTGCTCCATTTCCAATTAGTGCATATCCTGCAACAGCTTGCTCAGATTCTGTAACCTTTACAGCACAAATGCTCCGGTTTATTTTTGTCTTTCTTTTGTCGTGCTATAGCTCTCCACTCCACCCCACCCCACCCGCCCCGACAGCAATAACGCAGTAGTATTGGAGAAGCATTGAAGAACAAAGTGCAGTGGACCCTCGGGTTGCGAACATGATCTGTGTGGGATGCACGTTCGCAACCTGCAGCGTTCACAACCGGCGTCTGCGCATGCATGGATTGCGATTTGGCGCTTCTGCGCACGCATGACCACCAAAACCCGGAAGTAACCCGTTGCGGTACTTCCGGGTTTCGGCGGTCCGCAATCCAAAAAGACGCAACCTGAAGCGGCTGTAACCCGAGGTATGACTGTAAAGCAGAATTAAGGCAGTGTTAATGCACTGTTATTGTATTAAGAGCATGCTGCAGAATACACCCACAATTAGGGGCGCCGACTTGCCCCCCACATTGGGGTGGCCCAGCATCATGTGAAGTCATAATAATAATAATAATAATTTATTTATACCCCACCCATCTGGCTGGGCTTCCCCAGCCACTCTGGGCGGCTTCCAGAAAAATATTAAAATACTGTAATACACCAAACATTAAAAGCTTCCCTAAACAGGGCTGCCTTCAGACGTCTTCTAAAAGTCAGGTAGTTGTTGTTCTCTTTGACATCTGATGGGAGGGCGTTCCACAGGGAGGGCGCCACTACCAAGAAGGCCCTCTGCCTGGCTCCCTGTAACTTGGCTTCTCACAGTGAGGGAACCGCCAGAAGGCCCTCGGCGCTGGATCTCAGTGTCTGGGTAGAACGATGGGGGTGGAGACGCTCCTTCAGTCATACACATGACCTCAATATTTGGGGGGAGGGCTCAGCCCCCTGCCCACAAATATTCAGGGGGCCGAATCCCCTTCCAACCCCTAAAGTTGGCGCGGCTGCCCACAACAAAGCAGTAGTCAGGAGCAGCCTTGTGCACCATCTCTTGTTGCTCCCAGGTCATATCCAAATCCAGCCTGACAATATGGCGCCCTTTAAAATGGCCTCTAGATGACAATGTAGGCCACCCTCTTGCAACTTGCCATCAGTGGGCTCTTCCTGTTTGGGGAGCGAGGCATCCAGGGATGCAGAAGCATAGCTCTTCATTTTGGTGAATGGGTTTTGTGCCATTGAAGGAATGAACTTAGTACTTGCCACAAGCATAGGCATGCTGTGCTGGTATTACCTGAGGTGGGTATGGCTGTGGTGGAATCTGAGGTGGGTATGGTTGTGCCGGAAGTGGAGGAGGAAACTGAGGAGGAAACTGAGGAGGAAACTGAGGAGGCACTTGAGGAACCATGATAGGAAGGCGCTGTGGAAACAGAGAAACAGAAGGTGGAGACAGACAACACCGCAAGTGTGGTGGAAGTGGCTTGAACATACTCTGCTGACAGCCACACTTGATTCCTGTAATGCTCTCTCTGCAGGGCTACCTTTAAGAAAGCAGCTGTCAAAATGCTTATGGGATCATGTGATACCCATTCTGTTCCAATTTAATTGGTTGCGTGTGTGTTTCGAGGCTTGATGTATATTGGCCTTTTTCAACCTGTTGCTCTCCGGATGTTACAGACTACAACTCCTATCAGTCTCAGCATGGCTATATTAAAGAGATGGTTTTGATATTTTAAGCCCTGAACAGTTAAGGACCAAGTTGCTCGAAAGGCTACCTGCATCTTGGTGAACATGAGATCAGTCATCATCAGAAGCCTATCAAAATCAAGCAGATTTTGAAAACTGATTTGCTCTGGTTGGAATTTGTTTGATGGCTTTATGCTTTTACACACCCACACACCCACACCCTTATACTGTTTGATATATGAAGTTTACTAAATTTGGGGAGTGGCCTTGTGAAGGGTCTGCCCTAAAAATAGTGGAGTCAAAATTAAGGTAACAAACTAGCAAACATATTCATGCTGCTCTTAGAAGAACCCTGCCAAAAATCAAAAGCATCTTTCAGAATGTGTGCTTTTAATATTGTTTCCATGGCACTAACACTCTTGCACACAGAAGGTTATTGATATAATTATAATTTTTATTTTATATACCACTTATATACCAGAATGGCTTAAGTGGCATGCAACTATAAAATCAATGCACAATCAAAATACAGAATAACAAATCCATTGGGGCATTTAACCATCCTGAATTAAAATATACAAAAAAACCCCCACAAAAAATATAACAATTAAGACAGTTAAGAAATACACAAGATGGTTTACCTCGTTGCTGGCACTGCCACTTGCTGACCGCTATCAAACATATGAAATAAAAACAGGGTTAGATCTCATGTTTTTGTGGGTTAGATTTCATGCTTTATCCTCACAGGATGACATTGGGAGTATCCCTCTAGAACCCAAGCAAAGGTTCCACATCTCCTATATTCCCCATTGCCTCAGGTTCCTGTCACCTCCCATGTGAATTCTTCTCTCTTCCCTCATCTCACAATGCAGTTGGAGGCACAACATGTCCTTGCCCATGGATTGGTCAATGAGAGTTTGCTGGGAGAAGGCCAGAGTCCCTAGCATGGTGCCTCCAGACACCCCTCTTGCAGCCCATGGAGGCTTCTGCCTCTCCAAACAGTTCTTTTTTCACTTGTTTTCATTTGGGCAATGCTGGCCCAGCTCGAAAATGAATTTCAGGTGTCTAGACCCCTCAGCCTTCCCTAAAACGTCTCTAAGCCCAGAGACATTTCCCTGAGCAAAGGAGGAGAGGGGCAGCTGGTGTAAGGAAAGGAAGATGATTATTCAGTAGCTAGAGGCTGGTGCCTGGCATAACAGGAAGGAAGGAAGGAAGGAAGGAAGGAAGGAAGGAAGGAAGGAAGGAAGGAAGGAAGGAAGGA
>JAXCMG010000014.1:44533442-44568987 GCA_034642415.1 Podarcis siculus | reverse complement strand
GGAAGGAAGGAAGGAAGGAAGGAAGGAAGGAAGGAAGGAAGGAAGGAGGGAGGGAGATGCTGCCTGGGAAGCCCAGGGGTGCACCTAGCACTTCCATTAGGTAGATTGAGGCTGCCACTTCATATGAGCCAGGACTTGTTTATATACCGTATTTTTCGCTCCATTCGCTCCATAAGACGCACCTAGTTTTTAGAGTAGGAAAGGGGGAAAGCCCTGTTTTTTGAGCACCAGCCCACAGTTGTGCAGCTTCTTTTGCAAAGGGGAAAAGCCCTGTTTTTTGAGGATCAGCTCAAAGTTGCTGAGCTTACTTTGCAAAGGGAAAAAAATCCTGTTTTTATGGGGTTCAACTCACAGTTCTGCATCTTCTTTAGGAAAGGAAAGGGAGCTGTTTCTACAGTTTCCAGACAGCTAATCTAATCAGCCAGTCACATGTCGCTGGGGAAACAAACAGCCTCCGTCTGCAGAACATTCAACAATGGAGGCCTGGGCAAGGGGGCGGGGCCAGAAAGGGAGCTGGCGATTGACCACACATTTGCTCCATAAGACACACAGACATTTCCCCTTACTTTTTAGGAGGAAAAAACTGAACTGTGTCTTATGGAACGAAAAATACGGTAATCAGTATACAGAGTTGGTTATTCCATGAATGCCAGTTTGGGGCATACACATCTCTGAAATGGTGAACTCAAGTGTGATAAATTGCTGTTTGTATAACATACACAGGATTGGAAGAGCCTATGAAACAGGGTTTCCCATTATATGTGCACTGGGCAAAATGCACATGTGGTGGCACGCTTGCAACTTTCTATGCAGAACGGATAACCAGAGTAGGAAATATGTCATGTGCTTAGCAGCCCAAATGGCTCTGGTTATCTCTTTGACATTCCCCACCACCTTTACTTATTTTCATCTCATTGTCATGTTGTTACAGTGTGCAACAACTGTATTACGAAGAGATTCCAGCTATAGTTGGCCTGACAGGTTTCCCCATTCCACAGGTTCAGTGCTACTTACACGGACTGGGATAGCGGCTGCTATGCTCAGAATGCAGGAAAGACAAATCAGCAGTTTCATTGTGGCAGAAGAACCTGAAGCAACATAAGTAAGGAACAATTGATGCAGGGTTTCCCCCCCAGCTTGCTAAAGATTGGGTAGTCAGCAGAACTCTTTACAAAAAATATCCAGAGGTTATCCAAGATTGCGTGGAGAGAGGGGAGGGGAGCCACATGTGTTGTTGCCACCCCAACATCTCACGACCCACTGGCTCCACTCCCAGTCCTTCATGCCTACTGGGTTTGGCTAGACACAAATAGGTTCCTCCAGAATGCACATCATTTCCCCTTCAGAACTTCCACCCAATGAATGACGGAGCTGGCAACAACTGTGATATTGTGGGCATGGCCAGTGTGTGACCTCACTCCCCCCCCATGTGTTCTTCAAGGACAATTTCTGCATAAAATTTTACTTGGATGTAAACCCCATTGAAATTAATTACTTATTTCTACCAAAGCAATATATTTTAGTAATGTTATGACATTCTAGCGGAAGGTTACTTTTTGACGACTAGATATAGGTTAGGTTACTTTTTGACGACTAGATATACATTTTGGCTCATAGCTGGAGTCTAATCTGGATGCCAGCCCTGATGAGATGTAACGAATATATGTAATTTTACCTGTAGAGTACATTTATGACACATCCAAGTAGTTTAGGCTCTCTAAATTGCACTAAAATCCTTGGGTGCATCCAGATGGGTGATTATTGTGGGATCGATGCTCCCAATGCATGACAAGTTTTTCTTTTTGGCAGTAAGCACACAGTGTTGTTGCCATCAAAATGCTACCCTGTATCTCTCCCTCCCCAATTCAGATTTTCAATTACCAAGGAAAACCCATTAAGCTGAAAACAAATAAACACATGTTGTCAACAAGCCACATGTTGGAACCCATTTGCAATGCTAAGCCCCAAAATGGAAGCACCCCAAGTCTTACCTTTGCTTTGCTTCAAGGTTGGCTGAAGAAAAATCTAGAAGTCAACTTGATCTCACAACTCTATGTGAGCAGCTGGTATTTATATTGCTGTATAGTCATGTCCCAATAACATGGCTTTAATCATCAAAGAAAAAAAAATCACTGGTCTTCATGAGACATAATTTGTTAATACCCAATAAGATTAGGAGTTTTGGTTTTGTGTCTGTGGTTTACCTGCAGAAATCCCTGGGCTATCTTTTTATTGTGATAAGAAGTGGTTGTCAGAGGAACTGCCCCTAAGTATGTACTAATGCAGCAGTCTGGCTGATGACAAGGTCACTACCTCAATATCATCAGGGAAATAATACAGTATCTCCATTGCATTGAGTACCACAATGGCAGAAATTCCTAGGGTGTGCATCTGCTCTGGACAACCTGTACAGTGGCAACCTGTTTCAAAGAGTTGTGGACCTTGTTTGAAGCAAAGCAATCTCCTCCAACTTTGGGCTGCTTCCGAAACTTCAGATCCATTCCTCAGATTTGGACACAGAGAATGAGACTGCGTGCATCTTATTGAGCTCCAAATTATTAAGCTAAAATCCATGTACCTGGGAGTAAGTGAATTTAAAAACAGTGAATTTTATTTTTGACTCTACATTCACAGGATTGCACTGATAGGGATGGTTCCATAAAGATGACTGCCCCACTCTGGGCTGATATGGTTGGATCTATATGCAATGGTCTTTGCTTATGACCACTATTGAATCTCAGGTACAGGATCTGATCCCAAGGTGTTTTTTTGTTCAAGACCACACGTTAGCCACTGGACTAAACAAAGGCTATCCATTAATAAATTATGCCCAGGTGATCCTATTCATATCTTTACAAAGCTTAGGGAAGTTGGGGAAGTTAGGGAACTCCTGTTATTAAAGGGGAAAAAAACCTTATTACCATCTCATAGTTAAGACCCACCCCATCCAAGATCCGCTGTTCTTACATTGCTTGCTTATTTTGAAACCTTACTTTCTAAATATTTGTCAGTCAGTAATCTTCTCCGGTTTAAAATATCTGAAGACAACACCCCAAAGTGAAACATCGGGAACACCACCCACCACAGATAATTATCTTCTTAGTTCAGGCTTCCATATCCCTCTGAGTAGATTTGCCACTGTGTCATCCAAATTGCTATAAAATTGGCAGGAAAGACAAATAATGTGTTTGGCAGTAGTGGGGAGAGAGAGGAAGAGAGAGAAGGCCTGCTAGGAATTCAACCACTCTTCCCCCAACCTAGTGTGCTCCAGATGTTTGGCGTACATCTTCCTTGACTGTTGACCATGCTGGCTGGGGCCAATTGGAGACGTGGTCCAAAACTTCAGAAGGACATCAGGTTACCAACACCAGAGTCAGTGTCAGGTGCTCCCAGGTACAGACCCAAGAATCTTTGGTCCCATGAGCAGCTCCCAAACTCTCACCACTGCTACACCGATCATCATCCTAGCAGGAAGGAAGGCTCTGGACTAGCTTTGTCCACCGAGGCTAGCCATTGGGACATATTAGATAGGAAGGGGTTTAATATGCTTATTGTTTGGGCTAGGAATTTGCCTTGGTAACAAAGTCTGCCTGGTCCCTGGAACATTTCTGTGCTACTCTTGATTGACTCCCATGCCTGGCCCATCATCTGGGACTTCTGGTTCATGGCTCACCTCTAAAATTTGCCTTTGAAAGTAAAATGATGAAGCAGCATTTCATCCAACACTTCACAGATGAAACCAGGAACACACGTTACATCCAGTGAAGAACACAAGAGCAACCCAGTTAGATTAGGTCTGTCTGATCCAACATTCTGTTGTGTGCCAAGGCACCAGAGCCGCAAAGTTCCCAGGAGAACAATAAAACATACTGACAGAGTATTTTGGTTTGTGGGTTCAAATAGGCCACAACTTTATTGGTTACAGATGTGAGCGGTTTGGCTTAGGCATTGGGGTGAAGCCAAGCTATATCTTGACTCCTGGAAGGGAGCCCACGGAAGGGTAAACCACCAATAGGGGGTGACCTATGACTTACCCTGAGGGGTCCCTGTAAGGGCTGTGACATGGCCCTAAGCCCACATCCAGGCTTCAGATAGTATTCACACCCCGGATCCCTTTAACAGGATACCCTTCCAGAGGAGGGGCAGGTGAACAACAAGGCAACAACCTCCCGTCCAACCAACCAAAGGCTTACCCAGTGCCCAACCTCACGAAAGTCGTGACGATTGCTACTAGGTAGGCAAAAACCAAATGGCCAATTTGCGAAGTGGTAGAAATTCCTACCCGGCCCCAATAACATGGCGACCGACAACTGCCATAGCAAGGCATGAAAAGAGGGTTTGATCCGAAAAAGAGGCAAGAGAGTGCCGACTGGCCACAGTGTGATTAATTGTTGTTGTTGTTGTTTACCAACCACCAAAACACAAACAGCGAAACCCCACAGGCTGCTGATACATTGGGTATACAATATTCAATAATATATGGTACATATTCAATAATAACATATTCAAATCAACCATATGTACACTTCTATATACCTTAACACTCCTCCTTCCACAAAGTTTATTTAACTTTTAACATTATAATTGCCCCAGATTGTTCAAACCTACTCAAATAATTCAATATCTTCTCAATATTTGTGATTACATTGCCTGTGGCCACACTCACCTTGCCAGCTGGTTGGCTGGGGCTGTCCCCCAGCACAGGTGACACGGCTGGCCGTGGGGTGGGGTGGGGGAGGCAGCGTACCTTCACCCCTGCGCTGGAAAACTGTTGAGGCCCGGCTGCTTGGCCTCGATGCTTTTACCCACTGGGTAAAAGGTGAGCGGACTTCTCACAGTGGTCAACCTGACGTCTATGGGAAAGCCCATAAACTGGACATGAGTACTAACAACTGGTATTCAGAGCATGTCACCTCTGATCTTGGAGGTAGCACACAGTCATCCTCCATTAATTTGCCTAATCCCCTCTTAAAGCCATCTAAATTAGTGGCCATCACCACATCTTGTGGTTGCAAATCCCATAGATTAAGGAAGAACACAAGAGCCCCAGTGAATCAGGCCAGCTGCCAATGGCTCATATAGCTCAGCATCCTGTTCTCACAGTGGCCAACCCAATCCCCATGGGGAGTCTGCAAGTAGGACCTGAGTGTAACAGTGCCCAGCTTGTGATTTCCCTCAACTCATCTTCAAAGGCATTCTTCCCACCTGTTGTAGTCCCATTCTTGAGCAACAGCATGCAGGACTTGGTGGAGTGCAGGGCAAAATCAAACAGAAGAGAAGAGTCTCTAGGATGTGCATGATAGAGTCAGCATATGAAGTCAAGTCCGTTTCGAGAGCCAGGCAAACAGCAATCCACATAGTCAGACAGTCCAGTGGTCAAGGAATCCAATAATCACAAAGCCAAGGGTTCAGATGGAGAGCAGGCAGCAGCAAGGTCAGACCAGGAACCACAGATGTTGTTTCCAGCATCCTACTCTGCTGCTGAGAGCTGTGTTTAAGAAGGCTGAAGCCAATTGGTTCTCATCAGTGCCTTCTGCTCTGTGACCTTGAAGGCTGATCAGCTGCAGGTAGAGTCACTCCAACTTCTCCACCTTCAGGTTGCTGTTCAGCAGGTAAAGCTGCCTCCTGTCCCATGACAGTATCCTACCCACAAATGGGGAAAAAACTCACCTTGTTGTTGTTGTTTAGTCATTTAGTCGTGTCCGACTCTTCGTGACCCCATGGACCAGAGCACGCCAGGCAGTCCTGTCTTCCACTGCCTCCCACAGTTTGGTCAAACTCATGCTGGTAGCTTCAAGAACACTATCCAACCATCTCGTCCTCTGTCGTCCCCTTCTCCTTGTGCCCTCCATCTTTCCCAACATCAGGGTCTTTTCCAGGGAGTCTTCTCTTCTCATGAGGTGGCCAAAGTATTGGAGCCTGAGCTTCACGATCTGTCCTTCCAGTGAGCACTCAGGGCTGATTTCCTTAAGAATGGATAGGTTTGATCTTCTTGCAGTCCATGGGACTCTCAAGAGTCTCCTCCAGCACCAGAATTCAAAAGCATCAATTCTTTGGCGATCAGCCTTCTTTATGGTCCAGCTCTCACTTCCACTTCCATACATCACTACACAACTCACCTTAGCAAAGGAGAAAAGATGTGCTGCTGAGTTGTCTTCCTCAAAGGAAAGCTACACACACATACATAAGCAGCAGCAAAGTGATTGTAAACTGCCTTGGACCACTCTTAATATTAGCTTTGCCTCCGGGCCACTGTTAGAGTCTCTTCGTGACATGGAGGTCATTATACTTTGGAACCATCCCTGTGAGGAAGGCTTATCTGCAAATCACCAATGATGCTAAACCTGTTAAGCCAGCCAGCTTCTCATTGGTTATATTTGTAATGCTTAGTTTTTTCTTACGAACATTTGACTAAAGTTTGGGATGGCTGTACATTATGTACCCTTCTATTTGTTATGTCAAGCTGCCAATATTTTCTGAAACACATAACGAAACGATTTTATTCTTTGACTTCTGAATAAATTGCACTGCAGCCACAGTTTCTGGCATGCCTTGCCTTCTGCATATGTTATCTGTTTTTGCTTTGCTCCGACAGGCCCCAAAACACCATTGCCCAGCAATCGTTCTTCCATCCTGGAGTCCTGAATCTGGACAAATGGGAGGGCAAAATGCTGGAATACAATATTACTAAAGCCAGCAGCACAACTGGACACCTTCATCTGCCCCAGCTGCAACAAAGCATGTCTTTACTGCATTGGTCTCTACAGCCACAGCAGGTGTTGCAACCGTCCAATAGTTATGAAGGAGCCCCTTTCTCACAACTCACCTTAGCAAAGGAGGAAAGATGTGCTGCTGAGTTGCCAGTGTGGTGTAGTGGTTAAGAGCGGTAGATTTGTAATCTGGGGAACCTAGTTCTGCTGGATATCTCAGCAGCATTTGATACCATCGACCATAACATCCTTCTGGACCGTCTTGAGGGGCTGGGAGCTGGGGGCACTGTCATACAGTGGTTCCGCTCCTTCCTCCTGGGCCGTGTTCAGAAAGTGGTGGTGGGGGATGAGTGTTCAGACCCCTGGGCTCTCACTTGTGGGGTGCCTCAAGGTTCTGTCCTCTCCCACATGCTTTTCAACATTTACATGCAGCCACTGGGAGAGATCATCACGAGGTCTGGGCTGGGTGTTCATCAGTATGCGGATGATACCCAGCTCTACCTCAATTTTAAATCAGAACCAGTGAAGGCGGTGAAGGTCCTGTGTGAGTGTCTGGAAGCGGTTTGAGGATGGATGGCGGCTAACAGATTGAGGTTGAATCCTGACAAGACAGAAGTACTGTTTTTGGGGGACAGGAGGCGGGCAGGTGTGGAGGATTCCCTGGTCCTGAATGGGGTAACTGTGCCCCTGAAGTACCAGGTGTGCAGCCTGGGAGTCATTTTGGACTCACAGCTGTCCTTGGAGGCACAGGACAAATCTGTATCCAGGGCAGCTGTTTACCAGCTCCATCTGGTACGTAGGCTGAGACCCTATCTGCCTGCAGACTGTCTCGCCAGAGTGGTACATGCTCTGGTTATCTCCCGCTTGGACTACTGCAATGCGCTCTACGTGGGGCTACCTTTGAAGGTGACCCGGAAACTACAACTAATCCAGAATGCGGCAGCTGGACTGGTGACTGGGAGCGGCCGCCGAGACCATATAACACCGGTCTTGAAAGACCTACATTGGCTCCCAGTACGTTTCCGAGCACAATTCAAAGTGTTGGTGCTGACCTTTAAAGCCCTAAATGGCCTCAGTCCAGTATATCTGAAGGAGCATCTCCTCCCCCATCTGAGGGAGGTCCAGCTCCGAGGGCCTTCTGGCGGTTCCCTCACTGCGAGAGGCCAAGTTACAGGGAACCAGGCAGAGGGCCTTCTCGGTAGTGGCGTCCGCCCTGTGGAATGCCCTCACATCAGATGTCAAAGCGATAAACATCTACCTGACATTCAGAAGACATCTGAAGTTCAGGGAAGTTTTTAATATGTGACATTTTAGTGTATCTTTCATCTTTGTTGGAAGCCGCCCAGAGTGGCTGGGGAAACCCAGCCAGATGGGCGGGGTACAAATAATAAATTATTATTATTATTATTATTATTATTATTATTATTATTATTATTTATTAACCGGGTTCGCGTCTCCGCTCCTCCACATGCAGCTGCTGGGTGACCTTGGGCCAGTCACACTTCTCTGAAGTCTCTCAGCCTCACTCACCTCACAGAGTGTTTGTTGTGGGGGAGGAAGGGAAAGGAGAATGTTAGCCGCTTTGAGATTCCTTAGGGTAGTGATAAAGCGGGATATCAAATCCAAACTCTTCTTCCTCAAAGCAAAGCTACACACACATACACATGCTGCTGCAAGCTAGGAACATACAGAAGAGCAAACAGCAACAGTAGGACTGCATGGTTCCGATTGGCTTAGGCCTCCAAGCTTATTTTTGTGTGCCTTAAACTCTGAGACAAAGTGTGATGAAAGGACTTTCAAGAAGGAAAAATGAAGGCTCTCTTTTTCATTTAATTACTTGTTTGTAAAAACAAATAAATAGTTTTTTGGGGGGCAGAGAAAGTTCAGTGGGGCAGACCCCCATCTCCCATTGGCCAGGGGCCTGCTACCCTTTCCTGAAGTTTTTCCAGTTCTATAATGCCCCCTTTTAAAGGTGCAGCTACCACACGGTACTCCTTGGGCAGTCACAGCTTAGCTACCAGGCTACGGTCAAGGTGTTGGTTTTCGATGGTACCAGGATACAGTGGTCCCTCGGGTTACAGATGCTTCAGGTTACAGACTCTGCTAACCGGGAAGTAGTACCTCAGGTTAAGAACTTTACCTCAGGATGAGAACAGAAACTGTGTGGCAGCGGCAGCGGGAGGCCCCATTAGCTAAAGTGGTACCTCAGGTTAAGAACAGTTTCAGGTTAAGAACGGACCTCTGGAATGAATTAAGTTCTTAACCTGAGGTACCACTGTATCTGAAAGGTTACCTTCCCTTATAAACCCAATTGATCCCTATGCTCTGTACAGCTCCATTCTGCACAATGTAGCAACTGGGCTTTAAATGTTGTGGCACCCACCCTTTGGAATTCCCTCCCCTTATAAATGATACAGGCGCCATCTTCTCTGTTTTCTTTTCAGCACCCACTAAAGACCTTCCACTTCAACACGGCTCCCGGCTGAGATCTTCGGGAATTTTAATAAAGATGTCTTTATCGTTTTATCATTAGTTCTGCGCCACCCTAGGCTTCTTTAGCAGGAGGTGAGGGAAATAAAATAGATTTGCATAATGGCATTATGAATTATGTGATTTGTACACAAATACTTCCTTTTGTGTGTTCTGAGTCTCCAATCATTCGCCTTCACTAGGTTCTGGAATTATGAGCTAGGGAGGTGCCCTCCCTACTCCTTTTACAGTCATACCTCAGGTTGAAGTAGCTTCAAGTTGAGTGTTTTTGGGTTGCACTCTGCGGCGAACTAGAAGTAACGGAACACGTTACTTCTGGGTTTCACCGCTTGTGCATGCGCATGCACTCAAAATGATATCACGCGTATGCGCGGAAGCGGTGAATCGCCACATGCGCAGCTGCGGGTTGCGTTCACTTCAGGATGCGAACGGGGCCCCGGAACAGATCCCGTTCGCATCCAGAGGCACCACTGTACAGTGGTACCTCGGGTTACACACGCTTCAGGTTGTATACGCTTCAGGTTACAGACTCCGCTAACCCAGAAATAGTGCTTCAGGTTAAGAACATTGCTTCAGGAAGAGAACAGAAATCGTGCTCCGGCGGCACGGCAGCAGCGGGAGGCCCCATTAGCTAAAGTGGTGCTTCAGGTTAAGAACAGTTTCAGGTTAAGAACAGCCCTCCGGAACGAATTAAGTACTTAACCCGAGGTACCACTGTATCTGTATTGCACATCATTTCATACACCTCTTTTAATTCCATCCACACTCATCTTTTTCCTTTAAACTAAAAGGACCGAAACAATTCATTATTTCCCCATAGAGGAGTTTCTCCAGCCCCTTTATCATTCCGCTTCCCCTTTTCTATCCCTTGTTTGAGTCTCATACCAAGGATGTGCACGCACGTTTTCCCCACCAGTAGAAGGATGGTGGGGAGGAGAAGGTGACATGCCGGAGGGAGTGGGAACTTAGCAAAATGCACCCCACTCTTTCCATCGTGTGTAAAAACCTTAACAGGGTTAAGGAGCTGGCATGATGTTTCTGCAAGGCTTTTGTGAAAAACACGTCTGCTAATCCCAACCATTGGCGTCTAACTCCAGAGTTTTACTTTGTTATGTCTAATACTCACATGGGATTTGTTTTATTTTTGCAGGATTAAGGAGCCCTTTCCAGTACGGAACTTCATCATACGTTGCCTCAGTTCGGAGAGTGCCAAACCCTCTCACTGTGATGAATCTTCTAAGACCTAGAAAGTAACCCGCAGAGTTTACTCACCAGCCAGGGTGGGTGAATGTGTGGGTTTTGGTTTCTCTTGGTTTTTTATTTTTCTAATCTAAGTCCATTCTCCACATTTTCCCATCAGCTTGCCATGTATCCTTTTGAAAGTCTCCATGAAAATTTGTGTGGATGCCCCGCGGCAAGCCCATGCAGCTGCTGCAGAAGGGACCTAGGCCCCCACAGTTCCCACATACAGTGGTACCTCAGGTTAAGTACTTAATTCATTCCGGAGGTCCGTTCTTAACCTGAAACTGTTCTTAACCTGAAGCACCACTTTAGCTAATGGGGCCTCCTGCTGCTGCCGCACCACCGGAGCACGATTTCTGTTCTCATCCTGAAGCAAAGTTCTTAACCTGAGGTACTATCTCTGCGTTAGTGGAGTCTGTAACCTGAACCATATGTAACCCAAGGTACCACTGTACTTGGAGCCTGTGATTCCAAGTCCTCTCCAACCCCCTCCCTTATGAACACTAACCTCAAAATGGTTCATTGGGGGCCTACCTGAGCCACAAGAGTTACTCAACCCTGAGCATTCCCAGTCTCACAACAGCAACCTAAAGAAGGAGGGAACTTAAGCTGCACCCACTTAAACGCCGAAACCCCATAGAAACCCCATGGAAACCACTGGGAGTGTTTTCATTGACATCACCATCCTCGGGATTAGACGCTAATGCTCAGACTCAACAAAAGCACTTAAGAACTTGTCCCATCAGCAGCTGTATGACACCTGCAGTTGTCTCAGTGGTTTTCTCAAAAAAAAAAAAAAAAAAAAAAAAGGAGGGGAAGAGGGAAAAACAAGTGTAGCTTTTTGTGTGAGGGGGACAGAATAGCTCCCTGCAAAACCCCATAGCACAAGTGCCGGTGGACTGAGACACACTCCCCCACTGCTACTCTCTGGCAGGAAAGAAACCATTGTAATTCAGGGCCTTTGATACCCATCCTGGTCCAGAAGGATACTATGGTCAAAGGCAGGGGTTAGCAACCTTTTCCAGCAGGGGGCCGGTCCACTGTCCCTCAGAACTTGTGGGGGGCAGGATTATATTTTGTAAAAAAACAATGGACCAATTCCTATGCCCCACAAATAACCCAGAGATGCATTTTAAATAAAAGCACACATTCTACTCATGTAAAAACACGCTGATTCCCGGACCTTCTGCGGGCTGGATTTAGAAGGCAATTGGGCCAGATTCGGCCCCCAGGCCCTAGTTTGCCTTGTTGTCGTGTCCGACTCTTCGTGACCCCATGGACCAGAGCACGCCAGGCACTCCTGTCTTCCATTGCCTCCCACAGTTTGGTCAAACTCATGCTGGTAGCTTCGAGAACACTGTCCAGCCATCTCGTCCTCTGGCCTCCCCTTCTCCTTGTGCCCTCCATCTTTCCCAACATCAGGGTCTTTTCCAGGGAGTCTTCTCTTCTCATGAGGTGGCCAAAGTATTGGAGCCTCAGCTTCAGGATCTGTCCTTCCAATGAGCACTCAGGGCTGATTTCCTTAAGAATGGATAGGTTTGATCTGGAGAGTCCATGGGACTCTCAAGAGTCTCCAAAGGTATAGAAGGCCAATGATGGATCAAGCAGGAGCAGCAGGGTCACACTCTCCCTGTCCCTCTCTTGATAAAGGTCACCCACCTGGGTAACCAAGGCTGTTTCAGCCCTGAAACCATCTTTTCATTGCATTGCCCTCTGAAGATACCACCGCCAAATTTGGCACGGTGGTCCCTGAGACCGAGGAGCAGGTTTAGGTCTTGTTTGGATACTATTGAATGCCATTTTGAACCAAGATGGCAGACTAAACCATTCGACTGCACTGATTTAGCAGAAAACCAACAAACTACATAACCCATTTATGAATCTCAGTATTTTTGGGTTTCTTAGATTTCCAAGCATTGATGGATACTTTCCGTACTTAAGAAAGAACAGCATTGTTTTTGCAAATGCCTTGCCACCTATTTATAGGTGCCATGCCAGTCAAACAAACAACACTATTGGATGTTCTACTGCGTAAGATCACTAGGGGGAAATTTAGAGCCGGATTGATAAATACGAAGGACCACAATCCATGTTTAAACTTTAAACTTTCTCCTGATCTTATGTCAGCTTGTGAGTTTTATACAATCTGAACCTACAAATATTGCATTTTTTCCTGCCAACCCCAATTCCATTCCAGACTTAACTGGAGTGAAATGACAACCCAAACTCAAAAGGGAAGCCAATTGACTTAAAGCAACTGCTTCAGCTTGCATCTTAAATTGCCCTGTTTCTGTATGTTCATCGCAATAAATTGCGCACCATCTTAATAAAGATGCATTTCTTCCTTGTATGTGTGTGTGTGTTTCTGTCTCTCTCTGTGTGTATGCCTTAAATTATCCTTTATTTTTCTTCAAAAATTGCCTGAAAAAATATTTTAACCATAGAATGTACTTGCAGGTTATAATTTGGAAAATTATATTATCTCATGCTTTGGAACATCCAAAATTAACAAGGACAGGCAACAAAGATAGAAGTTTCCACCAATTCGGAAATGGGCTGGGAACACAAAAGCCCTGGATCAGCCAGTATCCTCTCTCAGGCCTCAGAAAGTGGATGTTTTTGGAAGAAATATATGATCGGAGATGGAGCTGCTTCCCCCCACACAAGCCTTTTAAAAACGTCGAAGGGGCAAAAAAGAGATTTCTATTCTATACTTTCCAACTATTCCAACCAATTTAAGAGGGAGAGTATCTACTAGTCTAGCGCCCTCTGGCCTCCTCTCCCTCAGCTGTCAACTGGGAGCAACCTTTTCTTTTTGTGTGTGAGTAATTTATTTATTTTTTATGTTGAGCTATGGCCACTGGTCCCATCACCACCTGGCAAATAACAGGGGAAGAAATGGAGCCAGTGAGAGATTTTACTTTCTTGGGCTCTATGATCACTGCAGATGGTGACAGCAGCCACGAAATTTAAAGACGCCTGCTTCTTGGTAGAAAAGCAATGACAAACCTAGACAGCATCTTAAAAAGCAGAGACATCACCTTGCCAACAAAGGTCCATATTGTTAAAGCTATGGTTTTCCCAGTAGGGATGTATGGAAGTGAGAGCTGGACCATAAAGAAGGCTGATTGCCAAAGAATTGATGCTTTTGAATTATGGTGCTGGAGGAGACTCTTGAGAGTCCCATGGACTGCAAGAAGAGCAAACCTATCCATTTTGAAGGAAATCAGCCCTGAGTGCTCACTGAAAGGCCAGATCCTGAAGCTGAGGCTCTAATGCTTTGGCCACCTCATGAGAAGAGAAGACTCCCTGGAAAAGACCCTGATGTTGGGAAAGATGGAAGGCACAAGGAGAAGGGGACGACAGAGGACAAGATGGTTGGATAGTGTTCTCAAAGCTACCAGCATGAGTTTGACCAGGCTGCGGGAGGCAGTGGAGGACAGGAGTGCCTGGCGTGCTCTGGTCCATGGGGTCATGAAGAGTTGGACACGACTAAAGGACTAAACAACAACAATTTTTATTTGATTTTACAAGTGTAAAATTATAACAATATCAAATACATACTCAGATTTAGCGATTCCTCTGAATCTCAAGACTTCCCTCCATCCCTTCCATGGGTCCTACTGTCATCTTTTTCAACTGCATATTATTTCATCATCCATATTTTAAATCTCTCCATAGTATCCGACGTATTTGTTACCTTACAAGTGTTGTTAAAATCCTGCTAATGGTTTCATTTGCTTACAGTGGTCTCTTAAATAAATTATAAATCTTTTCCATTCTTTCTTAAAACTTTGGTCTTCTTGGTTCCTGAGCCTTCCGGTCAGTTTTGCCATTTTGGCGTAGTCCAACAGCTTAGTTCGCCATTCTTCTCTGGTAGGGACTTTATCTTCTTTCCATCTCTGGGCTAGTAGCATCTGTGCAGCCGTCATTGCATACCTAAAAAGACTTTTCTGCTCCTTTGGAATCTCGGTACCTACAATTCCTAATAAAAATGCTTCTGGTTTCTTTATAAAGGTTATTTTAAACATTTTTTCATTTCATTATATATCATTTCCTAAAACACATTTATTACCTTACACGTCCACCGCATATGATAAAAGGTACCTTTTTGTTCTTTACCTTTCCAACAAATATTTGGACTTGTCTTATACATTTTTGCAGATTTAGTAGGAGTCAGATACCACCTATACATCATTTTCATATAATTCTCTTTCAACGTACAACATACCAAAAAATTTAAATCCATTTTCCATAACCTTTCCCAATCAGAAAGTTGACTACCATGCCCCAAATCCCTCACCCAGTGTATTATTACCAATTTAACCTGTTCATCCTTTGTGTGCCATTCTAAAAGTAGTCTATACATTTTCCACAGTAATTTTCCATTATTTTCTAACTGGGATCTGCCTTTCCATTAGACTGCCTCAGTGGGAGAGCTAGGAAGCAGGACTCATTCCGTCAGCTTGCTGGAAGCCCATCTCCATCAGACACTTCCCAATCCTGAACTATGGAAATGTGGAGAATCGGACTTAAGATTGGAAAAAATGAGAAATGGAGACAAATTCAAATGGTCAGATTTGCCCACCCCATTTCTCCCCCTGCTACCACATTCAAAGCCAAAATATCTCCTTTGTGAACATACGCCTCAGCATGAGACAACTGTGTGATGCAGAAGCAAAAAAAGCTAATGCTATTCTAGGCTGCATCAACAGAAGTCTAGTGTCCGGTTAAGGGAAGTAATCAGGACGAAAGGGAGAAATATGCTAAGAGTTTGGCATGTTTGGCAAACCCTCACCTTGATCAACTCCTGCCCACTGTGGAAGGACATGTGGATCCAGAATTGGCCTCCACAGTCACTTACAGACTCACTGTTAAGACTGTGTTCATGGAAGACAATCTTACTCCACTACGAGTGATCACTAAAGAAGAAGAGGAAGAAGAGGAGGAGGAGGAGGAGGAGGAGGAGGAGAAAGAGTCCCACTCCTTTTTGCCTTGGTCAGACCACACCAGTTCTGGGCACCACAATTTAAGAAGAATATTGACAAGCTGGGATGTATGCAGAGGAGGGTGAGCAAAATGATCAAGGATCTAGAAGCCAAGCCTTATGAAGAACCATTGAGGGAGCTGCGAATGTTTAGCCTGGAAAAGAGGAGACATCTTCAAATATCTAAAGGGCTGTCACATGGAAGATGGAGCAAACTTGATTTCTCCGGGACTGGAGGGTAGGACCCAAATCAATGAATTCAAGTTACAAGAAAAGAGATTCTGATGAAAAAGAATAACTGTCTGACAGTAAGAGCTACTCGACGGTGGAACAGACTCCAACAAGAGGTGGCGGACTCTCCTTCCTTGGAGGTTTTTAAGCAGATGTTGGATGGCCATCTGTCCTGGATGCTTTAGTAGATATTCCTGCATGACCCTTGTGGATCTTTTCCAGCTCTACGATTCTTTGATTAATATGAAGTGGATGGTGTTAGAAGACATGGGGAGAGCAGGGAGTATCTCACATTTCTACATCAGGACTATGTAGAGTGAACTACTATCAAGGAAATAATAATAATTATGAATTAGTCAGCCACATTAGAGAGGATATTCTACTGTAGCTTGAAGAAAATAAATAAATCATTGCCTTAAAAATAGCTCTGGAAACAGAAAAGGTCTTGTGATGAAATTATAGTTTTACTACAGAATGTGGCAGTGGGGGCAGGAACCAGGCAATGGAAACACACACAAACACACACACACATCTTATTTTTTGTGTGTATGGGTAAGTTTCTCATATCTGTATACCCTGAAGGAAGGAGAAACCAGAGAGGGAGAGCGAGGGAGGGAGAGAGTACATGATACATAAGCATCTCAGTGGAGAGAACTGGGTGAGCATTATTTTCTTTCCCATAGAAAATTAGATGTTTGGGGTCTACTGGCTGAAAATCCCAACCTATTATAAATACTATGTGCTTCAAGGGAGGCTCCCTCCGTTGTGTCAACAGGATGTCTGTGCAGAATGTTCATGGCCCAGTCTGAAGCCACACCAAACCCACCCACCCACCTGTAGGCTTCACTAAGTCAACTCTATATTTAGGTGGAATTTTTTCCAAGCACATTTTGTAACTGGAATCAAAATAATGCAGAACACAAAAGGCCATTCTATACAGTTAGGGATCAGTGTGAATACATGTGTGTATTCTCTGAGCGGTGTGGGGTCTCTTTTTCCTTCGACTGGGGTCACTGGAGACCGACAGCAATTCTGTGATAAAAAGTTTAGATTTTTGCCTCTAAAATTATTCACAAATATATTTACATACCTCCATTTGCATACTGCATTATCAGGCCAATAAACTATAAAACACCATTAAGAACAGTACAATAGGAACATGGGTGGTGCTGTGGTCTGAACCACAGAGCCTAGGGCTTGCTGATCAGAAGGTTGGCAGTTCGAATCCCTGCGATGGGGTGAGCTCCCGTTGCTTGGTCCCTGCTCCTGCCAACCTAGCAGTTCGAAAGCACGAAGTGCAAGTAGATAAATAGGTACAGCTCCAGCGGGAAGGTAAACAGCATTTCCGTGTGCTGCTCTGGTTCTCCAGAAGCAGCTTGGTCATGCTGGCCACATGACCTGGAAGCTGTATGCTGGCTCCCTCGGCCAATAAAGCGAGATGTGCACTGCAACCCCAGAATCGTCTGCGACTGGACTTAACAGTCAGGGGTCCCTTAACCTTTACGACCAGCACAAAAATATCATTAAAATGACTAGTCTCTTTAAAAAAAGCTTCAAACAGCATCATAGGTCCATCAGTATAAGAAAACAACAACTCTGCAAGAGACGCATGAAAAGGATGCTGATTGGTTTATCTATTTGTTATTTTCAAGGCTCCCACCATGTTATTAATGTATTTGAAAAATTATGGCTCAAATTCATGGCTAGTCCTACTCAGAGTAGACCCACTGAAATTAATGGAAGTCAGTAACTTAGGTTCATTAATTAAAATAGGTCTGTTATGAGTAGGCCTTACCTGATGACAACACTTTATTTCCCTTAAATTCAACTTTTGCTGGCTGTGTGCTCCAGGAAAGGAGATTCCAACTAAACATCAGGAAGAACTTTGAGAGGGTGAGCTGTTCTCCAGTGGAACAATCTCTCTTGGGAGATGGTGGACTCTCCTTCCTTGGAGGTTTTTAAGCAGAGGTTGGGTGGCCATCCATCACGTATGATCTAGCTGAGAGTTGTGCATTGCAGGGGGTCAGACTCGATGGCCCTCAGGGTCCCTTCCAATTCTACAATTCTGTGACTCATGATTCAACTTTGCACCTCCTGCAGCAATACAACTCAAACCGAAACACAACTATCCTTAAAACTTCTCACTTCTCTAGACGTTGGGTAAAGGTAAAGGGACCCCTGACCATTAGGTCCAGTCGTGGCCGACTCTGGGGTTGCGGCGCTCATCTCGCTTTATTGGCCAAGGGAGCCGGCGTACAGCTTCCGGGTCCTGTGGCCAGCATGACTAAGTTGCTTCTGGCGAACCAGAGCAGCGCACGGAAACGCCGTTTACCTTCCCGCCGGAGCGGTACCTATTTATCTACTTGCACTTTGACGTGCTTTCGAACTGCTAGGTTGGCAGGAGCTGGGACCGAGCAACGGGAGATCACCCCTTCGTGGGGATTTGAACCGCCGACCTTCTGATCGGCAAGTCCTAGGCTCTGTGGTTTAACCCACAGTGCCACCCGCATCCCAGCTCCAGACGTTATGATGCAGTTAAAAAAAAAAAGTCCACAGGACACAGGAAAGTGTCCATAAAATGCATAAAATGGGTCAAAATCGCAAGGCAAAATTCTGCATATATTACCCTGAAATGATGAGGACATTTAAAATACAAAAAAAATGTAGGCTGACGTGGGAAAATGAAGAACCTGAACTTAATGGGAAACGGAGAAACCAAAATTGACAGGTGCGCCCATCCCTAGTTGTCCAGAGGGATGTACATTGATTCCTTCATGGAAGCTCTCAGTTAATGTTGGCTTTCAATCTGTAGGAAGGGCACTGGACACCCACAGGAAGTCCATATATGGTGCTGCCTTCCCTGTTGCTGTTGTTGCCTTAAGGGATGCCTCTCCAAAGAACGTGGCAGTTACTCAATTTCCTTGAAGACGACCACAAGCAGTAGTGTGTAATTACTTCCGAGCTCAGCACAAGCAGCCCCAGCAGCTAGTTAGAGGTGGTATGGAAACTTGCAAGGACGGTCAACGGTGTGTGGCATTTTATTTTCCCATAGGAGATGAACAAAGTTGGCTTCTAAAGGGACTTTAGAAGCCACTGTAAAGCAAAGAACTTCTGATTCTTCATCTGCCCACTATATAAAAACAATATTCACTCAACCCAATCTAATATAACACCCAACAAAGCCACTTTCCAGCATTTAACTTTAGAAGACTTAGTGAACTAAGCGTCTATGGCTGAAGGGCAGCATACAAATTTAATAAATAAATTAAAACCACCCACTTATTCGCCCACTTATTATTGAGGGGAAGTGCGTGGAACAGGTCTCGGTGTTTCGATTTCTGGGAATGGAGTTGAGAGACGACCTAACCTGGGGAGAAAACAGCAAAGACCTGGTGAAGAGAGCACAGCAGAGGTTATATTTTCTGAGAATCCTCCGGAAAAACAATCTCTCAAAGGACCTGTTGATGGTATTTTACCATTGCACTGTGGAGAGCGTACTAACTTATGGTCTGTGTGTGTGGTTTGGGAGTTGCATGGCCAGGGGAAAAATAATGCTATCCAGGGTTGTAAAGACTGCGGAGAGAATAACTGGGTGCACTCTTCCCACCTTAGATCAAATCTATGCTGCCAGGTGCCACAAGAAAGTGGCAGATATAGCGCAGGATAGTACGCACCCCGGAAATGATCTCTTTCAGTTTCTGCCTTCTGGAAGAAGGTATAGGGTTATAAAGGCCAGGACTAGCCGCCTGAGAAACAGTTTCTACGCAAATGCAGTTCTGGTTCTAAACGCAGCATAAGGGGTTTCTATAGTATAGTGTATTTTAAAACGGGGTTTCAGAGTTTTTAGGGGTTTTTGAATGTTTTATGTAGTTTTTATGTAGTTTTATGTAGTTTTTATGTAGTTTTTATGTGGTTTTATGTAGTTTTTCAATTTCATTGTTCTGCATGGGACAATGACAATAAAGATATCGTATATCGTATATAAATCCACACTTCTACTTTCCCCTGGAGAAATCCGTTGTTTACTGCTGAATTGGAGGAAATGTCAACCAGGTTTTCTCCAGACTGATGTTTGCTCTGATTTTGACGCTAAAGAGCGGGTTTTCTGGGGAAAGCATGGGACAAGTGCAAAGCCACTCAAACTCATGCTTTCTAGTGGAAGTGTGAACAAGCCCTCACATTTGTGAGATGATAAACAGCTTTAGTGGCAACAAGATGAAATGACTACAAGGTTTTTTTCCCTTTTTTTAAAAGAGAATTCAGTTGGAAAAATAAGTAACTGAACATACTTTTCTGATAAGCTGATTTAAAACCCACCCACCCACCACAATTGTTTGTGCGTGTGCGTGTGGTTCTTAGAGCTGTTATGTCTCATTTCCAAAGCAACCTGCAGAAGTAACTTCCCCTTTTGTGTTTAATACACTGTGGTTTAATCTATTTAAAGGCCGCCTCTCCCCACAAGAACATTGTTTTGCCAGACAGATAATAACTGGGATGAGCATAGTTATTTAGACTGCACACCTTCTTTGACCCTGCCGAGTGCCAAAAAAAGGTAACTTTATACAACTCATTGTTTTCGGGCTTCCAGCAGTTTACCTCTCGCTGCCTGCTTACTTAAGGCTAGTTGACACAAACAGAGAATAAATGCAGTAGAGTGCAGTGGTTAGAGCAGGGCTGGGGGAACTGCAGCTCCCCACATGTTGGTGGACTGGAATTCCCATTCCTGTTCATGACCCATGCTAGGAAGTGTAGTCCAACAACACGTGGACAGCCACAAGCCTTCCTAAAGCAAGACGTGAACTGGGACACAGCCATCCTTCTCTGAATTTTGCAATGCAGTTCTCTGACTGCATAGTGCAGGGGTAGGCAACCTAAGGCCCGGGGTCCGGATGCGACCCAATCACCTTCTCAATCCAGCCTGTGGACGGTCCGGGAATCAGCGTGTTTTTACATGAGTGGAATGTGTGCTTTTATTTAAAATGCATCTCTGGGTTATTTGTGGGGCATAGGAATTTGTTCTTTCCCCCCCTTCAAAATATAGTTCAGCCCACCACATGGTCTGAGGGATGGTGGACCGGTCCACGGCTGGAAAAGGTTTTTGACCACTGGCATAGTGTGTAGCAAAAAACGGGAAAAACTAGGATAAAGTGTGCATAAAAACACATATGTTAGTGAAAATTGTTTGCTAAAACGTGAAGAAATTGGCACTAAAATGCTGGTGAGTTTTCACGAGGGCTTAAAGAAGTCGGCAAACTGAGCTGGCAATGTGGAGAACTGCATAAGATTGGAAAGATTAGAAACTGAGGGAACAGAAAATGACAGATTCATCCATCCCTGTAAATAACTTACTCTGGCTGGTTATTGAAACCTCATAATTTTTGGAATACATAACATAATTTAATCAAATTTGCAAAAAGGAGACCTCCACACTATCCTTTAATTTCTTTTTAAAAATATGCTCTAGAGTTCTAGACAGATGGACAAATAAGTGTTATGAGTTTGTGAGTGTCTGGCACCTATAATTCTTGGACTCACCACGTGTTAAAATTAATTTAAGGCTTGGAGTGTGTGCTGGACACTTTTAATTTCTGAACTCAGCAAGTATTAAAAGCAAATACAAGAGAATTCTGTCAAAATATTGGTGGTTTGTGGATGGCTTTTTTGGGGGGGGGATGTGTGATTTTGGCATAAAGGCAAGTCAGAACTAGGGGACCACAATGCAGATCGTAGAAAGCATTGAATAGAAGCTTAAGTCAGACTGTCTCATTCAAAACACAAGCTAAGCTATCGCCTGAGAAGGTTGTTGACATTGAGAATAGCACTTTCCCAAGCTTTGAAGCGGTATGTGGTGCTGCTTCCTGACTCTGCTACATGCAGAACTCATATATTTAGACAAATTGGAGGCATAATTACAGGAAACAAGCCCCAAAGGATATCGACTTCCTTCTATGAGAAAGCTTTAAGGCATTCTATAGGACTGTTCCCTGCCCTCTAAGAGCTCCTATGTTTTCTTGCATTCTAGGCCTCAACTTAATTTCCCTGTCTGTTGCGGTCCCCTGCTGTTTCCATTTGCTATGGCGACATTTTTGTCAAGACTGCACAAACAGCAGGTTATAGGGGAGTGGTAAGCAATGTGGTGAGCTTCGAATGTTATTGGGGTACAACCCCCATCTTCTCTGACTGCTGCCCATTCTGAATGGGACAGATGGAACAACTTCCTTGTTGTTGTTTAGTCATTTAGTCATGTCCGACTCTTCGTGACCCCATGGACCAGAGCACGCCAGGCACTTCTGTCTTCCACTGCCTCCCGCAGTTTGGTCAAACTCATGCTGGTAGCTTCGAGAACACTATCTAACCATCTCGTCCTCTGTCGTCCCCTTCTCCTTGTGCCCTCCAACATCAGGGTCTTTTCCAGGGAGTCTTCTCTTCTCATGAGATGGCCAAAGTATTGGAGCCTCAGCTTCATGATCTGTCCTTCCAGTGAGCACTCAGGGCCGATTTCCTTCAGAATAGATAGGTTTGCTCTTCTTGCAGTCCATGGGACTCTCAAGAGTCTCCTCCAGCACCATAATTCAAAAGCATCCATTCTTCGGCGATTAGCCTTCTTTATGGTCCAGCTCTCACTTCCATACATCACTACTGGGAAAACAACTTCCAGGTGGCACCATTTTGGAACATAGGAAGCTATCTTAATAGCATCAGATCACTGGTCTATCCAGCTCACATTGACTGGCAGTCGTTCTCCAGAATGTCAGAGAGTGAAATTCTGAGGTTTTGGACTACAACTCCCATCATCCCTGGCCTATCAGACACTGCCAGGGGCTGAAGAAGTTTGTGGAAGGCTGGTCTGGAGATACCATGCAGGGCCACAGGGATCTAGTTCCCTTCACAAGCAGATTTGCCAGGTAACCAATCGAACAGCAATTGCTTCTGCACTTTTCTGACTTTTAAAACCATCGGCATAAAGGAAAAACCGAGGATGTCATGATGACCCACCAATGGAGCAATCAATGTCTTCTCGTGGCTGTTAAGAGTAATTAATGTCCATCCCAAGCAAAGTGCGTTTTTCGTTGATTAAAGCTATTCACCGGGGAAAGTTGGGAGATTATAAAGTAAAATGACCACAATGGGAAAAGAAATGTCTGGGTCACCGTGTCTGCAGGCGGCTGATTCTATATATTTAAGAGAGGCTATACTGGCTTGATGTGAACTTTTTAATTAAGTGGAGGGAAAGCAGTCTAGTCACACTGGAACCAAGTTGATTTTCGGGCCCCTGAAAGCCTGTCGTCCTGTTAAGGAAACGTGGGTGGTTAATATGTACTTCACCACCAAAGTTCCATCTTGCAGCGCCCAGAGAGCAATGATTGGTTAGTATCCTCCCCAATTGGACTTTAAATTTCAGGCAGGTTCAAAGGTGAGGGGCAAAGCTTCGTCCAGAGTCGGTGAGGTGGATTTGAGGTCTGGAAGATAGTGTCTGTCTTGGAGGTCAAGGTAAGAACTCACTGTGTCAGCTGGTTAGTTTTGCTATTTAAAAATGTCTTGAGGTGCGATCGGGCTTAACAGATTCATTGTAGCATAATGCTTTGTAGACTACTGCCTAATCTGAATCAAACTATAAGATGAAACATCGCTCGGAATCACCCAGATGGGTGGAAGTGTGAGATGACTTAGGAGGGAGCAGGAATCATTTTCTTATTCAGCTGGTCTACTCAGTGTTATCTTTCTAGGAAAAGATAACTCACCATGAATGCCTCAATTGTTCTCTTAGAATGCCAATGGTGCCCACCTGAGATGTGTTGGAACTGAGTTCTGGCAAGTACTGGCTGGGGAAAAAAGCCCTGGGTTTCCAAAGGGGTTGCAAGAAATAGATTGCAGTTTGAATGTAAAATTCCTAATATATATTAATATTCTTCCCCCCCCCACACACACAACATACACATATCTTAGGGAAATATCCCAGATCTTTCATCTTCTCCAGTCCATGTGCATGTGAAAAGGAAAAGTAGAAAACACTGTTTGCATTGATGTTTTCTTGCATATGAAAGTCTTGAATTACAACAGAGGAAGTTTCTCAAATTATAATTGCTTAGAAAAGGCTAGCCTGTGCCACAAAGCTTTGTAAGTGCAATGCAGGAAATCATTCTAGTCTTGTTTGGAGCAGCGGTGGAGCTAATAACAATGCAACAATGCAAGCAGGAGAGTTTATTCTCCTCCTCCTCCTCCTCCCTGGTTGCATACAGACTTAACATTTGAAGCACTTGCGAAGCACATTAAAGCACATTACTTCACCCAAAGAATCCAGGGAACTGTCGTTTGTTAAGGGTGCTGGGAATTATAGCTGTATGAGAGGTAAACGATAGTTACCGGGATTCTTTGGAGGAAGCAATGTATAAGCTCCAAATCCATATTAAGTGGCAATCTGCGCAACTCCCCAGTGAAGTTCTGGGCTAAATGAGGATTTGAGCTCTGGGCTCCAGGTCCTCATCTGACATTGAAACTACTACATCCAAGAAAGAAAGAAAGAAAGAAAGAAAGAAAGAAAGAAAGAAAGAAAGGGAAAATTGAAGATAATGAAATTACACCTGAACAATACACTAAACAGTGCGTACATGTAGCAATGTGTGCTTGGATTTGTAATTCACTGAATGATTTGTTTATTTGCAGCCCCATTTGTAAGGTCAGGCTGTGCCTGCCGATGAAGATGAAGAGAACAATTGTGTTTCTTTGCATTGTTGCCGTAGCCTGGGCAGCCCCAGTAAGTTCTTCTTAATGGCTTGCGTATATGTCAGACATGTCCACGGGCACGAATCAGCCGTCAAATGGGCGCATGCAGAGATGGAAAGGAATATATTCTTACGTGAAAGCAACGGCTGTTGGGTAGATGAACTCACAGGGCACATTGTACTTAAAGACAGGCGAACAGTGCATGGAATCGCTTGAGAAACATGCGTGGAAGATTCCAGCGTGGGGTCTGACCAGCGGCGTCATTAACGCGGCAACAGGCCATAACTCTTCATGTGCAACTCTGCACAGGCAAGGCACGCTGTGGCCTGGAAGCTTTCTCACGCTGCAGTAGGGCTCACAAAGCACGTGCAAAAAGCCACCAGCCTGGCATTCAACAGCAGCAGTCGCAGACTCGAGGGCTTGCTGATATGACAACCCCAATTCCCTAGGACGGAGGAGGGACTGGCACAGTCACTAACTGCCTGGACCACGTGGCCCTAACTGCCCCTCCTCTCAAGACATACCTCCCCCTACCCAGACTACTGTAATTGGGCCTCCCCCTGCTCTCTCCCATGGCTCTCCTCCCAGGCACATCCCACCAAGTGCCCTTACAGCCAGTGAAAAACCTTTGAAACAGTAAAAAAAGAATTTCAAAGGATATTAAATTTAAAAACAATTTAAAAGAGGAAGCCCTCTCTGCTGAGCAGCAGCAGCAGTCCTTATGAAGCATGTGTTAAGGAGAGGTAGGTAGCCGTGTTGGTCTGATGGAGTCGAAATAAAAAAATAAAAAAATAGTCCAGTAGCACCTTAGAGACCAACTAAGTTTGTACTGGGTACAGTGATACCTCTGGTTACAAACTTAATTCGTTCCGGAGGTCCGTTCTTAAGCTGAAACCGTTCTTATCCTGAGGCGTGCTTTCGCTAATGGGGTCTCCCTCTGCGTGCGTGCCTTCGGTGTGCAATTTCTGTTCGAATCCTGGGACAAAGTTCGCAACCAGGAGCAGCTACTTCCGGGTTAGTGGAGTTCGTTACCCGAAGCGTTCGTAACCAGAGGTACCACTGTATAAGCTTTCGTGTATCTGAAGAAATGTCCCTGCACACGAAAGCTTATACCCAGCACAAACTTAGTTAGTCTCTAAGGTGCTACTGGACTATTTTTTAATTTGCTAAGGAGAGAATTGACTCAAATTACAAATGCAAATTATTTTTGGTGGGAAATTCTAAAATTAAATTGGTCCTTTTTCCATAGCCTCTTTAGTTTAAATCTTTCCCTGCTCCGGTTTTGCAGAATTTTCTGTGTCGTTACATAAATTCACACTACACATCAGACCAAAAAAAAGTCACTCTTGATATTCTCTGTTGGTTAATGTTTAAAAGTGAGCTTCAATTGCCTTTTCAACTTTGTTTTCTGATTTAAAAGCTCTCGCAGAGTGAGCCAAGGGACAACAACAGTAGCATTGGGAGAAATCAGGTGAGTTCATCTTTGCGAAATTTCTTGGCTATGTGATTTGATTCTGCAAAGTTGAATCAGATCTCAGATTTCCTTTGACATATATTCAAGATCCACTGCTCCTAGTAAGGGCTTAACCATATTGGCCCCTACTATGAGTATCTGAGGACCCTAACTCTCTCATTCCAAATGCAACACAGCACATAAGGTATAGCCTGGGCAGAGAGTTACTTCAGGGCCGGCCCACCCATGAGGCAAGCTGAGACAACCGCCTCTGGCGGCAGAATCCACAGGAACAGCTGATCCTGATGTAGATCTTTATTCCTCCCTTGTTCCTGACGTAGATCTTCACTCATGCACTGAAGGTGGGGAGAGGGAAGTAAGGCACCATTTTGTGATTTGCCTCAGGCGGCAAAATGTATTGGGCTGGTCCTGGGTTACTCTGAACACTGTAGCTCTGTGAAGGGAACAGGTATCCTCTAACAACTCTCAGCACCCTTAACAAACTGCATCTCCCAGAATTCCTTGGGGTGAAGCCACGACTGTTTAAGCAATATAATAGTGCTTTAAATGCCTGGTGAGGATGCGACCCTACTCTGCTCCCACAATACTCTGGCTGGTTTGTTGCGGATTAAGATGGAGCGGTGAACATTTGAATTATTCTAACTCTGAGGACCACATACCAGTGTTGGGCAGTGCCAGAGGCAAAACTGGGAAGGGTTCCCTAGAAAGAGGGATTGTTAAACCATTCTGGAGAGCCATGATTGTCCAAGTGCCTTAAATGTTATACTGTGTATGCAGCCTAATAATGGCAGCTATTCCTCAGTGAAATAAACAAGATGATCAGGTGATGCTATCTTTACACCCAACCGTGTCGTTTTGATCCTGCACTCCTTTGAAATCTGACATTCCGCCCAGGCCTAACTTGGCACTTCCTGAAAAACTAATATTTAAAGAACAGCGGTTTTCCTGTCTGTGCCAAATTAAGCTCCCGTTTTAGCTCTTGTCACAGGTTCCAGCATGTGGCCTGAAGCCTTGAAAACAGCCCACCCACCTGCCATTGTCGCCGTCAATTAAGGCTAAGCAAGATCAACAGCAGTCAAGCAAAGCGTGTCAACTCCTTTTATTTCTGGTCACCGGGGAGTGACCTCTAGCAGAATACAAAAAAAATGTGTTAGAAAAGGTTTTTTTGAAAATGCATTGACATATATGTTGCTTGAAAAGTTATAGGAAAGGGTAATAGAATGTGACAGATAGACAGATTTTGGTGTTTTTTTAAAAAAGGAATTGAAAGAGCAATTGGATTATGGACAGAAGACCACAAACCCATATTCCCCAAATTTAGACAGCCAATTCTTCCTTTGTAGCTTTCTGAAAATGGTAGCTAAGAGGGTTAGATCACCTCTGGCCATCCTCCAATTTGAAAACTGGTTAGCACCCTGCTCTGAAAAGCATTTAAAGATATGCTAGCCCAGGGGGTCAGCAAAGTTTTTCAGCAGGGGGCCGGTCCACTGTCCCTCAGACCTCGTGGGGGGCCGGACTATATTTTGAGGGGGGAAATGAATGAATTCTTATGCCCCACAAATAACCCAGAGATGCATTTTAAATAAAAGCACACATTCTACTCATGTAAAAACACGCTGACCATCCATGGGCCGGATTTAGAAGGCAATTGGGCTGGATCCGGCCCCCGGGCCTTAGTTTGCCTACCCATGTGCTAGCCCTATTCCAAGAAGAAGGGGAGGGCCCTCCCTAGCCACACCCCCTCAGAGCATCACTGCTGACAGCTGCATTGCCCCTCTATGTATTGGGGACCGAACTTTCTGCCGTGGGGAGGCTTCCCTGCTTGTGGCAGATCTCCACAATTTAGAACCCTGGAAGATCAGGATTCTAAACCACACGAGGGACCTACACAGGTTGAGAAGGCTCCCTGTAGTGGCATGTAGAGGAAATGCCCCCAAAGAGACCTATTTATTTATTTGCATTGATTTAAGATCACCATCTTAGGTTCCAGTTTCCTTTTGCATCAGATTCGTTTGTAAGACCCTTTCCACCGTGGCACCTTCAATATGGAATTTTCTCCCTGGGCAACTCCAATAAGCCCTCTCTCGTTGAAAGCGATTTTATCCAGGAAAGCCTTTTAGGATACGTTTCCCTCCCCCCTCACCCCCATTGCCTCCAGGAACTGTTTGACATCTCTCTGGGCCCTCTGTGGGCTCAAGCCCTCCTGTCACATGACGGCCACGGACCACATTATGACTGCCACCGCATGGTGCAATGTCAATTCTTTCCCACATAGTCTCCGTAACACAAAGCCAGCCTTCAGCTGAGTATTACGTGGTTCTTACTTGGAGTCTTCCCACTTTTCTTTGAGCAAGGGCTGCAGCTCTGTGGTAGGACAGCTGCTTTGTAAGCAGAAGGTCTCTGGTTCAACCACTGGCATCTCGAGGTAGGACTAGCAATGTCCAGTGAAACCCTGGAGGGCCACTGCCAGTCACCGTTCGAAACTCGGTGTCGGAATCTCCACTCGGCCAAGCTGATAAAGTTCATCTTCCGTCCGAGTCCTTCAGAATCGCCCTCCGTCAAATAATTAACGACCTGAGTCTCTGATAAGGCTCCAAGGCACGTTCCCCCATTCAGCAGAGTTTCAAAGCAGCAGAAGTGTTGAGATTTATGGCTACATTGCTATGCTTTATTTCTTGCTACGTAGACAAAAATACATCCTCTCCCTGTGAGAGCAGAGAGCAACTGAAACAAAGGAACAGAGAAACCAGTACGTCACATCCGTCTCCCTTCTCCCGTGAGACTTCCTATAGCCTGGACTGTCTCTGGAATGTAAACAGAGCCTTGTGACTCTAAGCAGCTGCTCAGTGGCAAACAGAAACTAACATATTGTTCTAGGCACGTTTTGCGACAGGGAATTTCATAAACACGAGCAGTTTCTGAGATTTGGGTGCAGTACTGCGCCTAAGATTTCACATTAAAGCTGCCACTGCTGGCACTGAGAGTGTGGGAGGAGAAATTCCTCCCCGCTAGATTTCCAGTAGATCTAGGGGTCATCTTATACACAGAAAAATACAGTAAGGTTTGTGAACTGGACACTCAAGGTGGGTGTCTCTGCCACCAGCTGTATAGGCCCTAAATACGTGTTGATTCTGGTGCCAGAAAGATATATTTATATGAAGGAAAGGGGGCGTAAGAAGAATCCAGGGCTTGTCTGCAGAGTGGAAGGAAAGGAGGACCCTTTTCTGCCTCCCCACTTCCAGCCACTCTCTGAAGACTGGAGAAGAGACCCTCTTAAGAATATTAGGGAGGCGGGCAAGGGAAGCACGGCTTTGTGTTTTGCAGTCTTCTGGTGAGAACTAGACCATGTGAAAAATGAACGTAAGATTTTAGCTGCAGTTCATTCACTTTCAGCTTTGTATTCTTGTTATAAAACAGTGTGCCTAGACATTCCGCTGTTGCACCCATAACTAGGTTTAAGGTGCTCTTTAGCTCCTAGCTTTCATATCTCAGTTTCTAACATTTCTGCTAGTGGAGACAACATTGAGCTAGGAGGACCTATGACTTGACTCAGTGTAAGACAGGTTCCTACGTTCCCTTTTCATTTCTGCTCAGTTCCTGCTTCCTTGATTATGTTTCTTTCCATAGGATGCATCAAACGTGGGCCATACCAGCAAACATGACAGTGCAGAGAATGACGAGGGATTTTATGAAAGTGGAAACAATGGAAATACCAGTGGAAATACCACTGGCTGCATCAACAGAGGAGATGTTGGCCATGAAGAATGTGAAAGAATCGAATCTGCTACACACAGAGATATAATCAATGGAGCTGATGATTTAGTGAATGCTCTTGGAAATGTTGGCAGAAGACCTGAGAGCAACCCTAGTCATGCCACAACAAATGGAAGCAGAGAAAGGGATGTTACTGGAGAGGGAATCCTTAGGGGTAACTTGGAAGGTGGAAACTCAAGTGATGCCAGTCGTGGGACTGGAGATGGGAATGTTGATGATACCATCCGAACAGACCTTTCGACAGTCACTCAAAATGACGATGGACAGGAAAACCACATTGGCAACATGAATGCAGAAGGATATGGTGGCACCCCAGGAGTCCAGAGTAACAACATCCAAGGCCTAAATGGTGCAGGTGGAGGTGGATATGCAAATGCTGCACCTGAAGGAAACACAACAAGGGCATCTATGATAAATATGGTCCATGGAGAAAGCATTCACTGGGCGGACGTTAATGAAGCTGGCAGTGGTAATGGCGGAGATCCAAGTGAAGAAGGTTCTAGCGATGGCTGGGGGGATGGACGTGACGAAGACACGACAACTCTGGGGCGAAATGAGAGAGGGAAGCATAGCAATCAGACTTGCGACAATGACAGAGATGTTGGTGGAGACACTGCAACCAACGGAACTGTGGAGCTGTGCCTCAAAACGAAACAGAATAACACTCTAGGCTCAGAGGGTGTTGCCACGGTGAGTTGGGACCCATGATGGTGGAATATCAAGTAGAGAAGTAGCAGGTGGGAGGAGGCTGCTGAACTATTCTGCCAAGTCCCGCCTTTGCCCCTGCCACCCCTCCCACTTCTGCACTCTGAGACTAGAAATAAGCCCGGTCACAAGTAGAGCAGCTTGAGGGAGGGGTTGCAGGGGCCAAAAGTTGGGGCCGGGGGAAGAGTTTAGCACTGCCTCCCAGCTGCTGCTGCAGCTTTGCTTAGAATTGCCACTTTATACCATTTTAGCACAACCCTCTTCTCAGATGCCATTCTCCTAGTGGACAATTGTGTGAATGCCTTGTTCAAAACAAAAAATGGAGACACATCTCCCTTCCCATCTGGAAGGGTTGTTGTGGGGCTTTAAGTCCCTTTGCCTTTGGTTGTGGGTCCTGATCCAGATCACGCTACCAGCACTGCAGCAAAAGCTCCCATTTACAGTGGTACCCCGGGTTAAGTACTTAATTCTTTCCGGAGGTCCGTACTTAACCTGAAACTGTTCTTAACCTGAAGCACCACTTTAGCTAATGGGGCCTCCCGCTTCCACCACGCTGCCAGAGCACGATTTCTGTTCTCATCCTGAAGCAAAGTTCTTAACCCGAGTTACTATTTCTGGGTTAGCGGAGTCTGTAACCTGAAGCGTATGTAACCTGAAGGGTATGTAACCCGAGGTGCCACTGTACTCTAATGAGAGCTTCCCTCCCTCAATTGCAAACAGCAAGTGCAGGGGCCCAGTCTGGAGTTGGGCTCCAGTGGGGGGCAAAGGGCTAAAGCCCCTTCAATCTACACCAGGGCCGCCCCCTCTGCCTGCAGTTTAAAATCCATTCATGGAATTGCTAACTGCATGATTTCATTTGGGATTTGCTTGCATTCTCCTTTCCTTTTGGTCTCCAGGGCACTGGCGGTAGCAGTAACGGATCAGTTGTGAACCACGCAGATGGCAGCAATGTGAATGATACTGGCAGGGATGGGACCCCTGACAACAGAGAGGCCGTGGATGGGCTTCCCAATGCAAGCAGCTCTCAGGACGCCAGTGAAGGTCGCCTAGAGGATGCCAGTGACCACGAGGACACCAGCGAAGCCGAGAGCAATAGCGTTTATAGTCTGAGTTCTGAACTCATGCAAGGGGACGAGCCCGACGAAAGCCCCGAATCTGAAGGCAGCCAGCAAGAAGCGTCAAGTGAGGCAAGCGATGGGGAGGACTCAGAAGACGAGTCTCAGGGAGAAGAGGAAGAAAGTGCCAGTGAGAACAAGAGCAGCGAGCAGTCCGAGAGCAACGGTGAAGACAGTCAGCCAGAGATCAGCGAGGGTGACGATCAGTCAGACAGTGACAGCCATCCAGATAGCAGCCAAGGTCAATCTGATAGCAGCAGCGGGAGCGAGTCGGAAAGCAATGGAGAAAGTGAGTCTGAGAGCAGCAGCGAGAGTGGGCCTGACAGTAGCAGCGAAAGTGATGGCAAGGCTGACGAAAGCAGCAGTGAGAGTGAGTCTGATAGCAGCAGTGGGAGCGACAGCAGCAGTGGGAGTGAGAGTAGCAGTGAGAGTGAGAAGTCCAGCAGTGAGAGTGAGAGTAGCAGTGAGAGTGAGAGTAGCAGTGATAGTGAGAAGTCCAGCAGTGAGAGTAGCAGTGAGAGTGAGAAATCCAGCAGCGAGAGTAGCAGTGAGAGCGAGAATTCCAGCAGTGAGAGTAGCAGTGAGAGTGAGAGTAGCAGTGAGAGCAAGAATTCCAGCAGTGAGAGTGAGAAATCCAGCAGTGAGAGTAGCAGTGAGAGTGAGAAATCCAGCAGTGAGAGTAGCAGTGAGAGTGAGAAATCCAGCAGTGAGAGTGAGAAGTCCAGCAGCAGCAGTAGCAGCAGCAGTGAGAGCAGCAGCAGCAGTGAGAGCAGTGAGAGCAGCAGCAGTGAAAGCAAATCTGATAGCAGCAGTGAGAGTGAAAGCAGCAGTGAGGACGACAGCGAATCTGATAGCAGCAGTGAGAGTGACTCCACATCCGAGAGCAGTAGCGAGAGTGACAGCAGTGGTCCATCGGACACCAGCGAAAGTAGCAGTCAAGCGGGGAGCAGTGAAAATGGCAGCCAGTCAGACACTGATAGCGAGGACGGTGGTGAGTTAACGGGCAGTGAAAGTGAGAGCGATTCGGCAAACCAACCCGATGGCGATAGTGAAAGTGCACCTCTGAGTGTGGAAAACAGTGCTGCTGGTGACAGTGCTTCAGATACAGCGGAAATGGCAAGTGACAATGAATCTGTAGTGAGCGAGGAGAGTGACAGTGATGCTCAGCCAGAAGGTGGAGACACTGAGAGCGAATCCATAAGTGAAGGCAGTCAGAGCAACGACCTAACCAGTGATTATTAACGCAAAGTTGAGGAAGGATCAAATTACGGCGATGGGAGCGCTCATGATGGCAGTGGAATACTGGACAACGACATGGAAGCCAAGACAACAGGCCGAAACACATTTGTCAGGAAGTTACCACCACAAGATCTCTAAATAAGTGTGATTAGGATCAGGGTCAAAGTCGAATTGGGGACGCATGAGCAGGAAAGCTGCCCCAGTCCTCATAGTCGCAGGGGATCAAAAATGCTGTGTTTATACATTTTTGAGTGCTGCGGTTTTGTTTGCAATAAACTATATGCCTTTGCACAATGGGTATTCAATTGTTGGTAAACAGATACAAAAGCCCAGGTTCTGATACACATGTTCATTCATCAAAGACCTCCAGGGTTGGTTCTTATAAGTGTTATTCATTACTTGGCTGCAACATCATGACTTGCATGTGTGAATGAAACACTGCAAACAGAATTCCTGGTAAACACCACCTGGCCCGTTTTTCTTGGTTTACTTGTTCAATATCATGGTTCTTAGAAGATTATAAATGTGCCCTGTGTGTAAACTGTAAAATAAATTATTATTTTTCATGTTGTTTCATGTATTTTTCTTGGGAATGGCCCACCCAGCTTTTACTCTCTGTTTCGAAAGGAAATCAGAGAAAGGGGTAATATTGAGCCACATCAATTTAACACTGTGCAGGAGGTAATCATGTTTTGTCTTGAATCCAGTGGTTGAGTTCCTATTTACAATTGTACACGAGTAAATATACTACTTGATATAAACATCATTTGGTCGCAGGAATGTATTTTCAATTTGCAGCCTTGTACAGCCACAATTCAGTGAGTGCCACAACTGAACAAGAACAACAAGAGTTATTGTTATTTAACTTATAGGCCACTTACATGCCCAGCTGGCTTTTAATGTGTTCACAAACAGGAAATCAATCCAATAACATTTAAAAATCAGTTAAAATAATAAAATCACACGTTCAACTCAAGGGAATGCTTCCTAAAGAGCTGGTGGAATGCCAATGTTGATAGGACCTCTAATATTTCAGCAGAGAAGGCATTCCACAACACAGGCACCACCAATGAAAAAGCCCGCTTCCATTCTACCACAAGCCAATAATCATCAGGCAATGGCAAAATTAAACAGGTTTCATATGCTGGTTGTAGGAAGATTCGCCCCTCCCCCCCAGGTAAGCTGGTTCAGATTTATTTAGGGGTTTGTATGTAAGTAGCTGAACCTACCTACTACTGGTGAGTTGGTGGCTAGGGGAATTTTTTACATTTCCTGAACTTTCCAAAGTATGTCAAAAATATATTGTTTCACGCTCCTCTTTTCCTGAGCCCTGGTCAGGAGGGATAGCTCTGCTTCCCTTTGAAAGATAGAGTAGATTTACAGAAGTACCTCAAGTTACATACCCTTCAGGTTACATACGCTTCAGGTTACAGACTCTGCTAACCCAGAAATAGTACCTCGGGTTAAGAACTTTGCTTCAGGATGAGAACAGAAATCGTGCTCCAGTGGTGTGGCAGCAGCAGAAGGTCCCATTAACTAAAGGGGTGCTTCAGGTTAAGAACAGTTTCAGGTTAAGAACAGACCTCCGGAACGAATTAAGTACGTAACCCGAGGTACCACTGTATATACAAATGGACAGGTTGAGCAGGTATTATGGACCTGCAGAAGCAAGCACACCAGCAAGTGCTTTCCAAAGAAACCCCACTTCAATCCTCAGTTCAAAACAGCTCTGTGTGTTACAAAATCCAAAATGGGATCTTGGGTAGTCAACCCCCAGGCTACTTGTCCACTTAGCGCCAGTACTGTCTGCTCTGATTGGCAGTGGCTCTCCAAGGTGTCTGGTTGATGCCATTCATGCAGTTGTGGCTCATGTGGTCAGGTGGGTCTGTTGTGCAGGATGGGGATGGGGCAGGGCAGCTGCAAGGTCTGGGATGTAGGGATGCAACAGTTTCCCTCCAAGTTTTGCAATGCAGTTCTCAAGACAAGTAATGGTGGTAAAAATCCATGTATCGGGGTAAAACGTGCATGTAATGAGTGAGAATGACATGCAAAATATTTTATACTCTGGGAAATTGCTTTGCAAAATGTGTATCGTAGGCAACATTGCATACAAACCTGTGTAAGGGAGAAATTTGCACCCGGATCCTGACGGATTTTTACAAGGGCTTTCAAAGGATAATCGCAAAGTTACATGGAAGTGTGGAGGTCTACATTTAAGTCTGGAACAATAAAATGGATGGATTTGGCCACTCCCAGAGCCTCAGGTGGAAGTCCCACTTGGAAGCAATGTATATGCCCCCTTTATGCCAGAGACTAGTTTGTGAAGTTTTTGTGTTCTTAAGCACTTCTTCTTAGCAATTTATATAAAGCTTGGTTTCTCAAGCAAGCTTGGAGAAGCCCTTCCTGGCAGCTATTCCTAACATTCCTTGTGGGTGTCACGAGGAAATGGCTGAGCTGAGTGTAAGGAAGTGGGGAAGCTGTAGTTGCCGTCATGGATTTTCTTCTGCTTGGGTAAGCTTTCTCTGCCTCCAGTCCCTCATGTCTCACTAACAGGATGTGGCAAGGTTTTATTTAGGTCCGAGCTGGGCGCAGTCATTGGTGTAAGTTTCCCCAGCACCTCTTCATAGGGATAGACAATATTATTTCTAGTCTGTGTTGTTTTCACATGTTTTCATGTCCAAGTCCATTCCGGCCCATTTCCATGTTAATCTGTGATCCGGTGGAAACTTACACTCGGATCAGCCCATTAATTTGGGAGGATCAATTCACAGCAGAACACACAAAGAAGACTGCCTCTATATCAGCCTTTCTCAACCTGTGGGTCCCCAGATGTTGTTGGACTACAACTCCCATC
>JAXCMG010000014.1:44472008-44533042 GCA_034642415.1 Podarcis siculus | reverse complement strand
GATGGGAGTTGTAGTCCAACAACATCTGGGGACCCACAGGTTGAGAACCACTGGTCTATTCAATACCACTAAACACATCTATGGTGTGACCGAATAATAATAATAATAATAATAATAATAATAATAATAATTTGTAACTTGCACCCTGCCCATTGGATTGGGTTGCTCCAGCCACTCCAGGTAGCTTCCAACAGAATATAATCCTTGGAGAATAAAAATATAAAGGTAAAGGACCCCTGGATGGTTAAGTTCAGTCAAAGGCGACTCTGGGGTTGCGGCGCTCATCTTGCTTTCAGGCCAAGGGAGCTGGTGTTTGTCCACAGACAGCTTTCCGGGTCATGTGGCCAGCATGACTAAATTGCTTCTGGCACAACTGGACACCATGACAGAAACCAGAGAGCATGGAAACGCTGTATACCTTCCTGCCACAGGTACCTATTTATCTACTTGCACTGGTGTGCTTTCGAACTGCTAGGTTGGCAGAAGCCGGGACAGAGCAACGGGAGCTCACTCTGTCGTGGGGATTCAAACTGCCGACCTGGAGGATACAGCATTTGGAATACTGTGTACAGTTCTGGTTGCTTCACCTCTAAAAGGACACAGTAGACTTGGGAAAAATTGAGAAAAGGGCAAGCAAAATGTTCAGGCATATAGTAACACAGCCTAAATATTAAGAAAAGGACTAAAGAAAGACTATAATAGCTACCTATTCAGGTAGGGGGCCTGTGACAACGCATACAAATAATATTGATTTGATCTTGAAAGAAAATTACAATCCAAGCTTTCTTAGTTCAATGTTATCCCAGTAGAATGCATGAACCAGAAACCTCCAGGTATGAAGCTTTCTGTCAGTTAGCGTGTCACAAGTTCCTGCCAACTCCGGATCCTAGTAGAATATTCGCAAGTAGCCGAGTAGAAGCATAAATATTGCTTGTTGTCGCTCTTGTGAGGCCTCACCCCCACCTCAATTTTGACTGCCTAGGGTCCTCCACAGGGTTTGAGAGCCAGTGTGGTGTTGTGGTTAAGAGCAGTGGACTCGTAATCTGGGGAACCGGGTTGGCGTCTCCGCTCCTCCACATGCAGCTGCTGGGTGACCTTGGGCTAGTCACACTTCTCTGAAGTCTCTCAGCCCCACTTACCTCACAGAGTGTTTGTTGTGGGGGAGGAAGGGAAAGGAGAATGTTAGCCACTTTGAGACTCCTTAAAGGGAGTGAAAGGCGGGATATCAAATCCAAACTCTTCTTCTTCTTCTAATCCAGCCTTGTGTCTACCGCACACTGAAGAGGCAACCTACTTTTCAGTTTGAAATTTTAAGCTGAATCTGAAAAACGGCTTGCCTCTTCCACTGCCTAAGCTGTCACAGCAGACATGCTAAAGAAACTCCTAGCTGGGTGCAAACTTCTTCCCCTTGCCATCTGTAGCATGCCAATTGGTTGTATCACAGCTGCAAAGGGCAAATTCAGCAGTTTCATTTCAGTGTTGCAGCTGTTCTAAGCACCCTCCCACATGGTGGCTGTAAGGCGAGAAGATATGGTAGCCCACAGATCTTTTTATGCTAAAGACGGTTCTCGGAAGCACTTCGGTACAAACTGTCTGCTGGTATAATACATATATCAGCAGGAAGCGAGTCCGTCTGGGGATGACAGCACTCTGGGTATAAATGTGGGTGACACTGCAATTGTTTACACTCATAAACCTGCAGGCATGAGAAGGGGCATAAATTTAGAAATCCAAATGAACCCTTAGCAAGATCCCTCATTAAATGCAAACTGGTCTAGTCATTTTGAGAACCACAGCTTATTTTTAGGGAAAACGTCCATTTGGAGGCAGAAGGGAAGTGGGGGCGGCCTGGATGCCTGATGACACCTTATGACATCACTCTCTTCCTCAGGGCTGCTGATTGGTCCTTTTGTAGCTGAAGCAGAGTTTAAATTCGTGCACCGTCATAGAAGATGTCAAAAACTGGTGTTCAAGAATTGGATCCCAAACTGATGTGCTTTGGTACAGCAATTTTGAAAAAGGAAACCCTGGAGCAACCTCATTGAGACAGACACAAAGGTAAAATCTTAAATTATTTCCCTTGTTTCGATGCTTTTAAGAGTTAAAGCCGGCGCAGGGGGCACCTGCTGGAACTGTATTAATGAGAAGTCTTAAAGATGTGGGAGATTAATGAAGAACCATTAATGAATGATGAAGAAGGAAAATGCTAAGTCCCTGTTCTCATTATCTGATGTTTGTGAGATTTATGCAAAAAGGGTCTTTAAATCATTTTGATACTCATTGAACAATGGAAATGAGTGTTTTATAAAATGCAAATTTGGATGCATGTGGAGACAAAACAATAAATTGGGAGTATCTTGCCTACAAACTTTGCCTCCAAAATACAAGTTCTGTGTGTCTTGCTGTTAACCAGAAGGTTGGTGGTTCAATCCTGCCCAAGGATAGCTATGAGCAGGATTCCTGCATTGGACTAGATGACCCTTGGGGTTTCTTCCAATGCTACTATTCTGTAATTCTGTAATATTAATGCCATGTTCACTAATAATACGTACCTGGTTTCCATTATTTATTGTTGAAATATGTGTGGCCCCCCTGGCTGAACAGGGCTTAGGGCTGATTTTTATGCATCATCTCTTGATATCTCATCACTTCTTATCTAACCGGGTTCGCGTCTCCGCTCCTCCACATGCAGCTGCTGGGTGACCTTGGGCCAGTCACACTTCTTTGAAGTCTCTCAGCCCCACTCACTTCACAGAGTGTTTGTTGTGGGGGAGGAAGGGAAAGGAGATTGTTAGCCGCTTTGAGACTCCTGAAGGGGAGTGAAAGGCGGGATATCAAATCCAAACTCTTCTTCTTCTTAATCATTTGATGAATCTCAGCATGGTGTCACCATTCAAAAGGATTGTGCTTCCATATTTATCAGGCGATACAAAAGTTCCAGCTGTAGCGATGATGATGAATCTGTGATAGGAGATCTATATGCTACACATGCACCAAGAAGGAAAGGGCCAGCTCCAAACCACAGTGCAAGGGTGCATGTACACTTATCACTAACAGTAGTGACTGGTGCCCATCAGGACCAGTATGGCAAAAGGCAGGGAGACCAACAGTAGGTGGAGCCAGAGCCAATAATAGACAGTCACCCCCAACCCGTAAAAAAAAAGTGGGGAAGTGCCCCTTCTCCTAATAGACCACCATCCACGGATCATTAGTCCCAATGTGTTTTGAGAATACTGTGTGCAGGTGATCACTTATCTGGAGCTGCTGCAATCGTTTCCCCAATGTTGTTGTCTTCGAGGTAGCATCTATATCTAACTGTACATAGGTATTGTGTGTGGTTGTGTGAAAAGGAATGACCGGGGGTGGTGGTGGTTTACTTTCCTAATTGCATTCGCTCCCTTTATTTCATACAACTCAATCATGAAATTTACTAAGTCGTGTTGCAAGCGACTTAGGATCATTCTTGTCCATTTCTTTTTTGGGGGGGAGAAGCTTAGCACTTAAAAATAAAGAAGGTACATTATTTATTTATTGCATTTATGTACAGTGGTACCTCGGGTTACATACGCTTCAGGTTACATACGCTTCAGGTTACAGACTCCACTAACCCAGAAATAGTGCTTCAGGTTAAGAACTTTGCTTCAGGGTGAGAACAGAAATCGTGCTCCGGTGGCGCGGCAGCAGCAGGAGGCCCCATTAGCTAAAGTGGTGCTTCAGGTTAAGAACAGTTTCAGGTTAAGAACGGACCTCCAGAACGAATTAAGTACTTAACCTGAGGTACCACTGTACTTCCTTTTCTACAAGTCACACAGACATGGTTCTCCCTCTCTGCAATTAATCCCCAAAACACCTTGCCTTAGCAACTCTTATCTTTGGACATAGACTTGGGCTCCACACCGCATCGCGGAGAACTAACATGCTTCCTACTGACCACAGCACAATTAGCAATAGCTCAGCAGCAAAAGAACCAGACTGAAATACCCCGGAACATATGGGAAAATAATACCTGGAATCCAGCAATGTCTGAGTGCCTTACCAAACACAGGGGGGCAATTAAAGGCATGGAACCCCTTTCTTTAAGGATCCAAATCAGGACCTTGTTATGCCAGCCACTCAATATTCTCAGTGGAGAAGTTACGTTAAGTAATATGTTTGAAGATTGAATGTGTAAGTTTATGTCTAGAGTCAATGGATAGGGCAAACAGCATTAGAGGCACTGCTGGACAAGTGTTTAATGTTTAATGGTGCTAAATGGTTCTTTTATTGGTTTAAAAACCAATAAAAAAATTGTTTTTTAAAAAGAAATCAGTCCCCACCACCCTGTGAGGTAGGTCAGGCTTAGAGGCAATGACTGGCCCAATGCCACCCAGTGAGCAAATGTGAATCCTGGTATCCCAGGTCCAACACACTAGTTCTTATGAGTGCTTATGTGGATGTGCGAGATATACCCTTGTTTCTTTCACGTAGTTAGGAATTTATTTATTAAACAATCCTTTAAATACTATTTCCATAGTTTTTAGGGGCGGGGTGTAGTGAGTCACCTATGAGTCATACCAAAATGTAGGTGTTGGGTTCCGATTCTGTTTCCATCTCAGCCTTTTCAGGGGTACCGTTTGAAGTGTTATGAAAGCACGGTGGGACACAAAGCAATGATGGCTCTATATGTTTTATTTATTCAGCAGAATTCGTATGCTGCTTCATTGCAAAACCCCCAAAGCTGTTTACAATAAAGTATACTTCTCAGAAAGGCAGTCAACATTCTGTGCACAACCACTAGCTTATGTGCAGGAGGACGCATTTTGCAAAAAAAAAGTTCCAGGCATGCCCTCTCTATCAAAACACGGTTTTGTTTGTCCATGCAGTGTGCTTTAAAGTGCAGACCACAGCCAGCCCAATACATTTTGGCACCTGAGGCCAATTGCAAAAGAATGCCCCCTTCCCTACCACTACCAGAGAAGAAGGGGAGAGTGAAGATCTACATCAAGAACGGGGGGGGGGGGGGATAAAGATCTACATCAGGATATGCTGGCCCTGTGGATCCTGCCACCTGAGGTGGTCGCCTCATTTTGCCTCACGAGTGGGCCGGCCCCGGTGCAGCCTGTGTGCTCAAAACACATGAAGTAATAATTGCCTGGAAAAATAAAGTGTACATGCAAATTTGGTTTTCCACTATCGTTGCATAGTTGCACATCATACATAGTTTTAGCGAGCAACACTGATTTGTTGCTCTAAGCTGGCATGAAATTGGCAGCTGGCCACATGTGGGCTGAATCCACTTGCTAGCAACATGCAGTGGGCCATTCTGCCCTGCAAAAAGAAATGACTAGCCTTAAGAAGCCTGGTCTAGGTCTTTCTGCATAAACCAGCCAGGTGTGTACTCTGGCACCAGTATGGTGAAAAGGAGCAGTGATGAGGGACTCTTTACCATCTCTGACCTAAAAATGGCCAATACAGTTGCTGCTCATTCTCTATTTTTACACACTGCTTTTGATGTTGTTACAGAAACTAAAATGAATACGAAGAGCACGGCGATCTTGTTTATCTCCCTGTGGGCTCTATCCTGTGCTCGTCCTGTAAGTATTTTTTAAAAAATGCATTGCAACCCTGACATTTTAAACGTGTTTGGTTTTAAGTATGTCCTCAGCTCACCCGCTGAAATCAGTAGGATATAAAAACATGTAACTTCAACTGTCCTTTGTGCTGACTTTCTTTTGAATAATTTCTCTAACAGCTACAGCATTCATTCATTCATTCATTCATTCATTCATGTTTTTCTTCTTTTAATATATCCAGGTATCCAGACACCTAGGTGCACATCACAGGAGCTCTGAGGAACATTGGGTAAGCAGGCCATTGTGCTTTCTCTTTCATCAATTGATGAATTCTGCTACAAAATTATTTTAGAAGTCAAAAACAGGAAAGAACTCTCCCTAGTACCACTTGAGATCATCAAGTTACATTGAGTGCAACACAACCAACCCCAAAATCTATTTCCCTCAGATTTTGAGTTGTGCTGTGGATGAAATCACCTGGCCATCTGCTGCACTAGAATTATTTAGGCAGCATTTCTTGCCCTCCTCCTTGGTTTTCCCAAGTGTTGCCTTTTGTTGTCTGTCACATAGCCCACTGATGACCACTGAGGCAAGCTGGAACTCAGCCCTCAATAAAAGCAAGTCTTCCTTTGCTACCAGTAGCTGGGGAGCAGCTTCCACTTAGGTCTTCTGAGGCAAAGGCTCAATACATTCTGCTGCCTGAGGCAGATCAGCAAATGGTGGCTCCTCCCAAAGTCAAGGTGCATAGTACCCAAGGACATCCAAGTTATTCTGGTACCTGAGGCAGAAAATCCCAGGAGTTGCCTCGCTCTACCTAATGATAGGGCCAGCCCAGCAAAGGAGTAGGTCACACCAACAAACAAAATTTGTTAGAAATACACCTGTGCACATGTGCCCCTCCAAATGTTGTTGGCCTTCAACTTTCATTAGCCTAGCCACCATGGCCAATGATCACGGATGATGTGAGTTGTAGGGTGAAACAGCTGGAGCGTTAGGGATGGCTGATATACTACCATGTGATAGGAGCCACACTATTTTTGACATTTACTATAATATAACAAATGCATGAAAACAGAAGCAACAACAAAACTGCAACAAGGCATTCCTTAATGTCCATGTTTTGTACAGGCTACAGCAATTGAAGGAAGCTTGAATGAGGTAGCTGATTCCACAGATGTTAGTGATGAAGATACAGAGAGCAGGCCAAGCACAAGCATGGAAAACAGAAGGAAAGATGTCAGTGAACGTGTGAGCACTAGCCATGAGAGCAGTGAAGGCAAGAACTTCATCAGGAAAGTTTCCAGTGGAAGCCTAGAGAGCTCTTCAGAAGATGACCATGAATGGATCACTCGGGACAATGATGACGGCAATTATTTCAGAGTCCACCACCAGACAGTTCAGAGGAAATGGGCAGATGACAAGGACTACCGTGACCATGGGGACAGTTCTGATGATCAGTCTGCTGATGGAACATCTCTGGTAGGTATTTAAAAGGTTACTGTATAAACCTTTGAATTGAAGTAGCCAGAATTATTTCCCCATCATAAGCAGCTGAAAGTTTAGTCACCTCAATTCAGTCGGATTCAGTAACATGAATGTTCATAAAGTCATCCCAGATCATTTACTGTAGGTATGAAAGGATCTCCGTTCTTGCATTATTCTTGTGGTCTATGCTGCTCTGAATTCCACTCCTTCTGAATGTTGGATTAAAAGGAGACCTCTTCATGTACTATTTTAATGAAGGGTAGCCCTGCATACAACAAGGGTTGGGATGTGCTGTTAGCCCCACCCTTGGACCAGCACTGTAGCCCATTCTTCCACAATCCTTTCCTATACAATGTACCAACATTTCTGTCGTCCTTTTTGATGGAGTCCTTTTTGGTGAATTGGTGTTGCCTGTGTGGTACAGCAAGGTGATGTTCCCACTGCAACCCACACTCTTCCTGCTCCCAGATCCCCTGCTGTCCCTTGCAGCTTAGGCTCAAGCACTTAGCTCCAAACTTCCTTGCCTGCATATAATGTTCCCGCCTCATTTTTCATTGATGTTCCCGCCTCATTTTTCCTCCTTAGTTTCTTACGCCTTACCTTTCTTTCTCCCCCACCCAATTGCCAAGTCTCTCTACATACTAACAGCTACTTTCCCCACCCAGCCTTGACCTCCATCTGGCTGAGTCACAGCAGCACATCAGGACAGAGAGCAGCATGGCAGTGGTGTGGTTGGCACGGTGAAAACACGCCAGCAGGAACGCCAGATTGACTGCTCTGCTGTATTTGCACTGCGCCAACCTTGCAACTGCCATCTCTTGCCCCATCCTGGTATACTGCAGCAACTCACCTGGATGGAGGTCAGCTGAGCTGCACAGTCTTACCATTCTCCCAATTTCACAGCCTGAAAGTATAGAGTTGAGAATTTTAGGAGGACATTTTCACTCAGTTGTAACATTTTGATAGATACAGCAGCAAAACGCTATGTTGTGGTGCAGAATGGGAAATGCATCCAGAAGACAAAATTGAGGAGTTAGTGGTCTGACACAGACCCCTTCCCACCTCTGTTCCTTCCCCCTCCCTCTCTCTTGTTGAGTTTTTTTGATGGAATGTATTTTGGCTTCTCATCGTTATTTTGTAATATGAATGTTTTCAGAACAGTCTTAGAGGTTTTGGGAATATTGGGAGGAGGTGAAGCCCCCCCCCCCGCCAGCTACCTTATCTGTTTGGAAGGATAGTACTTGGTACCTTCTCTCATGTCTGACATGTTTTGAGAAAGTGAGGTCTTGAGAGGGGGTGGCGAATGGAGGATCTGCACGTAGCCAGTCTTGAAAGCTACACAGGTTGTCTATCAAATCTGACGGTTTGGGAAGAGTTTCTCTGAAGTATGTGCACAGACTGATTGGCCGCAGGGCTGTGAAAACTGAGGCTGGGGGAGTCGCTTCTCCGGTTCTTGAGGTCTTCCAAGTGGCAAATTGAAGTGCTTGCTTGGTATGAATAGATTGCTTGCTGTTTTAGAATAAAACCTTTAATCTTCTCTCTCACTTGTGTATTTTGTATAATAATAATAATAATAATAATAATAATAATAATAATAATAATAATAATATTTATACCCAACCCATCTGGCTGTGTTTCCCCAGCCACTCTGGGCAGCTTCCAACAGAATATTAAAATCCAATAATCTATTAAACATTAAAAGCTTCCCTAAACAGGGCTGCCTTTAGATGTCTTGCTTCTGAATCTCATTGTAAAAGAACCACCTTGCTTTTGGCAAAACAGGTGCTTGTTGGGGTAGAAGCAAGAGTGCCACCTGGCCTATGAAACTCCAAAAACAATGTGAAACATTAAAGTTTTGTCCCCCTTCCCATTTGTTGTCTTTTATAGGAGGATCAAAATGAGGTTCACGAAGACCACAGCGATATCAGAAAATCCAAAGAACAGTTTGATGTTGAAAATGATGGCATGCTTTATTCCCCTGATCAAGTCTTGTATACTTTCATGGGGAAAGGAGGAAGTGATCTGACCAATGATGAGGGTGCCAGTGGTGATGATGGACATAATGAGGAAGGCACTCATGGGGTAACTCCAAACAAAGGAAACGATCAGCAAACGTGGGTGACCAACGGGGAGCAAGATGGTGACAATGCTATCGGCCAACGCCATGATGGCAGTAGTAGCAGCAGCAGCAGCAGCAGTAGCGAGAGCCGAGACCTTGAAAAAGAGAATAACCACATTACTGATTACAGCAAAAAACAAGGAAGTGATAGTTACAGCAGCAGCCAAGAGGAGAGGTATGATTTTGATGACAAAGGGATGCAAGGAGATGACCCAAACATCTTTGAGAGCCATGACAGTGATTCTCACATGCTTCACGGAGATGTCCATTCAAAAGAAAGCAGCCAGGAAAGCAGCAGAGAAAAGGGGCAGAGAAAAGCCAAACATCACAGCAAATCAGTGGAACAGTTTGCCAGGAAAGTATACCATTATGTTGATGCTGATTCAGATGAAGATCACAGCCCTGAAGAGGAAAAGTCCCTGCGGGAGGAGGATGCTGATTCCAAAGAAGAAAGCCAGTCTGTAGAAGACATTAGTCAATCAACAGAAAATGTTCCCAGTAGATCCAGAGAGCATGCAACCAGTCATTCCAGAGAGGCTGTAAAGCCTTCATCCAGAGGGCACAGCCGCAGTCAGTCTAAAGAGACCTTTGACAGCCGGTCCAGGGAAGATGTGCACAGCCACTCCAGGGAAGATGTGCACAGCCGATCCAGGGAAGATGTGCACAGCCATTCCAGGGAAGATGCGCACAGTCAATCCAGGAAAGATGCACGCAGCCGCTCCAGGGAAGATGTGCACAGCCGATCCAGTGAAGCCAAGCATAGCCACTCCAGGGAAGATGTGCACAGCCAATCCAGACAAGCCGAGCACAGTCACTCCAGAGAAGATTCTCACAGTCAATCCAGGGAAGATGCACACAGCCGCTCCAGGGAAGACAGGCACAGCCAGTCCAGGGAAGATGTGCACAGTCAATCTAGGGAAGATGCACCCAGCCGCTCAAGGGAAGATGCGCACAGCCAGTCCAGGGAAGATGCAGATAGCCAGTCCAGAGAACTCAGGGCTAGTCGGTCTAGAGAGGATGAGAACAGTCAGTCTAGAGAGGATGACGGCACTGCATCTGCAGAAGACGTAAAGAGTGAATCCACTGAAGACAGCAGGGACTCCTATGAGAAGACTTTGAAAAAATCTGTAGAGATAAGCGACAGATCAGACGAAGCCAGTGTTAGCAGATCTAAAGAGCAGGAGAGTGACTCTACTGAAGAAGTAGGACAAGTGCCACCAAGGGGCAGTGAATCCAGGGAGTTTAAGAGACAACACAGCAGATCAGGTGAGAAGAGCACATCAACAGAAGAGAGTGAAGAATCATCCGAGGACACAGAGGAATCCAGCCAGGGTGACAGCAGGTTGTCTGCATCGTCTGAGAGCAGCAAAGATTCCCAAGACAGTGCCAGCAGTGAAGACAGCGATTCGAATGCCCTCCGGTCTGCAGAATGGCAAGGCCAGCAGAGCAGATCAACAGAAAGCAGTGAATCCAAAGGCGAGGAGAACAGTCGTTCTATAGAAGGGGAATCCAGCCAATCCAGAGAGGACACAAAGAGCAATTCTGAAAGTACGGAAGACGACAGCTGGTCAAGGAGCATGGAGCTAGAAAGCCGGAAGTTAATGCTTGACATTTATCATAATAAGCCTTTTAGCGATTATGATGATAACGATTGCCAGGATGGATATTAAAGCATTAAAAACAAACCCAACTCTACGTAATATTTTGAGGTCAAGATGCGACCTCATCTTTTAATTTATTTTATCGTTTTTAGCAATGTGAATATTGATAACAGGAAATTAGAGTCACCGCTGAATTTCAGTTAAAGTGAAATTCAAGATGGATCCTATCGGAGGAGTAAGATTAGCAGAACAAACCACGTGAGGTTCAACACACTACCAAGTTGCCACGGAATTCTATCTAAAGCACAAGTCAAAGCAAATGTTCAGGTTCCTCCTCAGGTAAAACACCTGAGTAATTCTGAGGGAGACTAAAATATTTCAACAACACCTCAGAACAGTGGAAGCCACCAGGAATTTTGCCCGACACAGGGCAGGTCCATGCAGAAGTGGGGACAGCTGAATAGGCTTGCCTCAGGCCTCCAGTGACCAGCTGCATTTTTGTTTGAGTTTAAAACTATTCTAACAAGATTCATTTTCCAGGCCTCAGACAAGTTCTGCACTGGCCTGCCACACAGGTTGGGAATCTGGGGCTGCCCCCGTGTTGCTCTCCTACAACTCCCATAATCCCATTTGCCATTCTGACTGGGATTGATGGGAGTTAGGAGTTCAACAACATTTAAAAGAGGGTTCCTCACCCCTATCTGTTTCTGCCACTACCACTGAATTTTTGGGGGGCTGTTGTGTATGTGTCTTGCAAGGTAAAGGTTAAGTCCAGTCAAAGGTGACTATGGGGTGTGGCACTCATCTTGTTTCAGGCCAAGGGAGCCGGCATTTTTCCACAGACAGCTTTCTGGGTCATGTGGCCAGCATGACTAAACCGCTACTGGTGCACAGAGGACCGTGACGAGTGCCAGAGTGCACGGAAATGCTGTTTACCTTCCCACCGCAGCAGTACTGATGTATCAACTTGCACTGGTAGGCTTTCAAACTGCTAGTTTGGCAGAAGCTGGGACAGAGCAACGGGAGCTCACCCCGTTGCGCAGATTCGAACTGCCGACCTTCTGATTGGCAAGCCCAAGAGGCTCAGTGGTTTAGACCACAGTATAGCCTTATTGGAAACAGCAATCCACAGAATTAGCAAAATAAAAGTCCCAGGACAGGTTGTCATTGTAGCAGCTGATGTCTGTTCCATTCAAAAGAAGGCCTTTCAGTAAAGTACTTGGGGAACCACCTGCACTATGAACCTCAGCTACATTTTAAGAGCCCCTACATCGTGTTCCTTCAATTCAATAAATTAGGTCAGTAGTGGCGTAGCAGAACTTACTTTAGCCCCTGCCCCACAGCAGTGAAATCCCCTGCTTGTCTGCATGCTGCTTGGGCCTTGTTACTGGCATCAATTGGCCAGTTCCTGTGACGTCACTGAAGAGACAACAAGGAATATATTTCATTCTCTCCATTCTTGGGCATTTATTTTTTGCTGTTTGGAGAGTAGAGTTTCTTTTCCTTTTTCCTTTTTGAGGGTGGGTCCTCCTCTGCCTTATAGCATGATTGCTCCTTCCACTATTTAAATGTGGTGAATGCATGCATGACTGTTTTTTTCCTTCGTGCCAATGCAGTCTCATTTTTAGAGGACAAAGAGGGAGCTGGTCTTTCTATGCAGCAAAGTTGCTCACATAAAAAAAGGCTTCACACACCCCACACCCCCAAATTTCATTTGAATAACTAAAGCACCCCAAAAACAAGACTGGTTCTTGAGGAATGAGAGTTCTAAAGGAGGACCTATTTTCCATTGCTTGTACAAAAGGAAAAAAAATGCCACCATGCACAGCCTAGGGCAAACACTGATTCCAAATACCGTATTTTTCGCTCTATAAGACGCACCAGACCACAAGACGCACCTAGTTTTTGGAGGAGAGAAACAAGAAAAAAAATATTCTGAATCTCAGAAGCCAGAACAGCAAGAGGGATCACTGCGCAGTGAAAGCAGCAATCCCTTTTGCTGTTCTGGCTTCTGGGATAGCTGCACAGCCTGCATTCGCTCCATAAGACGCACACACATTTCCCCTTACTTTTTAGGAGGGAAAAAGTGAGTCTTATAGAGCAAAAAATACGGTATATAGTAGCCAGCTCCAGTACGCACCTGTGTGATAATGAAAAGACGTCTGTTAACTGTAGCAACTGCACAGATAGAAAGCAAAGAAGATATTTGCCACCTGCCTGTGCCCATAAGCTGTTCACACAGCCTCGGAGGTATAATTAATACAGGATGTATGTAATATTTTGTAATAAATGTATAGCTGTATTGGGAAAATGTTGTGGGCTATTTTCTAATCCCTTTTTTTATACAAGTGGTCCTAAGTTAAAAAACAACAACACAACTCTGTATTTACTAATAAAGAACTTTAAAATGTAAAAGAAAAATTAGTTACCTGGTTTAATACATCTCTGTTGAATGGTTATGATATACAGTGGTACCTTGGGTTAAGTACTTAATTCGTTCTGGAGGTCCATTCTTAACCTGAAACTGTTCTTAACCCGAAGCACCACTTTAGCTAGTGGGGCCTCCTGCTGCTGGCGCGCCGCTGGAACACGATTTCTGTTCTCATCCTGAAGCAAAGTTCTTAACCTGAAGCACTATTTCTGGGTTAGCGGAGTCTGTAACCTGAAGCGTATGTAACCTGAAGCGTATGTAACCTGAGGTACCACTGTGTTGCCTGTTGGGTGCCTGTCAGAGAACAGAAGCAGGAGTGTGGCAAGTTTGTGGGTGGAGATAAAAGACAACAAACAACACACACCGCTCCCACCAAACAACTTCCCCAAAAGCTAAACCCTCTCAATATAAACATGCAATATTTGGGGCCAGGGAGCATTGATGGGCACCAAGGGGGTATCTGAGAGCAACATGATGCCCAGTATATGCAATCCAGCCATATACCTGCTTCTTCTGAATCTCCAAATTTTGTTGAGCTTGCAAACGGGAGTTGGATTGGGGAATATGTCCAATCTTCTGCTTATGTTACCAGCCCCCAAAACTCATATCTGAGCCTGAACCCAATGAACTTTGCCAGCATGTCTATTTGTGTCACCAGACAACCACTGGACTTAGAACCACTGCTTAGAGTATCACCTTCTGTACAATAGCAATAAACAGGCCAGCTGCTCCCTCTTCTGGCGAGCCAACCCACAGGTGGACAGAGCTGCCTGGGTCTTGTTGACAAAAGTCCCCAGTTTAGCACCCCCAACCCTTTACACTTTCCCAGTTTAACTTGATGTTCCTCAGCTATGGTTCCCAGAGCAATTTAACAGTCCATCCTGCTTCCAAGGGAACTCTGGAAATTGTAGGTCTTTGAGGGGATTATTGTTGTTGTTTAGTCATTTAGTCATGTCCAACTCTTCATGACCCCATGGACCAGAGCACGCCAGGCACTCCTGTCTTCCACTGCCTCCCGCAGTTTGGTCAGACTCATGCTGGTAGCTTCGAGAACAGTGTCCAACCATCTTGTCCTCCGTCATCCCCTTCTCCTTGTTTGAGGGGATTAGGAGTCTCCAAACAACTCCTAGCACAATTGGTGTCTACAGCACATTTCACCAAGATGTGCAGCCAGCACTAGTGCCAACTCTATAGGGCTGTCTTAAGCATATGCGGCGCCAGGGTGCACAGATCTGCCCGGTGCCCCCCCCAGGTTGCCCAGTCCCAAGCGTGTAGGCAGAGCTGGCCGCCAGCCTCAGTGTCTCGCTAGCTCGGTCGCCCTCGAACTCATGGCGCAGAACTGCCTGCAGCAGAAGACCCTACTGTGGCGCTCTGACCGACGGGCAGGCTCTTCCCCAGACTCAACTCTCAGGCCCCAGACTCTCAGCCTGGCACCCCTGAGAGCATGGCGCCTGGGTGCCCCGCACCCCTAGCGCCTATGGGTAAGACGGCACTGTCTATACCCTTCAATATCTGCAAGAGAGGAGGAGCCACCAGCCATTGAAGCTGCGCCTTACTGGGCCCTGGGCTCAGCCTCTTCCTGATGATGCGATGTTGTGCATGCACCGCATGCATAACATCACAGACACACACACACACAGTGCGTTGTGCACATGATGACACACACGCTACATGTCAGGCCCTCTCAATCCTGGGTGCAAGTCAGCATCTCTGGCAGCCAGGGAATTGTGCCTTTGTGGAAGAAGGGGCAGGAGGGCTCAGCACGAACCAAATATAAACTTAACTCTCAGGTGCTTCTGAGGCCACGTAACAATGCAGGGCCCCCACAGCACATGTGCCAAAAAAGCACCCCCACAGATCTCTCTTCCCAAAAGGTGGCAAATGGTAGGCTCCTCACAAGCCAATTGAAAACACACTTCTACCCTTGCAGGAATCGCTCTTCCCATCTCTCCTCCGCCTGTCCACACCACTTTTGTCCTCTACATGTTTGTTGGGCTACAGTTCCCACCATCCCTGACCATTGGCTGGGGCTGATGGGAAATGTAGTCCAACATCTGTTGGTGGCAACTGCTGTCCTAGAAGCTGCTGCTGCGAGAATAAACTGTGATGCTTTTTAATGGCCAGCAAGTGGCACTGCTGCTTAAAGTCAAAAGAATCATGCCTGTTGCTTTCCGTTTGAATTGAAGATCTGCGGTGCAAACCTTCCATATTAGTTTGTCTAAAGAAGCAATGTTTTCAGAGAGAAAAGATGAAATGGGTTTTCCAGAACTGAGTCCTGAAAGCACTTCTACAATAATCTACACGGAGTTTAGTTGTGTAAGGGGGTAAAAAATATTATTTATGTACTCTAGAAGGAGGACTTAGGAGTCAGAAGTAGGATGAATTAAGGAACTTGCAACAGATCTACAATATTCTCACAGTCTTTAGGTATAAAGATGATGCTTCAGGACTGGCAATTAACTGAACCTTGTGTAGGCTAGGATAGTAAAGATCTCAGCTACTTCTATTTTATTCTTTATGGGCATCCTGTTACTGAGTCTCAGAGCTCTTTCCCCCTGCCAGCCAACACACCTGATTGCCCCTTACCTGGGTTCTCAAAGTCTCTGATGATTATGGTGCTTCTGTCTCCTTTTCTCACATCCTGTTGGCCCCACCTGTTGCCATCAGGAACTGTAGAACTCTGGATCCTGTGGTTGGAAGAGCATGCCACACACATGTCTCTCCCCTTTAATTCACTAATTAATGGAACAATGAAAATATCTAAAAAAACAGTTCCGATACAGGTGCAGACTGGGAAACATCTCTGCTTAAAAGACTTGTTGAAAAGGGAAGATCTTCAGCAAGCACTGAACGGACAATGAAGACAGCTCCCATCTCATACTTAATGGAGGGAATGCCCAAGGGTAATTCAGTAGGAATTACATCTGAGTAGGCATGGTTAGGAGGGACAGATCGTGAAGCTGAGGCTCCAATACTTTGGCCACCTCATGAGAAGAAAAGACTCTCTGGGAAAGACCCTGATGTTGGGAAAGTTGGAGGGCACAAGGAGAAGGGGAAGACAGAGGACGAGATGGTTGGACAGTGTTCTCGAAGCTACGAACATGAGTTTGACCAAACCGTGGGAGGCAGTGGAAGACAGGAGTGCCAGGTGTGCTCTGGTCCAGGGGGTCACGAAGAGTCGGACACAAATGACTAAACAACAACAGGCATGGCTAGGATTGCTGCCTTAGTCTCATTACCCCTCCTCTCATATTTTACCATTCATATTTGAGCTCCAGTGGGTGTCTGGAGTTAACGCAAGCCCTTTGCATGCCCAAGGATTTTGGGATGCTAACTTTAATGTATCACATTATTTTGTGTGTGTGGTGGTGGCAGCATCAGGGTGATCATCATCATTTATTTATACCCCGTCCATCTGGCTGGGTTTCCGCAGCCACTCTCGGTGGGTGAGCACCCTAGAGCAGAGCTTTCCTAACTGTGTGTCATAACACGTTAGTGTGTCAGCTGCAGTGTGTACATGTGTCGTGCAAATGCTCCCCACTCTCCTCCCAGGGCTGGTAAAGGGGTTAGTTTCACCTCTGGTTTGCTAGTAAAACTGAATCACTGTGTCGCGAAATGATGCATGTCTAAAAAAAAATGTGTCACCAACGTGAAAAGTCTGGAAAGCTCTGCCCTAGAGTTTGTGCAGCGAAAAATACAGCCGGTCTGATTATTGTAGCAAAGTTTCCTTGAGAAGTTACGACTTCCTAAGTCAAAGAAGCTTTTAAGGAGGAACCTTAAAAGTCGGCTTTGTCTTCCACCTGTCCTGGGGATCACAGAAGGTGAGCTGCCTCTGGATGTGGCTGGCTGGAGTATTTATACCATCAAGCATCCTTCCTGGATGACTGAGGTTAAGGTGGTTTGCCTGCCTGTCCTGACCATTTAAATAGATCAATAAAGCCAGAAGAAGAGGCTCATTGAAATTTCTGGAAGGGATACCTTTCAACCTGTTTCAAAGGCACATTTTCTCCATTACTAATCCCCCAAAATAAAGGTGTTTCCATTAGGGGTGTTCCAAAAATTCCCCCGAGACTTTCAGTATGGTTTGGCTACTTCCAAGAGTTGCCACAAATATTTAGATATTATATATCTGAATTATTAATGTTATTCAATCTATTAATATTTAGAGATTATATATATTATATTTAGTCTGGAAATGGTTTATATGCGGAAGGTATATTTTTAATTGTCTTTTAGAATGTTTTAATCTGTTTTAGAACATTTCTTGGGAGCAGTATATAAATATGATTATGATTATTATGACTATACTTTGTTTTCATTTTTAAATTGTATATCTGCTGCCCCATGGCTCCTTAGGGTGGAAGTGTGGGATACATATTCAATCAATTAATCAACCAACCAACCAGCCAACAATATATACCCAAGTCATAAGTCACAGGCACAAACTACCAATAGAGTTTCCTGCACCCATTTTGAACCAGAGGGGCTTGAATGAAGAGGTACAGCCCAGGTATTTTTTTAGGTGGTGGCGGTAAATTGCCTGCCATGGTATAGCCCTACCCAGACCTGGAATCTGAGGTCTCTTTAGATGAGGACCAAGGAGAGCAGCACTCTCCAGCAGATCTCTCCAGGGCCAGCGATCTGAGAAGTCATTGGGTTTGGACCTTCCAATCCCAGTGATGGACATCACCATACTTGTTGTTGTTTAGTCGTTTAGTCGTGTCCGACTCTTCGTGACCCCATGGACCAGAGCACGTCAGGCACTTCTGTCTTCCACTGCCTCCCGCAGTTTGGTCAAACTCATGCTGGTAGCTTCGAGAACACTGTCCAACCATCTCATCCTCTGTCGTCCCCTTCTCCTTGTGCCTTCCATCTTTCCCAACATCAGGGTCTTTCCCAGGGAGTCTTCTCTTCTCATGAGGTGCCCAAAGTATTGGAGCCTCAGCTTCACAATCTGTCCTTCCAGTGAGCACTCAGGGCTGATTTCCTTCAGAATGGAGAGGTTTGATCTTCTTGCAGTCCATGGGACTCACCATACTAGCTGTCGGTATTCTCCGTCAGCTCTCAGACTACTCCTCATCTTCCCCAGAGCCACAGCAGCAGAGGAGGCAGTGAGCCAGACAGGAACTTCAGGCTAGCTACCTGTGAAGCTGCTCAGAAGGGTGAAATGCAGGAAACATCACTGTGAATTGCCCTTAAGCCACTCCAGGAGGTATGACAAGAGGCTGAAATAAAGGGTCGGCTTCTTATGACAAGAGCCTGAAAGGTGGTTTTTTAAAAATTAAAAGAAACATTAATTAAGTGGTCCCCTCTCCTTACCTTACTAGGTACCACTTAAATGTGATGTATATTTTACCTTTATGGCAAATTGCATGTTCTTCCTCTACTTAAATGGAGCTGACATCAGCTGTTGACAAAGCAAATGATGACTCTTTCCTTTTACTCCTGGGTTGGGCACATACGAGAAAAATAAGGGACAGTAAAGTTGCTCAGGTCTATTGGATGAAATATTGTTTTGGTGATTCTCCAGGGGATTGCCTTCACATTTATTAAAAAACACACAGTCATTTGTTTCATTGAAGCACCATAAGTAATTTTTTTGTTAATGAAGCGCATGTAATGCTAAGACAAACTATGGCTTAGCAGGAATATGTGAACTTGCAGGCCCAGAGCGGATGGTTTGTCAGGAGATGACAAACCATGAGCCAAGGTTTGGACGGCATGCTAAGCCAAACCAATGCTTATACATTCATAATAAGCTATGACTTGGTTCAGTGCTACATGTGAATTATCTCCCAGTGGTTTAAAATGTGAATCTTCAAAACTTTCATACTGAATTTTAAATTGCTTCAAAATTGCATTTCTCCTGTAATTCAAGCCCACCAAACCATCCTGGCAACACAACTCTTGGTATAATACGATCTTCGCCATCAATTTATAAAATTTGGATCATTTGCCTCAAAAAGCATGCCAGAGTCTCACTGAAGTACCCACTCCAAAACGTCCTACAGAGTTCTGAATATGTTTCTTGTTTTTGACCACAATGCTGCGGATTTAAAAAAGAGAAGTTCTCAAGCTAAGGTTTGTTACACATGGCTACAGCTTTCTCTTCCATCATCGGGAGCCCAAGAGGACGCCATGGCAATAGTAAACCTTTGTGCTTTCAAACTGTTTCGACAGACAAATGTCTTCCCATTGCATGGAGCCCCAGCTTCCCAAGTATAATAACACAGCGCCAAGAGCGAGATGAAGGAAAAGTAAGGAAAAGGATTTCAAAGTGTTCTTTACACAAGACCACTCTCTCATTTTGCCTTTTAGTGAGAACCATATTTTTGGAACACCACAGGAATGTAGCCGAGAGAGAGAGAATGAGAGAATTTTCTCCTCAACCACTGCCCTTACTGTTACACCTTGTACCCTTGGTCTAAATCAGTAGCCAAGCCTGCCACAACTCAAACCCAAAGTTTTAAATACAGCAACTCTAATGTTCACTACAGTGCTTATGCAAGGTTTCCCTTATCTCTTGGTGGTACTATGAGGCCCTTGCTCTGCCTTTCCAAAGGTGGGTAAGGAGACATCAGGCTTTGGGAAGCGGATGTGAGGGCTCTGGCAGGATCCTAGAGCCCCCACCTCCTTCCTAAAGCTGGGGAAATGCTAACTAGACTTTGGGAATGAGGACCCTGCCAGAGCCCTCACACCTCCTTCCCAAAGCCCAGTCCCTCGCTCAGCCCCCTTGGCTCAGCGCCCAATATGTCTGAACCACTCGCACAGTTCTGGTCTAGGGATGGACACACTTGTGCTATCAACTTTGTGTTTTTTGCTAGAACCCCGAGGGATCTAGTAAGACCAGAACGGCGATTTCAGGCAGTGGTGGTGAATGCTCAAGAGCCATGTGAAAAATGATTATGTTTAAATGACACACTTTCTTGCTTAGCAATGACCATGGTCTAGTTTGAGGACTATATCATCTGGAGATCAGGTTGACCTTGCTGCAAGGCTTCTAGCACTTTTTGCTTTATATAAATGGGCCTGTGTCAGGCTTTGGGGAATCAGATGTTTCCCACGAAGGCAGCCAAGAATCAGAGAAACGATAAAAGTTCTTACTACGCAATAGTTCACAGAGAGTGACAAAGGAATGCAGCCTTCCCTAAATATGGCATTGCTCCAAGTAAAGTCCTACCCCTCCTACGTCCACCCTATTTGTCGTCTCTCCTGCGTTGGCTAATCTGAGCTTTCCGCCTCTGAGCTCTCTGTTCTAATACCCTCAATGCTTGCCTGGTCTTGGGAGTGTTACGATATTCCATTCCACCTTAACAGATGTGTGGAGTTGTTGTATGTCACATGTCTGCTTACATTCCAGCACAGCTTGCTGGGAACGTCCGGTTGTGTGTATAGCTTTTGCTTATGCTGCTTGTTTGGACATGAAGGGGAGAAAACATGGTTTTCCCCTTTGTCCTGATGCTGAATAAAATGCCTGTAAATACCCTTTACACAGCCTCTATCTGCCCTTCTGTTGCGAAGAGTTTTATTCTCTGCTGGCTCGTGTGCTAAGCTTCTGAAGGTTTCTGAAGCTTGAGTCGCAGTTACATGCTCATCCAAGGACTGGAAATCACCCGGCTGCTGGCCGGTGGGCTGGAGCCAGCTGGGGGCCTGCCAATTGTCCCTGTCTCCATGGACGCATCTCAACAGGGAGGGGTGGGTCAGGATTGCTCTCCAAGGACACTCCCCTAGTCTCCAAGGTCTCTCCCCTAGTGGTTCTTCTTCTTCCTGATGTTCCTCTTCCAATATTTCCCAGCTTCTCTGCAGCCTCTGAACTATGGCCTTCTGCAAACCACTGTTCTGAATCTATACAGTCCTCCTCTTCTCGGGACGGTGCAGGAAGAGGGGCGGCCGTCCCCACCATTCCTCCTCAGTCCAGCCTCTGACAGCCTGAGAGCCAGACTTCCTTGAAGCCCCAAAGAGCATTATGATCAACAGCTGCCTGTCAAAGGTGTGGCATAAAGGCAAGAGATCCAGTGTTACACAGTGAGTGTTTCTATATTAAGGAAGACACCAGCCCTTTGCTATTCAAAAGCCTTATGCAACATCTCACCTGTCTTGCTACTAACACCACCATGTTTTAAATCAAAAGGCTCTTCAGTGGCTGTAAACAAGTCCAGAGGTTTGGCCATCTGTTTGGTTATGTGATGTTATTTCCTTGCCATCCCTAAACTTGAAGAATTTGTGCCCACACTGTTTGACGTGCAGAAAAAGTCCCCTGTCATATTTGCTTGCGGCTCTATTTAAGTTCATGCCTTGCATTGAGATGTGAACATTTACCTGGCACCTGGTATTTTAGGAGTCTGTGCTGGAGATGCCTATCCTTTTCATTTTGGAGGGGTGGGGGTATTTTTGTAACCTTTTGCTTGTTGCTCTTGGGAAACACTAATTCAGGATAAGGACTTGTATAGAAATAGAAAATCAATCCAGCAGAAAGGAAAATGTTTGAACAGCTCTGGGTCAAAACCATGGCTGTATTTTGATACGTTGCAAGGGAAAATGCTGTTTTAAGTAACTACTTCCCACTCCCCGTCAGAAATATTTGCTATCCAAACAAAGCAGGTTTCTGTGTATATCTATACAGTGCTTTTTTCTAAAAAAATGTTTAGGGGTACTCTCATTTTCCTACTCATATTGAAATACTACCCCTCAATGAGGCCAAACTTAGATTCACAAAATGTTTAGGGGTATGCGTACCCCTGCGTACCCCCAGAAAAAAAGCACTGTATCTATATGAGACACAGGGGCAGAACTCCATGACACTGCATAAAATTTGCATTGACTAATTAACATGCATAGCTGCAAATTTAAATATAATTACTATAATTTAAATAGAAATGCATCATCGTTGTAATCAATATTATTAACTTTTATTAAATCTCAGAAATATAATGTAATTACAACAAATGCTTAAATACATGCTACTATATATATGTATATTTATCCACACAGGGAAACTTTACCTTATATCTATTCTTCATAAATTTAATTAGAAGAGCTCACTTATCTTTAAAAATTATGTCTCTTGTCTGCTTCTCTCCCTCTAATAAATTCTGTGTGTTTATATTTATTTGTTTATTTAATTAATTTATATCCCAACCTTCCTCCCAAAGGAGTCCATGGTGGCCAACGTACAGCAATAAAACAAGAAAACGTGGAACAAGTAGCCTCATAGAACTATCACACTTTAGTCTAATTAATGCATGAAGGAGTTAATACCATAGAGCAAGGTTTCCAAAACTTGGGTCTCCAGTGGTTTTGAACTACAATTCCCATCATCCCTAACCATTGGTCCTGGGATGATGGGAGTTGTAGTCCAAAAACAGCTGGAGACCCAAGTTTCGGAAACCTTGCTATAGAGTAATCTGTCCAGCCAGGCATAGCAATCTTCACTTCCTCTCACATTGCAAAGAACTAGGTAATCAAGCCTTTGTTCCCTCCCCAGTCTACCTGATGAACTCAGCATGTGAAGAGGCTAAGCTGGTATGGTTCTCAACAGCCATTCTTGTGTTCCTATGCCAATAATTTAGGAACTTTCACCACTTTGTTAACTAAATCGGGTTTTACTGCCTGTGCAACTTTTCTGACTGAGATATCGAAAAAGCACATGAACCAGACCTTTGAAGAATTTGTAAGTAAACCATTTTACTAAATGTGTAGTCCTTTTCTACGCTAGGGGAAATGAGAAACATTCAAAGGAGCTTGGCAGAGCATATTTGGAAGGTCTAACAGCCTATATTCCCATGCTTTACTTTGCTGCATATTTTGTGCTTTTAAATCTCTGCTGGGCTTATCTCACAAGAGAGTACTTGCCCCAAACCTGGATTGTGGCATTCTGGGAATTCTCCTTTCTATGTACCAACAAAAACATATTCAAAACAACTCCAATACAGATACAGAATGCAAAATATCATAGGGTTGCCATATTTCAAAAAGTGAAAATTTCGTTTTTAAGCTATTTTTAAAGGAAATTTGCCAAAAAACAACACTTCTGATACCATACGCTGGACATTTCAACTGGTTACTGTAAATTCTGCCCAGACACTATTTTCGGCTCACGAATCGCATATATGTTCAGGAAATTCCAGACACATGGCAGCTACCACACTAAAGGCCCAGACATCTAGAGGGCAGCTGGGGAGGCTGGAGGGGACAAGATGAGCTCGATCAGCCTTCCCCAACCTATTACTGTCTAGATGTTTTGGACCACAGTTCCCATCAGCTCTAGCCAGCACCTGTAGGACACTAGGTGGTGAGAGGCACTGGGGTAGATGAACAAATCTGGCAATTCCATCTCTTCCTACTCACTGAGCGCCACTGATTTAAGAGAGCAGAAATATCTGAGCAGCTGAGGGTGGCTTGTCTTATATCCCTTCAATAAAACCTGGGAAATGGCTGTTTGTTAGCAGAAGGGACTCCTACAAACAAGCACTTTGTCTATCTGCTGAATGGTGGCAGACTTCCCTTCCTATTTGAAGCCCTGACTTCCTGAGAATGCAAATCTATAATTTCATCAGAGCCTCCAGGGCTTCGCTTTTCAATAGTGTAATGACTACTGTTCCCTCAAGGGTGCCCATTAGGTATATATATCACATACCTGCAAAATCTACAATATAGTATATAATAACTATTTTGAACAAACACACCAGTGGCTTAAAAAAAAAAAAAGAAAGCAGGTCCAGGAGCTACTTTGCTAGAAAAAAGGTCTTTATATTTTATATTTTGTTAGTATGATATTTTTTTTAATTAAAAAGAAAGGGAGAAAGCTGAAAAGTTAATGTGAAGTCAGAAATGAGCAATAAAAATGCCGGAACAGTTTCACACAACCCTGTGCTTTTTATTTTTATTTTTATAGCTGCCCCGTGAAAAGAGTTCTCTGGGCAGCTCATAGAGCAAACAACATACAAAAAAATCATCGAATCATAGAATTGTTGAGTTTGAAGGAACCATGAGGGTCATCTAGGCTTGTAAAGAATGGATGCTGTTCACACTGTAACTAGGTCTGTGGCCTTCTGTGATTGCTGTGCCCAGCAACCAGAAATCTTTCTCTACTGACCGGAATTTTTGGGTTGCCATAAGTCCGGATTTTTGCCGATTTTCAGTTATGTCCAGGAAATTCCAGTTATGTCTGGGAAAACCTCAGGAAGCACTTATTTAAACGACCGGTTTATGGAATTTGCTTGCCCTTAGCATTAAGTGGATTCAAAAGTGTATAAGGCAAATTCATGGACAAAATTCATGGACGTATGCCCAAAATTGAAGGGACACGGGTGGCGCTGTGGGTTAAACCACAGAGCCTAGGGCTTGCTGATCAGAAGGTCGGCGGTTCGAATCCCCTCGACGGGGTGAGCTCCCGCTGCTCGGTCCCTGCTCCTGCCAACCTAGCAGTTCGAAAGCACATCAAGTGCAAGTAGATAAATAGGTCTTCCTTCCTCTGGCAGGAAGGTAAACATCATTTCCATGTGCTGCTCTGGTTCGCCAGAAGCGGCTTAGTCATGCTGGCCACATGACCCAGAAGCTTACGCCGGCTCCCTCGGCCAATAAAGCGAGATGAGCACTGCAACCCCAGAGTCGGCCACTACTGGACCTAATGGTCAGGGGTCCCTTTACCTTTACCTTTATGCCCAAAATTGAGGGAGAGATCATTGACTACATATTCAGTACTGTTTTGTAATGTTGTGAGCATGAAGACTCTGTTTAGATTTTTAACCTGAACATACAATGATTAGATCTTTTACATTAAAAAAAAAACCCTCTATTATCGGTTAGAGTTTGTACAGTTAAATATATAACAAACACTTTTTTTTTTAAGTAAGTGAAAACTATTTGGTGCAAAAAAGAGAGAAAGCTTTATTGACAAGTTGACTCCCAATGAGTTTTGGACATTGTTCTTCTGGGGGAAATTCTTTTCTACGGTACCTTCTCTCTTTCAGAGATTTTGAGGTCCTGAATAGGTGAGACTTTAGTGAAACATGACTTCATTAACAGGGCTGCTTCAAAGCCCTTCCACATTCCAATTGTTTGGTGAATATTGAAAGTTTGCTGTGCCACCACAAAGGTTTCCAGCGGTTTGTCAGCTGTGACATCGCAAAATGTCAGCATGCATTGAAAAACCAGGACCAGGTGTGTGGTGAAAACACAGTTTGTTTGACTGCATGTGCGAAAACCTAGCATGGCTAAAGTCTATCATCTATTCAGAGATGGGACGCTAAGTGATGTGTAAAAAAAGTAGCTGTTGAGATAGCTTTGATGACTGTAAAAATCAAGGGACATTGCAGTGGGAAACCTGGTTGTCTGAACAAGTGGAAAGCTTGTGACAATAGCCAGGTTAGAAGATTTGATTATTTTGTTGTTTAGTCGTTTAGTCGTGTCCGACTCTTCGTAACCCCATGGACCAGAGCATGCCAGGCACTCCTGTCTTCCACTGCCTCCCGCAGTTTGGTCAAACTCATGCTGGTAGCTTCGAGAACACTGTCCAACCATCTTGTCCTCTGTCGTCCCCTTCTCCTTGTGCCCTCAGTCTTTCCCAACATATGGGTCCTTTCCAGGGAGTCTTCTCTTCTCATGAGGTGGCCAAAGTATTGGAGCCTCAGCTTCACGATCTGTCCTTCCAGTGAGCACTCAGGGCTGATTTCCTTCAGAATGGATATGTTTGATCTTCTTGCAGTCCATGGGACTCTCAAGAGTCTCCTCCAGCACCATAATTCAATTTGAATTATGGAGCATCACACACACAAAAAGCTATTAAATGGTAGGTTGACATGTAAGTTAACCGGATCAGGAGTGCCACAAAATTTTACCTTGCACCTGAATATCTCAAAAGGAAAAACGTAGGTAAAGGAATATAGTAATCACAGAAGCGGGGATTTGCCTGGCATTCATAATATATATTATCTTGCAAAAACAAGCCATGGAATATACTTATCTAGCATTCTGCCTGAGTGGGGAAGAAGTGGAGAATTTCAATTTAGTGCACAAGGCACATAATCATTTCAAGGACAAAAGGGGGGGATTAGTGGGTTTTCGCTTAAGACCCTGTGTGAAGTCACAGCTAAGTTGCTAGGCTTTGATTGGTTGCCTAGAAGCTAAAACACTATTTAAATTCTTGCAGGGTACTTCTGTGGGTCCTTACCTCAGAGAACTGAGGCACAGAGGCATCAAAAAAACATCACTAATGATTTTAAGATTGTTCACTGCAGCACAGCAAAGAAGGTAAGTGGGACATGCTTTACTTTGAAACAGACGGTTTCTTGCTGAATTTATTTAATTTTGTAAAAGGACAAACAATGTATACATATCGAATATTTCCTACAACTAATACAGTGATCATTTGTATGAGTGCATTGACATTTACCAGGTAGCAAAGCTAGTTTTTTTATTTAAAAAAATCAACCTTTTTGCATAGGAAGGTTAACAGCAATTAGCATTCTGTGGTTTACTGGAAGGAGGTAGAGGTACTTTGCAAATTTATCACACAATTATATGTATCATCAGTTTGCAGGATCATTTCTACTCAGCAGGCAGAAATCTCAACAGCTTCAGCTTTTCCCAGCAGGGAGAAGTTGTGACGAGGGATGTTCCCTGTTGAATTTCTGTTTGCTGTAAAGGCAGATAAAGGCACAGGAGCCATATTTTTTTAAAAAGGTGGCATCCTCAGATAAGGACAGGTTGGTATGAGATCACGATTATGGCAATAGCAATAGCAGCCCATGGGGAGATAACAGCTCAAGGCTGGCATTCAGAAGGTTCCAGGTTCCATCGTTGGCATCCCCATTGAAAAATAAACTTTCTCAAGTAGCAGAACTGGGAGAGATACCTGCTTAGTGCGGACACCACCAGAGCAAGCAAATCTGGATCAGAAGAAGCATCAGCTGGTGGTGCCGACATTGGGACAGAGGTGAAATGTAACTCTTTTCTCCCTCGCTGTGGTCTTGAGGAAAATCCCCCCCCCCTTTGGGTGCTGCTCATTGACATCACTCAGGGACTTCCCCTCCAAAGCAAATGCTGGCTTCAGGAGCAGGATTCTCTTCATGACCACAGCAGGAAAATGTTAACTTTTCCCCCTGTGCCTGCTGCAATGTTGATAATTATCAGGCTCCTCATGATGCTATTTGACTTTAAAAGTAAACACACACACACACACACACACACACACACACACACACACACAAAGTCTCTGCACATGAAATCCATGTCTAGATTGCATTGGTGGTGCTAGACAGCGGGCAAGCAGCCCTCACAAGCAATGAGCTCATCCCCCACATGCCCTCCATTTCTGAATTCCTACCAGTTCAGGTTCAATGTGTTACCATTAGTATAAAGGTAAAGGTAAAGGGACCACTGACCATTAGGTCCAGTTGTGACCGACTCTGAGGTTGCGGTGCTCATCTCGCTCTATTGACCGAGGGAGCCAGCGTACACTTTCCGGGTCATGTGGCCAGCATGACTAAGCTGCTTCTGGCAAACCAGAGCAGCGCACGGAAATGCCGTTTACCTTCCCGCCGGAGCGGTACCTATTTATCTACTTGCACTTTGACATGCTTTCAAACTGCTAGGTTGGCAGGAGCAGGGACCGAGCAACAGGAGCTCACCCCGTCGCGGGGATTCGAACCGCCGACCTTCTGATCGGCAAGTCCTCGGCTCTGTGGTTTAACCCACAGCACCACCTGTGTCCCTTATTACCATTAGCATATGAAGCCCTTAACTACTTGGGACCAGTTTACCTACAAGATTGCCTTATTTGTTTGTTTGTTTTTGTCCACCCACCTAGATATATACTTTGCTCCTGCTGTGCCCTCCAGAATTCCCCCCCCCCCGATTTGTTTTTTGAGTTTGATTTGATATCCGCTTTGTCACTACCCGAAGGAGTCTCAAAGCAGCTAACAATCTCCTTTTCCCTTCCTCCCCCACTACAAACACTCTGTAAGGTGAGTGGGGCTGAGAGAGTTCAAAGAAGTGTGACTGGCCCAAGGTCACCCAGCAGCTGCATGTGGAGGAGCAGAGATGCGAACCCGGTTCACCAGATTACGAGTCTACCGCTCTTAACCACAACACCACACTGGCTCTCTAATAGGTTTTGAGTGGGGGAGTTACCCAGGTTTAGTGGCAGGAAGCTTACCACATTAAGATGTGGCCACCTGATTCAGTGACTGATACTACAAAGAATGCAAACTTTAGATTTCATTAAAACTTGGTTCATCTCGGGTTCCCCTTTCTAAAGGTTCCTCTGAAGCATCTGCATACATTTCCATTTGGGACATATGGACATAGGGAGCTACATTATATGGAATCAGATCCTTGGTCCATCTAGCTCAGTATGGTCCACACTGACTAGCCATGACTATAAGATTTTGGACCAGGGTCTCTCCCTGCCCTGCATGAAGATGCTGGCGATGGAAATTTGGGATGCAGATGTTCAACCACTGATCTGTGGCCCTTCGGGTAATGCTTACCAACAAAACCCACTTGACTCCCTTGGCGATTGCTTGTGAATCACCCACCCGTCTGTGGAAACTGCAAAAGCCAAAAATGGTTTGAAAAGAATTTCTCAATAGGTACATTGGTTTAAACCATGCACAATAATTGACTCTTAGCTACTTTCAAAAGAGAACGTTGGTTTTCCCCAGCCCTCCTTTTTCACCATATGGAATAGTGGACTTTCTCATGTGTCTGGAGATTTCCCCTGTAGCTTGCTTGCTTTCTTTCCAGCCACAGAAGGAGAGCATTTTCTCCACCTAAATGGGGATGTCACACTCATGACCGAAGGAAACCCATTATTATGAGTTTTCTGCCTCCCCTGTGGTTTTGCAACGCCTAGAACCCTGTGCTAGCTGGGAAATGCCCAGCTAAGATTGCCCTTTGCTTCATGCAGAATCCTCTAGTCAGCCATAGAAGTTATGATTAACCAACTGATGTGGCTACTCTGGTCTTGGGTGGCACATCAAGCCCCAGGCCTGGTGTCAATAATTGAGGCCTAGATGTGTACATTTAGTGCTCTGCTGCTTGAGAACAAAAAAAAAGTAAAGCAAAAAACCTCTGCCAGCTGCAGCAGTGTTTATTGTTACCCCTGCCAGATGTTTTCAGCGTAATTTACACTTTTGGAAGAATGGGCAGTGAACATTAATCAGTCTAGAAAGTGACTAGGTTTGTTTGTCATCGTGTCACTCTCTCAACACAAGAAAAGAAACCCAGATCCTGGACTTTGCAAGGAAAATGTATTATTACTCAGGCAGTAAAATTATTACTCTGTATCATATTAAGTAGTCTCAATAGGCTTATTGAGACCGGCAGGTGAGCAGCAAAGAGGATTTTATAGGATTGCATGCAAATACCCTGCACTTGCAACATACAGTTCTCACCCTAATTCCCGTCAAATATTCTAGAGAGAGGAAATAACAGATTAGGAGCCCTCACAGTCAGAGCTCAGTTTCAGCCACCCAGGGGGCTCTGTTCTATATATAAACGACATGGCAGAAGCAAGGACTTAATGTAATTGTGAGGGCTACATTTTGCATTCAGCAGACTTCTACATTTCCAAGAATTCTGTCCCTTTTTGGAGAGGCTGGTATATTTTCAGACGGGTAGTGGCTTGTCTCAGAATAGTACTGCCACCTTTCAATGAGCCCTGGGAGTCTGTGTTACACGGAATGATGTGCCAAACTCTGTCCTTCGTTGTCTCTGATTCAAAATATGAGGTAAAAGGCAAAAAAAGAGTAAAGGTAAAGGACCCCAGGATGGTTAAATCCAGTCAAAGGTGACTATGGGATTGTGGCGCTTATCTTGCATTTCAGGCCAAGGGAGCCAGCATTTGTCCACAGACAGCTTTCCGGGTCATGTGGACTAAACCGCTTCTGACGCAACAGAACACCATGACAGAAACCAGAGTGCACGGAAATGCCATATACCTTCCCACCGCAGCGGTGCCTATTTATCTACTTGCACTGGTGTGCTTCCCAACTGCTAAGTTGGCAAAAAATCAAAAATCAAAATATAAACAATAATAAACTATAAAATAAAATTTTATTTTTTGAAATGAAATGAAGCCTACAGTAAGATGGAAAATAATGTTCATTTTTGTATACGTCCACTTTATTTATATTTGAAAAAATTATCCTACTTTTTCTAATTTCAGAGGCTTCGATCAGATCCTCAAAACTAATCTTACATAACACATCTGCTTCTATACTTGTTGCATAGTTGTTCTGTTGGGATTTTTATATACTTCACCTGAGGGTGCTATTTGCATTCTATGGGAATATTATAATGTCAGTTTTGATTGTTGGTCAATATGAATAATACTTTTTTGTTATTTAGTTATTTCCCCTAATGGTTCACTTGTTGGTTCTTCTGGCATAGCCCCTCTGCCCCAATGCAAGCTATATGAGCCTTCCTTGTATATCTCTGCTATGTAATTAAATACTCAGTGTTAGTAGTGAAATATATAATACATTTTCCATTTCCTCACAGAAAGCAATCCCAAGCATGAAGACTCTGCTTTTGCTGATATATATCATTGGTATAGCCATTGCTTCCCCGGTAAGTATACAAAATATGAAAAGTCTTAACACCAGATAAATAAAAAATTTAAGGAACGTTCCGAGCTTCTGCTTAGCCTACAAGAGCAGGTCTTTCATGACTGACCAGGGCCTTCCGCCTTGCTTCCTTTCGCAGCTAAGCTCTATTGGATGCAATCCAAAATGCTTCAGTCTTTAAACATGTTAAGAGTCCTGTAAATTGCAATACTTGCATGCTTGAAAACTAGGTGGCTTGCATAAGTTCTTTGCAGAAAATGGACTTAATTCTTTGGGAAACCCAGGAGTTCCATGGTAGCGCCTTTCAACAAGAATGGAAAACCTGTTCATTCTGACATGCTATTGACATCCATTTGGTGGATTTTGCTATTTTAGCCACAATCACAGAATCATAGAGTTGGAAGGGACCACAAGGGTTATCTAATTTTCTCCCTGCAACGCAGGAATGTTCTGCCTAATGTGTGGCTCAAACACATGAACCTGAGATGATGATGATGATAATAATAATAATAATAATAATAATGATAATGATAATAATAATAATTTATTATTTATACCCCGCCCATCTGGCAGGGTTTCCCCAGCCACTCTGGGCAGCTTCCAACCGAATATTAAAAACAATACAGCATCAGACATTGAAAACTTCCCTAAACAGCCTTCAGTTGTCTTTTAAAAGTAAAATAGTTGTTTATTGCCTTGCTGGGAGGGCGTTCCACAGGGCAGACGCCACTACCAAGAAGGCCCTCTGCCTGGTTCCCTGTAACCTCACTTCTCGCAGTGAGGGAACCACCAGAAGGCCCTCGGAGCTGGACCTCAGTGTTCAGGCTGGACGATGGTGGTGGAGACACTCCTTCAGATATACTGGACCGAGGCCATTTAGGGCTTTAAAGGTCAGCACCAACACTTTGACTTGTGTTCGGAAACGTACTGGGAGATTAAGTGTGTCACACTCTACCGTCTGAGTCATCTCAACTTCTTCAGTTTTCTTTTTTAGCTGTGTATCATATATTGCATTCAAATTGTTTTAATCTTATAGATTGGTTTCTAGGTATGATTTTGTTGTTGACTGCTACTTGGAGTGTGACTGCAGAACAGCAGGATATAAACAATAGCTGACTAATGGGCTTCCTGGCCTTTCTGCAGTGTATATTTAAAGCGGTATCAAACAGTCATAGTTTCCCTATCCCTAAGAATACTGGAAACTGTAGCTTGTTAAAGTTGCTGAGAGTTGTTATTCCCCTCCCAGAGCTACATTCCTTGGTGTGGTTTAACAACCAATTCCTCTTCCCAGGGAACTCTGGGAATTGTAGTTCTGTGAGGGGAATAGGGGGCCCCTAACAACTCTCAGCACCCTTAACAAACTACAATTCCCAGGATTCTTCGCCTAAAGTGGTATGATGTTGCTTTAAAAGTACAATGCAGATGGGGCTATATACTGCCTTTCTACTCAGCATCAATAGCCCTTTAAAAAAAGAGACAAGTGCAGTATACAAAATACAACCAATAACGGCAAATATAAAGAAGCCCCTAAAACAGCAGCAATAAGTTTAATAAAGCTGGGGGGGGGCACGCACCTTTGCCTATCACTGGAAAGGTAGGAAATGTTGGCCCTGGTGAGTTTCATAAATGTCCTGGTAAAGGTAAAGGGACCCCTGACTGTTAGGTCCAGTCGTGACCGACTCTGGGGTTGTGGTGCTCATCTCGCTTTATTGGCTGAGGGAGCCGGCGTATAGCTTCCGGGTCATGTGGCCAGCATGACTAAGCCACTTCTGGCGAACCAGAGCAGCGCACAGAAATGCCATTTACCTTCCTGCCTTGCACTTGCACTTTGACGTGCTTTTGAACTGCTAGGTTGGCAGGAGCAGGGACCGAGCAAGGGGAGCTCACCCCGTCGCGGGGATTTGAACCGCCGACCTTCTGATCAGCAAGTCCTAGGCTCTGTGGTTTAACCCACAGCGCCACCCATGTCCCTAAATGTCCTGGTACTTAGGAGCAATTAGTAAGTCAATTAGTGTCAATATGGCAGGATTTAAACTGACTATCTCCTCCTTTTTCTGGAGATTCCATATATACCTTTGAATTGACTTAACATACTGATGTTTTATTTTACTTCCGTGTGACAGATCCAAAGAAGTGGAATTCTATTCAGGAGAGGCTATGAGGGCAATATTAATTCCATCAGTGCAGATAAAGGAGTCTTAGAGACCAGCTCTGCCGTTGCGAATGGGAACCAGCAGAATGGAGATGAGGCTCACCAGGAAGGAGAAATATTTCTGGATCTCACCAAAGAATATGCCATTGCTAAAGAAGTTTCTACAGTTGATCCTATCCGTTCCCAAGGAGGCTATCCGCACGAAACCGAGAGCCTGTTGCTCCATGAGGACAACAGCTTTGTGCAGGCCGAAGGCCACAGTCAGCCCAACACGGGAAAAACCAGGGAGACCTATGTTGAATATACAACAGAGAAAGAGGTTGACAGCCAGGATGTAGCGCTTCTCAAAACGATTAGCAATGCGGAACAAAATGGCTCGCAGCATTTGAGAGAGAAGAATGCAGTTCATGGTCCAGTGTTGACCACAGGGGAACCCATCGTTTCAGAAACAGATCTGTTTGCTGGCAAACAGCACATCAAGGATTTCCCTGCCAGCCGTGAGTTTGATGTGAGAGAAAATGTCCCTTATCATCTGAACGGCTACCATTTCAGTGACGAAGGCATGCAAGGAGATGACCCAGGTGGTACTGATGACTCTGAGTCTAGTCAGCAGGTGGAGAGCCAGAGCAATTTCAGTCAGCAGCCTGGAGAACCAAATAGTTCAAGTGGTTCAAACGAGGAAGAGGTGAAACAGGATAGCACTTCAGGGAACTCTGGAAGCCCAGAGTACTCCAATGGGTCCCCTGACTCCAGCAGTTCCAGTGACTCTAGTGACTCCAGCAGTTCCAGTGATTCCAGTGACTCTAGCAGTTCCAGTGATTCTAGTGACTCCAGCAATTCTAGTGACTCCAGCGATTCTAGTGACTCCAGTGACTCTAGTGACTCCAGCAGTTCCAGTGATTCTAGTGACTCTAGTGACTCCAGCAGTTCCAGTGATTCTAGTGACTCTAGTGACTCCAGCAGTTCCAGTGATTCTAGTGACTCTAGTGACTCCAGTGATTCTAGCACCTCCAGTGACTCCAGCAGTTCCAGTGATTCTAGTGACTCCAATGACTCCAGTGATTCCAGTGACTCCAGCAGTTCCAGTGATTCTAGTGGCTCTAGCAGTTCCAGTGACCCTAGTGACTCCAGTAGTTCCAGTGACTCTAGTGACTCCAGCAGTTCCAGTGACTCCAGTGACTCTGGGAGTTCCAGTGACTCTAGTGACTCCAGTAGTTCCAGTGATTCCAGTGACTCTAGCAGTTCCAGTGACTCTAGTGACTCCAGTGATTCCAGTGACTCTAGCAGTTCTAGTGACTCTAGTGACTCTAGTGACTCCAGTGACTCCAGTGACTCCAGCAGCTCCAGTGACTCAAGTAATACTTCTGAGTCTAGTGATTCCAGTGACTCTAGTGATTCTAGCAACTCTTCTGACTCCAGTGACTCCAGTGGGCAAAGTGATTCCAGCAGCTCCACTGATTCCACTGATTCTGATAGTTCCAATGACAGCAGCACCTCCAGTGACTCTAGTGATTCCAATAATTCTAGCACTTCCAAATAAGTGAGAAGTTGCTCAGATAGTACTGGTGCCACCCATAGATATCAGTACTAATAAGGCAAAATGGTAGAATTTGGGACAAAATTGCAATAGGGGGAGTGAATGGGGACAGCAGGTCCTGTAGTACCGAGGCAATATTTTGTGGCGTTCCAAAGCGCCTTTCACAATTGAAATGGCTGCCTTGCTCCACGAGGCACGGAAGGCGAATGTGATGATTCTGTCTAAAGATGAATTTCCAACCATTTCAAATGACGCATGAACCCTGCTCAGTTGTATGAAGGGGCAGTAAAGGAGCTTTGTCATTGTTGTCACGTGGCTCCTTCCAGCTTCCCACGCATTCGGTACCAACGTTTGCAGCATGGAGCCTGCTGTACTCAGGGGGTCTCCTTGCACAATTTAGAACCTTGATTGTGCAGGGACCGTGCATGAGAGGAGCTGGAAGTGACATGTGACAACCGTGGTGGACCTCACAGCCACATTGGACTCACATATCCCCTTCACATATCCAGGAGCAGATTTTGAGTGTCTTCTATCCTGATCGTTCTCTTGACTTGGCCACAGCAAAATGGAGGGCAACCTCTAAAGAAGAAACATTTGCCATCATTATGAAACTACATTTCTCTAGGGCAGGAGGGAGAAGCATCTCCACCTACCTTTCTGAGCAACCTTCCAGGAGCCACATGTCATTGGTGGGCGTGGCCAGAGGCAAAAGTAGGTGGAGCAATGAATGATGATTTCCCTTTTATACAGCAGGCTGGGTTTCCGCAGCCACTCTGGGTGACTTCCAGCAAAATATTTAAATACAATAATTCATCAAATATTAAAAGCTTCCCCAACAGGGCTGCCTTTAGATGTCTTCTAAAAGTCAGATAGTTGTTTATTTCCTTGACATCTGGTGGGAGGGCATTCCACAGGGCAGGTGCCAGTACCGAGAAGGCCCTCTGCCTGGTTCCCTGTAACCTCACTTCTCGCAGTGAGGGAACCACCAGAAGGCCCTTGGAACTGGACCTCACTGTTCAGGCTGGATGATGGCGGTGGAGACGCTCCTTCAGGTATACTGGGCTGAGGCCATTTAGGGCTTTAAAGCTCAGCACCAACACTTTGAATTATGCCCAGAAACGTACTGGGAGCCAATGTAGATCTTTCAGGACTGGTGTTATGTGGTTCGGCGCCTTGGCAAGTTTAGGGCTCAAAGCGCTCCGGTCCTCTTGTGCAACAAGCCAGCTTTGAAAATCACCAGACTTCTTGTGGAAATGAAAGTGATAGGGAAATCCACCAGAAAGTGTGGGAGAACTATGGAGTGGTGGGGGCCATATAACCTCCATGCAGACAAGTCAGAATGAATGCTCAGTAAACAAATAAATAGTGGGCATTGTATGCAGAAGCCTTTTGCAAACAAATTAGGACACATGCTCAGTGAGCGGTTCATCTGCAGGTACCTGTCAGGCTTCAGGGAATCTGATCCCTCCCCTGGTGGGCAGCCAAGAAGCAGATAACAGGAAGAGTTCTTACCAAGTCCTTTATTCAATATGCCTCTCCATCCCTGTAATGGCGTTTCTCTGAGTAAAGTCCCACCCCCTCCATCTCTCCTATTGTACGTCATCCCTGCATCAGCTGATCTGTGCTTTCTGCCTCTGAGTTTTCTGTTCTACTACTCTTGATGCACGCCGGGTCCTAGGAGGAGCAAGGTCAGGAATGCTTTCTAATGATAACGCGTCAGCCAGCTGCTCCAGCTCTGCTGCTTTCTGCCTTTCTCTTCCGTTATCTCCCAGCTTTCCCCCTCGTCTGTCTCAGAGTCATGACCTTCTGCAAACCACTGTTGTAAATCTATACAGTGGTGACTTGGGTTAAGTACTTAATTTGTTCTGGAGGTCTGTTCTTAACCTGAAACTGTTCTTAACCTGAAGCACCACATTAGCTAATGGGGCCTCCTGCTGCCGCCATGCCACCAGAGCATGATTTCCGTTCTCATCCTGAAGCAAAGTTCTTAACCCGAGGTACTATTTCTGGGTTAGCGGAGTCTGTAACCTGAAGTGTATGTAACCTGAAGCGTATGTAACCTGAGGTCCCACTGTACTAGCCTCCTCTTCTCAAGAAGGTTCAGGAGAAGGAAGGTGGGATGTCTCCACCATACCTCCTCTGAGGTCCAGTCCCTGACAGTACCCCTTAGTGCAGAATGGATGTTGCTCATAAGTTTGTCCTGCCATGCATACCCACCAAACCCTGTGGACATATATCCCTGCACATTGATACCACCACCGATTCAGGTGGATTTCTATTATCAGGGTAGCTCCTTCAAACAAGCTTTGGACACACACAGAGAGAAATCTCCTCCAAATACTACAGAGAGAGGGAAAGGGACCTGCTGGAATGGGACGGCAGACAAATCCCTTACTCTTGTATTCTCTGTGGTTTTCTGGGGCATTTGTTTTCTTTTTACTTATTTTGGGGATTGTGGCTTCCTTTTTTGAGCTAGGGCGTGGAAACTTGACAGCACAACAAAGCTAGTGTGCTGAAGCTGACAGAAGGACAAGCCCAGGCTGTGCTGTAAATATCCTGGCAGAAAAGGAACAGCAACAAAAAAAAAACACCCGCTTTCAACATGCTTCGGAAAAGTAATAATAAAAAATTAAATGTCCAGATTGCAAACTGTGCTGTGAACAAAGGTCTTTTGTAAGCCTCAGTGACTGCTTTATTCAAAGCTTCTGCTATTAAACAAAATAGTACCCTATTGTGTATTTGGCCACATTCATGGTTTAACCAGTCCAGTTAAGAAGTTCCCACCAAAGAAGAATGAATAAGTAAGGTGGTGGGCTGGTAATTGGCAAAATTACCAGCCAAAATAAGAGAGCCTAATGATGATAATCTTGTGGAAGAATGAAAGCCTTTCTTGGATTACTTAAAGAAATACTATAGTCTGATGAATTCATGGGCAGGATTTGAACCACGAGCAACAGAAGGAATTAGAGATTATTGTATTGTTGTTATAGCATAGAAGATAGAAGCTAGGGTTCAGCAAAGGGGGAGAAATGGGGGGGGAAGCACCCTGGAAAATGGGGTGGGAAGTTGACGAAACAAAAGAAAACTGTATTATGTATTGGAGTGTATATGTGAAACTTTTGAAATTTAATAAAACATAACTGAAAAAAAACAAAAAACCCAGTGAGGTCCTGAATAGGTGATAAATAAATAAATAATCCAAACACTGGAAAGGAAGAAAATGGTGGTGAGGAAAGCCCTTTGAGGATGGAGCTACACTTTTCAAAGAACAAGAGGCTGGGAAAGTATATGTAGCAATGAGGTCTGGGCATCAGGTAGGTTGACCTAGCTGTTACCTGGGGGCGGGGGGGAAGCAGTAATAAAATGGAGAAGGAATTTTACATTGAAAGGCAATCTGTTCACATTGAAAGGCACATCTACCTAATTTGCACATCTCGAAAGAATACATGGACCAGCCATCCTTGGGAATCTGCACTTCTCTGAATTTTGCAGTGCCGTCCTCCATCCAAATAATGTGCACAAAAAATCCATACGCTTGATTAAAGTGTGCAAATAAATGTGTATATTGGTGGAAAATAAGATGCAGAAATGCATGAATTGGGGGAAATCACTTTGCAGAAAGCATTTGTATTAGGTGAAATTGCATACAAAAACGTGCAAGAGAAATTCTCACCCAAACGCTGGCCAGTGTTTTCTTTAAAAACACACACAATAATTTCAAAATGATGTGGAAATGTGAAAGACTGGGCGTTTGGTTTAAAAAATGAGAAACAGAGAGAAAAGACAAGATTGACATGTCCTCCCATTCTTGGGAAGTGTGCATCCTGCCTTCTTTATAATACATGGTTCTGCCCTGAGTAATGTCGCCTCTTTTCCCTCCATGCAAAAGACTTGGTTTCAGAAAGCGTTTGATTCCACCTCACAGGCGTTTGATTCCACGGGAGTGGAACCCAGCCCACATTCCCCTTTCCTTTCCCTCCCTAATTTTCTCACTAAAATGCTTACTTTCAGAAAAAAATGGAGTATTTATAGACAAGGGGTAGGGATTAAGAGAAAGCTGAAAGTGCAGTTTAAGTATACAAGCTGATCCTTCCATAGGGCCGTATATAATTTGGAGAGCTGTCCCTTTACTTTGCAGGAGTCGTCAAAGTGATCATGGGTACTCGGTAAAGTTTTCCTGCATGGTGCCATGTTGCCTTCAGGTGAATCACCAGCACTAAACATGGCTTCAATATACAGGTTCCAGAGCTTACTGGAAGGGACAATTGACTCGTGTATTCTGGGCTGGCTTCAGGTTTGAGGACAAAATGGGCAGAGTGTCTTCTGATGAACCCCCTACTCTGTTAGGGACGGTTTTCCTTGCTGTGGTGGCTTTGCTTTGTGCCAGTTTCTACCAGCCTGCTAGCTTCCAGATTTAGGTAAAGGTAAAGGGACCCCTGACCGTTAGGTCCAGTTGCGGACGACTCTGGGGTTGCGGCGCTCATCTCGCTTTATTGGCTGAGGGAGCCAGCGTACAGCTTCCAGGTCCTGTGGCCAGCATGACTAAGCCGCTTCTGGGGAACCACAGCACCACCTGTGTCTCTTCCAGATTTAGGTAAAGGGTAAAGGGGACCCCTGACCATTAGGTCCAGTTGCGGACGACTCTGAGGTTGCGGCGCTCATCTTGCTTTATTGGCCGAGGGAGCTGGCGTACAGCTTCCAGGTCATGTGGCCAGCATGACTAAGCTGCTTCTGGAGAACCAGAACAGTGCACGGAAATGCCGTTTACCTTCCTGCCAGAGTGGTACCTATTTATCTACTTGCACTTTGACATGCTTTCAAACTGCTAGATTGGCAGGAGCAGGGACCGAACAACAGGAGCTTACCCCGTCGCGGGGATTCGAACCGCCGACCTTCTGATCGGCAAGCCCTAGGCTCTGTGGTTTAACCCACAGCACCACCTGTGTCCCCTTCCAGATTTACTGGACTACAATTTCCATCAACCCCAGGAAGCACAGCAAAGGCTGCTGTATGCAGCACTGCACTCCCGGGCCTAGCCAAAATGTCCCACAATGCACTGAGCTACGCTAGGTTGTGGGCATTATAGGAGATGGACTGAAGGCCTGGCACACTTGGTCACTGCTTCTTTTATTACTCCTCAGCTTACCCCGCCCCCGCAAAAAAGAAATAACCTCCAGCATTCATATTCTTAAGTCATTGGAAAGGCTTCAAAAGGACTCAGTTTGAAACAATGGCATAGCAAAGTTTGGGAAATTGCTTTGACTGAAAAGCTATCTCAACATTTACGAACAGTTAGAGGTCAGAAGAAAAGGGGCTCTTTTGCAATAGAATGGCAGAGATTCATTGCCTTTGCAAACACAGTAAAGACGGTGACCCCAGTATTCAGCAACTTCTGGCTTCTTCTTCTGGTATCAAGTTTTATTCATTTTCTATGCCCAATACTTACCTTGCATATTGGGATATGCAACACTGCTGTGTGTGGGGTGAGCTTTCATTATCTGAAAAATGAATTAAACAGATTGATGATAACAATAAGAAATATTCTCTCTTTTTATATATAAAATTTATTTATTTGGTTTTTCAAATTAAAATTTTACACAACATAAATCATAAAAACAAGATCCCAAGGAATCTCCTGGACTTCCATCCTCCCCCTTTGTGGGTCCTATTATTAATTCTTTCCTTCCGCATCTTTTATGATAATCCAAATCCTTTACCTCTTCCGTTATGTCCAGAATTCAACCTTAAACGACGAGCGATATTCCAATCCTATTAATGATTTTAATTGTTTACAATGGTCTTTAAGGTAAGTTATAAATTCCCCCCATTCCTTGTTAAAATTTTGGTCTTCCTGATTTCTGACTCTTCTGATCATTTTAGCCATTTCTGCACAGTCCATTAACTTCATCTGCCATTTTTCTCTGATAGGAATTTTATCTTCTCCCATCTCTGGGCCAGTAGCGTCCATGCAGCTGTGGTTGCATACATAAATACAGCTATACCTCCGGTTGTGGGCGGGATCTGTTCCAGAGGTCCAGTCGGATCCCAAGGTTTCCTGAGGACCACTTCTGCTCATAGGCGCACAGCGAAACCCCGTCAAATACTTCCAGGTTTGCCACTTTTGCATCCTGAAGTTTACGTAACCAGAGGGTTACGTAACCAGAGGTACTACTGTAGTCTTTTCTGCTCCTTTGGGATTTCGGCACCTAGAATTCCTAAAAGGAAGGCTTCAGGCTTTTTAACAAAAGTTATTTCAACTCATTAGATATCATTTCCCAAAATCCTTTTACTACCATCACATGTGATAAAAGGTGCCTTCTTTTTCTTTACATTCCCAGAGTACATTTAAGCATGTTTTATACATTTTATTGCTAATTTATTAGGAGTTAAATACCACCGGTACATCATTTTCATATAATTTTCTTTCAATGTGTAACATGCTGTGAACTTTAACTCCCAATTCCATAAACAATAAGAAATATTCTCAATGAATGCTCAGCACCCTTATTTTCAAGAGAAAATATGTAGTTTTAACGTCAGCTGAAGAAAAAGACAGATATCTGTGGGCTTTCTTACTGCTCTTGAGTGTGGTGAAGTTGCTGACCCCTGGGGTAGACAGTACTGAGCACCCGTGGGTCAGGCTGCCCCAGAGGTTGCATTTCCCCACACTGGAATGCACTTGCATGGAGTGGGGGGGGGACAAACAACTGGCTGGAGTTTTAAAGGAAGGCTCCTTAGAAGCTAAATGTGGTCTGTCTTCTGGGAATGATGTCTCAGCAGTAGCATGGTGGTTTGGCGTCTTCTGTGAGTACAGGGATATTTTTTGCTGCACCGTGTCTTCAGCTATTATTGAAATTAAAAATAAAAACACGTCCAAGTAGAATTTTTGTTAATGTGTCTCTTGCCCAAGCTTTGCTCCATATTTCATTCCGTGGATAAATACAGATGCCTCATTAAGCAGTTTACTTCTGCGTAAGCCCATGGAGTCAAATGGAACTGGCTTCAAAGCAGGCGTGCTTAGAAGGGGAGCTTTATGCCACAATGTTTACTTGGAAGTAAACCCAATTGAAATCAACCAGGCTGAGTAATTGTGGTTAGGATGAGGATACTTTAAAATTGGGTGTATGTGTGTCCCCTTTCTACCACATTTCTGGCATTAGCATTGTAGTTAAAGCAAACTGGTGAGCATTAACCAAAAGAAATGTGTTGACATTTCATAGAGAAACAGTGGAGGGTTTAATACAATGGGCAGCCGATCCTCTGCATGTTTACTTAAGTATGATTGATTTCAATGGGTCTTACTCTGTGTCCAGAACAGAAGTATTAGGCTACGAATCTAAGACTCTTTGCGTTTCAGCTTAATCAACTTTCATAGCAATCTCTGAATCCTTTTCTGACCTAGCGTTGTCCAATCTGACTGGCTGAAACTCTCCAGGGCAGGTGTCTTTACATCACTGACAGTTCACATTTAAAGGCAAATCTAGCAAATTCACTCTTTCTGTGAACTGAAGTTGTCCTTCGAAATTTGTGCTTATCTGAATTTTTTGAGGCAGTTGGCCGACTGAACAATGGTCAACAGTTTAATTCTGTCCATCCCCTCACTGAAGACGAAGAAGGCAGAGAAGAAGAAGCACGCAGTGGGGATATTTGCTAGCCAAAATCCCTGATGGCTTTTGCGAGGAAGTCAACGAAGACCAATTCCTGCCTTTGCTTTTAAGTACCAACAGAGACAGGGGGGTGTCTTAGTTTGCACTGTGCAAGCTCAAGATGGAGAGGAACATTAGCCCCAAACATCCTAACTCGCACTTCCCAAAACAATACACGAACTATAAGAAGGGCATGGGACGCGGGTGGCGCTGTGGGTTAAAGCCTCAGCTCCTAGGGCTTGCCGATCGAAAGGTCGGCGGTTCGAATCCCCGCGGCGGGGTGCGCTCCCGTTGCTCGGTCCCAGCGCCTGCCAACCTAGCAGTTCGAAAGCACCCCCGGGTGCAAGTAGATAAATAGGGACCGCTTACTAGCGGGAAGGTAAACGGTGTTCCGTGTGCTGTGCTGGCTCGCCAGAGCAGCGATGTCACGCTGGCCACGTGACCCGGAAGTGTCTCCGGACAGCGCTGGCCCCCGGCCTATAGAGTGAGATGGGCGCACCAACCCCAGAGTCTGTCAAGACTGGCCTGTACGGGCAGGGGTACCTTTACCTTTACCTTTTATAAGAAGGGCATCCTTTGAAATTTGCACTTCTCCAAATTTTGCAGTGCAGTTCTCTAACCAAGTAAGGTTGCAAAAATGCATACAAGAGTGCAATTAGCATACAAAGTGCATTATGTAAGCAAAGATTGCTTGCAAAAATGTAAACATTGGTCAAAGCTGCATATAAAAATGGGTTTGTTAGAAGAAATTTGTACTAAGATGCAGATAAATTATAATGCATTTTTTTAAATAAAAAAATCCAAATTGCTGCAGAAATGTGGAGGACTGGATTTATAATAAGGAAAATGTGAAAATGAGACAAATGGATGGATTCCTCTATCCCGACTTACTACCTGATCCTGTTACCTTGTCTCAGGGCTGTTCCTACCATTAGGCAAAATGAGCCTCAGACAGCAATGTTGGGATTTGCAGCGAGGTGTTAGGAGACAGAAAGAGAGTTTGTTCCAACCAATGCACTCTGCACTTCAGATGCAGTGGTAAACAATGGCTCACCACCAGTATTTAAATAAAAATGAGCTGCCAGTTGGGTTGGCATTTGTACATGGAAAGGGAGCGGAGAATCTTGTCTTTTGTTCTTGGCAGCAAAATTTATTGGAGGTGGCCCGGTCTTGTCTTAAATGGTCTTCACACAGCTCAGTTCCTTTTGGATCTCATCATAGAATTATTAGAATAATGTCCCATGAAGATTCAGTTTGGATTCGATTTAATACCAACATTTTTAAAGAAAAATCAATAGTCAACTCTCAATAGACTACACTGGTACCTCTGGTTACGTACTAAATTTGTTCCGGAGGTCCGTTCTTAACCTGAAACTGTTCTTAACCTGAAGCACCACTTTAGCTAATGGGGCCTCCTGCTGCAGCTGAGCCGCCAGAGCAGGATTTCTGTTCTCATCCTGAAGCAAAGTTCTTAACCCAAGGTAATTAGCAGAGTCTGTAACCTGAAGCGTATGTAACCCGAGGTACCACTGTATGTAACACCAAGCTCATGATTTACCACAAATACACAATATTTCTGCTTGGAAAGCTAAAAGAATATCACACAACTTCACAAACTAAAGCTATACATGTTTTCAGTGAAAGTTAAAAACAACAACAACATAGCAGTCCAGGCATTTGACTAATATGCTTGTTCAGGGTCCATGAAAAAAGCAGAACGCTGAACACCAGTCCTTTCTTTTCTCCACTTGAAGTGTGCTGAGCTGGCATCAGATGACAAGGTCTACTTTTGATTTTGTAGGATATTTTTGGCCTGGAGCTTCAATCGAAACCCAAACTGAGCTTCAGATCCTTATAATTAGGCCTCACTTGCAACAGCACAATGGGCTTCAGCTAGGCTTTGAAGTAAATGCCTCAATAAACCAAGTGGTTTGTGTAACTGTTAACACTAGCGTGACACAGCCAACTTGGTTCCAAAAGCCTTGGGGCAACCCCAGCCATTGGAATGGCTCTGCACGTTCTTTGTCAAAGTAGTAGACGTACGGAGAAAAGAGTACAATCTGTGGGGAGGCTCCATGGCTGATTAAGATAAGGAAACAACAGCCCTCCCAGCTGAAACTTCTCCCTGAAATTTAGCGATTTATGGAATGTGAAATCAACAGGATATGAAGACCTCCCCACCAATAACTGGCAGTGCTGGACTAGCCAATAGGCAGGCTAAGAACGTGCTTAGGACACCAGCAAAGCTAGGGCACGAAAAGAAATGAGAAATATGTTGGGAAAGAAATTGACACTTGATATTGCAGTCTTCGTGGGGGAAATCAGAACTTTGTTAGACTTCCTTACGCTCCACTCCACAGTCTTCCTCTCTTCTTCTGTCCTCTTTTTATTACTTAGCCCCACCTAAGCCACAGTTTCCTGGATTCAGAAGAAATGGGAAACTGCAGCTTGTTAGAACGTTTGACTAGAATCTTTAAATTCCTCCTCTCGCATGAGTTGAAGCGAGAAAAGGAAGCTTCAGGCCTGTGACTCTCTCCTGTGCACTAAATGACAAACCATGTTTTTGCCATTATGTACGAATCTATCTAGGGGGGTAAACCACAGAGCCTAGGACTTGCTGACCAGAAGGTTGGCGGTTCAAATCCCCGCGACAGAGTGAGCTCCCGTTGCTCGGTCCCTGCTCCTGCCAACCTAGCAGTTCGAAAGCACGTCAAAGTGCAAGTAGATAAATAGGTACCGCTCTGGTGGGAAGGTAAACGGCGTTTCCGTGCACTGCTTTGGTTCGCCAGAAGCAGCTTAGTCATGCTGGCCACATGACCCAGAAGCTGTACGCCAGCTCTCTCGGCCAATAAAGCGAGATGAGCGCCGCAACCCCAAAGTCATCTGCGACTGGACCTAATGGTCAGGGGTTCCTTTACCTTTATGAATCTATCTAAAATATTGTAGCTGGGCTGGGATAAGTTCAAATCCTGGTTTATTCATGATGCTTACTGAATTTCTTTGGGCCAGTAATTTCCTCTCAACCTTAGCCTATCACAGATCTGAGGATCAAGTGGAGAGTAGCACCATATATTGGGGGATGAGTTGGGGGGGTATATCAAACTCCCTGGAAAACAGGGGTTAAAACTAAAATGGCTTATAAATATTCCTGATGACGTTAAGGGTTCCTAAGCTGTCCTTGAAAAAGAACCAAAAATGCTGTGTTAGCCCATGAGCTAAAGTCCTCTGGACTTAGCGCCTTTCCCCATTTTTCTTCAGCCTGGTACAGACCATGCTAATGAGATCAGATTATGCAAAGTCTCTTTATCAGAAAAGGCAACAGGGAAGTTCTTAGTGAAAAGTATAATGGAAGGCTTGTGAAAGAGATTTATTTTGTCTCTGTAAACTATTGAAAGGCACCCCCCCCCAAAGGATGCTGGATCCATACAAAAAACTCCTAAATCTACCACACACAGACACAACACCTTTCTTAGAACCAACTAACATGTCATAAGGGGACGCGGGTGGCGCTGTGGGTAAAAGCCTCAGCTCCTAGGGCTTGCCGATCGAAAGGTCGGCGGTTCGAATCCCCGTGGCGGGGTGCGCTCCCGTTGCTCAGTCCCAGCGCCTGCCAACCTAGCAGTTCGAAAGCACCCCCGGGTGCAAGTAGATAAATAGGGACCGCTTTCTAGCGGGAAGGTAAACGGCGTTTCCGTGTGCGGCTCTGGCTCGCCAGAGCAGCGATGTCACGCTGGCCACGTGACCCGGAAGTGTCTCTGGACAGCGCTGGCCCCCGGCCTATAGAGTGAGATGGGCTCACCAACCCCAGAGTCTGTCAAGACTGGCCCGTACGGGCAGGGGTACCTTTACCTTTACCTTAACATGTCATAAAATAGTGAGTAAGCTTTCAAATTCTCTGGAACTCCTAATTAGGCTGGATGTTAAAATGTGCATCTGGGTAACTGAACAGGGATTCAGGATCTTGTTTATTTGTCTCATTTTCCAGCACCCAAATTTAATTATAATAATAATAATAATAATTCTACCCTGCTCATCTGACTGGGTTTCCCCAGCCACTCTGGGCAGCTTTCAACAGAAGGTTACGGTAAAGGTAAAGGTACCCCTGCCTGTACGGGCCAGTCGTGTCCGACTCTAGGGTTGTGCGCTCATCTCACTTAAGAGGCCGGGGGCCAGCGCTGTCCGGAGACACTTCCGGGTCACGTGGCCAGCGTGACGAAGCTGCTCTGGCGAGCCAGCACCAGCGCAGCACACGCTATAAAGTGGTACCTATTTATCTACTTGCACTTAAGAGTGCTTTCGAACTGCTAGGTGGGCAGGAACTGGGACAGAAAGACGGGAGCTCACCCCGCCACGGGGATTCGAACTGCCGACCATACGATCGGCAAGTCCTAGGCACTGCATTTTAACCGACAGCGCCACCCGCATCCCCAACAGAAGGTTAAATATACATTAAAACATCAGTTATTAAAAACTAATACAGGGCTGCTTTCAGATGTCTTCTAAATGTCATATAGTTGTTTAATTCTTTGACATCTGATGGGAGGGTGTTCCACTGGGCGGGTGCCACTACCAAGAAGGCCCTCACTTTAAAAAGTGAGTTTCATACCTAAGTATGAAACCTTACACCCAGGTTTAACACTAAGGGATTATACTTCGTGGTTCTCATTATCATGCGAGAAGGAAGAGTGCTGTGTTTGATAATGCCATCCCTGAGGTGTGCCTTTGAAAACTCATGATTAATAATCTGTGGCATAACTTCAGTAACTCAGCAAACTTTGAATGGGAGCAGCCAGGCTAGTGGCCATCTTTGCCAGAATGTCCCAACCCAAAGCAACCACAATAATTTTTTTTACCAAAAACTTGGGTCTCGTAGCCAGGTGTTTATAAGCCATTGCTGTGAAGGAAATCCGCCAGGGGTAAGGAATTTGAAGTGACATAACCTTGGTTTTCCTGTCCTACGGAGTTTTCCAGTTTGATTTGGAAACAGGACATACGGTCTTACTCTTGGGGTTTGTCTTTTTTAAAAATAATAATAAAAAAACACACCAATAGGTAATTTTCACTCTCTTCTGTTTGGTTTGCTGGGTTGAAGAATATCAAGCATAAACTTGTCTCTGTGGGATTCCTACGCTTTTGACATGATTTACCCCATAGGCATTGAAAGGCTCACTTTCATTGCTAACCTCACCGGGGCAATCACTAATTATTAAAATCATGCTTGTGGGATGCATACTCTTACCTAGCTGTTGGAAAAAAAGCTAGTTAAAATTCTATAGGTCCCTGCAGAGAAAGTGCTTAATCAATTGAGCCTGTTGACATAACCGCTGTCAAGATTCTGGAGAAGCTATAACATTTCTCTCTCTCTCTCTCTCACCTTCCATTGGTTGATTTAGTTGCTTCCTGCTCAGCTTTTAAATCATTCACTGCACTGGTCCCATATGTCCAAATTGGGCTTTGAACTTGTGTTCCTCTAATCGCCTCCTCCCCATGACTACTTGGCAAACTGTTTTTATTTATGTATGCATTTATTGGCTTTATATGTCGCCTGGGTTCAGTGCATCTTACTTCTTCTTCTTTTTAAAATCATTTTTATTTGATTTTACAAATACAGTGATACCTCGGGTTACAGACGCTTCAGGTTACACACACTTCAGGTTACAGACTCCGCTAACCCAGAAGTATTACCTCGGGTTAAGGACTTTGCTTCAGGATGAGAACAGAAATTGTGCTCCTGCGGCGCGGCAGCAGCAGGAGGCCCCATTAGCTAAAGTGGTGATTCAGGTTAAGAACAGTTTCAGGTTAAGAACAGACCTCCAGAACGAATTAAGTTCTTAACCTGAGGTACCACTGTACAGAGTTTCTGTATTCTGGTTCTTGGTTTCTGAGTTTTCCAGTCAGTTTTGCCATTTTGGCATAGTCCATCAGCTTGGTTTGCCATTCCTCTCTGGTAGGGACCTTGTCAGTGTGGCGTAGTGGTTAAGAGTGGTAGTCTCGTAATCTGGGGAACTGGGTTCGTGTCTCCGCTCCTCCACATGCAGCTGCTGGGTGACCTTGGGCCAGTCACACTTCTCTGAAATCTCTCAGCCCCACTCACCTCACAGAGTGTTTGTTGTGGGGGAGGAAGGGAAAGGAGAACGTTAGCTGCTTTGAGACTCCTTAGGGTAGTGATAAAGCGGGATATCAAATCCAAACTCCTCTTCTTCTTCTTCTTTCCATCTCTGGGCTGGTAACATCTGGGCGGCTGTTATTCCATACATAAAAAGTCTTTTCTGCTCCTTTGGAATGTCGGTACCTGTAATTCCTAATAAAAATGTTTCTGGTTTTTTTTAAACAAAGTTTATTTTAAACATTTTTTTTCATTTCATTATATATCATCTCCCAGAAAGCTTTTATTACCTTACCTTCTTTTTCTTTACATTTCCAGCAGATATTTGTACTTGTCCTATACGTTTTTGCCAACTTACTAGGAGTCAAATACCACCAGTGGGTTCTGTGCATCTTACAATCATTTTTCCAAACACAAATATTTCTGGTCACAGTTTAAGCAATTGGCAGTGAAATCTTATGTACGTCTCTTCAGAGGTAAGTCCCATTGAGTTCAATAGGGCTTACTCTCAGGTAAGCAGTTCAATTCTCCCCGCACCTTCTCCTATCACCGGAAACAAAAAAAGACAGAGAAGAAGAAGCATCCACTGTGGATATTTGCTAGACAAAATCTCTGGTGGCTCCTATGAGAAAGTCATAGGAGAGGAATGCCTACCTTTGCCTTCAAGGACCAACAGAGACAGTTAGTGTCCCGTTCGGCACTGTATGTGGTAAGGATGGAGGACAAATTCAGCCCAAAGCTTCCTCATTTATGCTTCCCAAAACAATACAGGAAACAAAGCCATCCTTTGACATTTGCACTTTTCCGAATTCTGCGGTGCAATTCTCTAGCCAAGCGGTGTGTACAAAAATGCACATACAGTGGTACCTCAGGTTAAGTACTTAATTCCTTCCGGAGGTCCGTACTTAACCTGAAACTGTTCTTAACCTGAAGCACCACTTTAGCTAATGGGGTCTCCTGCTGCTGCCGCACCGCCGGAGCACAATTTCTGTTCTCATCCTGAAGCAAAGTTCTTAACCCGAGGTACTATTTCTGGGTTAGAGGAGTCTGTAACCTGAAGCGTATGTAACCTGAAGCGAATGTAACCCGAGGTACCACTGTACTAGGGTAAAATGTGCACACAGATGCATACAATGGTGACAACAGCACACAACATGTATTGTATTAGGGGAAACTGTTTTGCAAAAATGTGAGTTTTCGGGGAAATTGCATACAAAAGTTTGTGCATATCGTGGGAAATTCGCACTAAAATGCTGGTGAATGTTCATGTGAATTTTTTAAAAAACATAAACCGCTATGGAAATGGATGAAATGGAGAACCCAACTTACAGGTCCTCACTCCTGTGTGAGTCAAGTGACTCATGCAAGATCATGAGCCCCCATAAAGCCCTTTTTTCAGGCAGAACACCCAAAAACATGTGCTTTTGGGCACCATGCCTGAAAAAAGTGCAGCCTGAAATTGCACGAGATTGCAACGGCCATTTTGGCCTCTGTCGTCTTGTGTGTGAGAGAGAAAAGAATGCCACTTTTTTTCTATGTGAGTTTACTTGGACTTACTCCTTGGTAATTGGGTATAGAATTGCAGTCTTAGTATTATTACTTGTATCCTAGGCCTCAGAGCAAGATACATGGGATCCCTTCCACCCAAGACATCACCCACCTTGGTACTGGCTGGGTCAAAATCTGCAAAACTGCAGAGATGGCACTACATCCGTTACCTTCAGACCTTTCTCCAGGCCTCTGTTCATTCTTAAATCTTGGTTCAAGTCAGAACATCCAGTACTGAAACTTTTATGCAACATCGTCTTATAAAGATTCTTTTTATTCCAGCCAGACACAAGATCCCAGGAGAAACTAGAGAGATTCCTATTTTCAGCGTGGCTTACAATTACTTTCCATCTTGTTAGGTTCTCAACAAAAATGTACCTAGTGTCAACTGGGGTTATTTCGGCAGGAAATGACCTTCCCATCTGGATTTTGGACACAGATTGCACGCTAGAATCCATTTCTGGTTTGCAGTTCTCCCATGTTTGCATCAGAATGACACGTATTATGCTGTTTCAAATGTAGCACTAGCATGCTTCTCTCAAATTTGGAATGTGCATAACATGCAAATATTCGCCAAGGCAATTCCAGTTTAGGAGCTTGTGTCCGTCGCAAATCCCAGCCAACTGCTTCTGCTGGTTGTCCAGCCAAGTGCCAGACCACCAAGGAGCATGTTTTCTCGAAGTTGCCCTGAATGTAGGTGGCCATTTTCCCTCTGAGTCAGCATGGAGTCCCAAGCCTAGAATTGTGTTGGGAGATCACAGCTTCAGAAGGTGGCAGTCTTCAAAGAAACCCAAAAAGCATTGCAAACATTGTGGCCAGTTGCAGTTCTTCAGGATTAGGGTAGCTGACCCTGGGGTCCTGACCATAATCCAACTTTAGTGTCTATGCTCTGGCTCTGTAATTTACAACAACACTGTTGCTCCACATATATGAAGTATTTAGCATCTTCAATCTTCACTGACTGCTTTTAGAGCTGTCTGCAAATGACCTATCAAAATTTTCCCACTTTTTTAATGGGCAGAAAACAAAATATGAGGGAACATTTCACTAACTTTCTCCTGGAGAAGGAGAAGTTCTCCAACAGTTTCTCAAAGTTGAGGATCCCACCACAGCTTCCTTCTTTTTTTTAACCTAGGTTGTATTGTTTTCCCCTTGCTGCTGCTGGAACTGTGTTGGCAACCGAGCCACCATTTTGTTTCATCCACAGTGCCGCAACCTAGTGTCATTTTGGGCATTGTGAAAATTTGAAATGCATTTTGAAGGTTGGAGAAACTTTGGATAAGTATTTTGATGGAGGAGCTGGGGAAACTCTTTTGAGGCTACTGAAATTTCTCAGGAGAAGGGGGTACTTATCAAAAGGAAGTACTTCTTCACAGCCTGCACAATTAATCTACGGATGTCCCCTTGCCAAAGGATTTGGTGATGGCAGCTTGTTCAGATGGACTTAAAGATGGTTCAGATGGTGATTAGACAAATTCACAGAGGAGAAGTCTATCAGTAGTTATTATTTATGACAGCTCTATGCAACCTCAGTGTTCAGAAATAGTTTGCCAATGAATAATATTTACTGGGGAGCAACTCAGGAGGATATTGTTGCCCTTATGTCCTGCTTGTGGGCTTCCCATAGGCATCTGATTGGACAGTGTGGAAAACAGGATGTTCAATGAGATCAAGGGTGAGGAGCCTATGGTCTTCCAGATGCTGTTGGACACCAATTCCCATCAGCTCCAGCCAATATGGGATGATGGAACTTGTAGTCTTGCATCACCAGAAAGGTCTCCTATGCAAAGTGCATTGAACACTTTAAAAAGTGCCCTCTAAATGATAATTAAAATATGCTGTTAACTGTTGATTGAGAAAATAGTACAGATGTCTATTTTAATGCAACGTATGCTTATTTGCAGCAGCTTCATGCAGAAATAACATCACAGGTGAAGTGGCCCTTTTGATGTCAGAGTTATTTCTAATTCACATTCAAATGACTTCACTCTGTTTGTAGAGAGCATTACAGGAGGAAATAGAGAAATTCTCACTCCATCCTTTTGCAATTTCTGCCTCCCCCCCCAAAAAAAAGAAAAAGGGAAAAAAACACCACGTTCTGTTTTTTTAAAAAAAAACCACCCAACTAATGTTCCCGATATTTAGTTTAATTTAAACCCAGACCATCATTATGCAGCTCGGCATCCGAACCTATTCATCTCTGGTTCAAACCTTCAATTAAGTGGAATGATCCAAAACTCTGGGCACTAAAATGGCACTGTGTGTTTATAAACGAAATCTGTGACTAGAAAAATGTTGAAGTTTGGAGAATTTCTGGTAAGAGTCCACTCAATGACATCATTCAAGGGAAGCAGTGATTGGCTGGTGGAGGGTAAAAATAGTGCTTATATCCCACTAGGATGGCCGAGAACAAACAGACGAACTGTTAAATCTCTGTCCCCTCACTCCTTTGAGACAAGCCTGTAAACTCTCAGGACTGCAAGCTGGTAAGTGACTGGCAACTGTAATTTTCTCTCCTTTTTAGACCACGGATTTCTGGATTTCTGACTCTAGCTTTGAGGTAACCTATGTTTCGTTTTGTAGGTGCAAATTTATCAAGAGTACAATTTCTCTTACTTAAATCATTCTCTTGCTAGCCAGAAATTGCTTAAACAGAATAAGACCTGGAATGTTTTACATTTTACAAGCTAGTAGTATTTCGTAGCTCTTTGGCTTCAAAGATGCTTGGCTGAACTTTATTTTACATCATTACTAGTGGGTGGAGGGAGGGCAGGAAGTCCAAAATTATTAACAACCACAATAGCAAAAGTTTTCTCTAGCTCTATGTAATGAGCCTGTGATAATACATCCAGTAATAATACTTAGCATTTATTTAGCATTTTGTGCATGTTCAGAGTATTCTCCATTCATTTACTCAGCAAACTATACATTACTGAGTAGGTCACTGTCATTCTCCCAGCCATCTGTAGACAAGGCTGAGCCTAGCAGGTAACTGTCTTGCTTAAAGCTACTTGGGGTTCCTCAAACATCACATCAGCCACGACCTCAATAGGAGGCCATAAGCAACGCACTGTCTATGAGAACTCATCTGCTGTATGGAGGAAGTAAAATAAATGACAAGGGACTTCCTGGATCAATCTTTATATTAACCTTCCCTAACCAGGTGCCCTCCCCACCCAATGTTTTAGACTACAGCTCCTATCATCCCCTTCTGGTTGGGGCTGATGGAAGTTGTAATCCAACAACAGGTGGAAGGCACCAAGTTGTGAAGATTTTATGCTGAGAAAACCAAACTAGGAATGTGGGTGCCATCAATTACTTTAGACCGTTTATTGAGGGGCCTTGGTCTATTTTAATGAAGTGAATGCATATAAAGCTGTAACCATTGTGATTTATTCCAGAATATTCAAAACTTGTTTACCCAGCCCCCGTACTATGATTTCAATCCTTACTGGCAAGGAACTTACCTAACATGGGTGGCTAACTCCCAAATTCAAGGCCTGAAGTTTTCTGGCTTCCCTAGACTCCACCAATTTTTATTGTAGTGGCAAAGGGAGGGGGACGCAGAACTGGGGTAGGCAGTCATCAGTCATCAGATTGATTATTTGAGCGGAGAGGAGACGTTAATTCACCCTGATCAGTTGAGGAAGAGGAGGAGCTGTGTTCAAGAGAGCATGTGGGTAGCCACACCCATTATTGGCAATGTCTGCCACTGACATGCGGGACACGGGTGGCGCTGTGGGTTAAACCACAGAGCCTAGGACTTGCCGATCAGAAGGTCGGCGGTTCGAATCCCTGCGACGGGATGAGCTCCCGTTGCTCGGTCCCTGCTCCTGCCAACCTAGCAGTTTGAAAGCACATCAAAGTGCAAGTAGATAAATAGGTACCACTCCGGCGGGAAGGTAAGCAGTGTTTCCGTGCGCTGCTCTGGTTCGCCAGAAGCGGCTTAGTCATGCTGGCCACATGACCCAGAAGCTGTATGCCGGCTCCCTCAACAATAAAGCGAGATGAGCGCCACAACCCCAGAGTCGGCCACGACTGGACCTAATGGTCAGGGGTCCCTTTACCTTTACCACTGACATGAGATCTCCAATAATTGGTCAAGGATGACCTTTGGGTCAAAAAATAGCCGCTCCTGCTGCCTTATATCAAAAGTGAAGTTGTTAAGGAATGGATTGGCATATCAGTCTGTTAACAGGGCTGGATGACTGGAATGAGATAAAGATATCTACTTCTCTCAACCTTCCCCACAGCTGGCCCATGGAATCGGTCCAGAGTTGGTGTTTTGAGGTTTGAGGAGCACCAGCCTCATTCAATTAACTTTGTATTACTTCCTATCCCACTGAGATCCATGGAGCTGTTCCAGGACAGCTGTTCCTCACAATACCACTGCCAAATTCTCAAAAATAATGGGTAGTTGGAGCTACAGTGAAATAAGAGATGCCTATTATATCACATGAGGCTATGATGGTCTACATTACATGATAGGATGATGATAACATAATAGATGCCTATACTATTACATGTGATTATGATAGGATCAAGAGTTGCTTTTGAGTATAGGACATGTTTGGCAGCCATATTTCGGGGGGGGGGCTTTTTAAAAATTCCATCTTGACAGCAAATGTGAGGTCAAGTACAACATTTTTTGTGTCTCTGATTTGCTTAAGTTTCCTCTGCTGCAAAGAAATAGCAACTTCACGGTGCAAAACAGCCATTCTCATCGCATGTATAAAGACTGGTGGTATATTGGTGATGAAGCGTGTTGGTCACACTGAAACATGACCAAGGGAGAGAGGAGGAGGGGCACCAGATGAAGGGAACAGATCATATATCAATGCAATAGCAGCAGCCCGTTTCAAACCTGGTACAAGCAGGCAGCAACCTCAGCCAAGGGTCTACCATTGTTGAGGCCGATGGCCTAAATTCCCTTTTCCAGCAGGGTGGCTGCCTCTGGGACTGCTCATAGTGCCTCAGAGCAACATCACATTGTTGTGGAGCACTGTGAGCAATTGCAAAGGCACTCACCTCTGCCCTTGCCCTCTCCTCCACCTGCGGAGCTTCTACCATGTCCAAGCAGAAATATATAAGGGGAGGGACCATTCACCAACACTGGGAGGGGAGGCCATCAGCATGGTAGGCCATACCAGTCCAAGGAACATTGCTGCCTGAGGCAAAGGAGGACAAGACGGTTCCTGCCCCAATTCCACAGACATAAACCACAACCAGCCAGAACTGGTAGCTTTCTTAGCACTGCCCAGAGCACAGCATCCTCCATCTATCTGAAGTAGGCTAGCTTAGTGGGTTCATGGCAAAGCGTGCATGGCCTACATAACATCTTCTGAGGCCCTCCTTCTTGTGCCTCCTCCTTGAGAGGTCCAGAGGGTGGCAACATGAGAACGGGGCCTTCTCTGCAATGGCTCCCCGTCTGTGGAATGCTCCCCCCAGGGAAGTTCACTTGGCGCCTTCATTATACACCTTTAGGCGCCAGGCAAAAATGTTCCTTTTTAACCAGGCCTTTGGTTGACCTGATTGACATCCTGTACCCTTTTAAAATGTTGCTTTTGGAGGGAGGTATAGTTTTCACTTTGATTTTATATATTGGGATCTTTTCTGTGAACCACCCTGAGACCTCCGGGTATAGGGCGGTATATAAATTCAATTAACAACAACAACAACAACTCTGTCCTCCGACACTTTACCTTAGCTCCCTGTCCCCTCAGCATCTGATGGTGGGGGGTTAGCTGGATTTGGCCCTGAGTTTTTGAAGGATGGGTCTAATACTCTCACCTTCTTGGTCTTTGGCTCTTAGTCAAGAGGCTGCAACGCTCTGTAAGTTTGCCAAGAAACGGGCATGTAGGCTCTGTTAGAAACTTAGGAAATTGCTTTATACAGAGTCAGATCATTGGTCCATCTAGCTCAATTCTCTCTACACTGACCAGGATTTCTCAATGAACACGTGGAGGTCATTGGTGGGCCCAGTGGACACAGCCTTGTTTCCTCTTCCATGTGTTTACTCTACACACATTTATTGTGTGAATAGGACAGTGTAAATAACACCTGTCATGTATAAATGCTTGGTTTCCCAACCTAGAAGATTCACAAGTGTATTTCCTTTTTTTATTTCCAGAAATCAGAAAAAATGAAGGCAGCCCTAATCTTCCTCTGCATTTTGGGAATAGCTTGCGCCTTCTCGGTGAGTAAAATCAGCAGTTATTTACGTAGCACAGGATGCATTGTGAACATCTACTTCAATGACACTTATTGCAACTGTTTCTGAAGGGTACTGCCCCTTCCATTCTGTGTTTTTGCATCTAGCAATTGGATTCCCTGCCAGCTGGCCCTGCCTGCTGGTGGACCATTGAAATGCTACAAGAAAACTCTGTGTATATTGGCAATATGCCTGTCTCTTGCTCAGGTCACACAGCCATATGCAAACAGAACGGGTGTGTGTGTGGATAAGTTGGCAGGAGGTCCCCAGTCGGGACTGGTCATGGATTGATGTCCGAGTTGCCTAGCCACAGCCACAACCACAAAAGTCATGGTTGAGGAGAAAGACATACCAATATCATTCATGAGACAAAATCAAACAGCTGCCGCTTAGCATCCAAGGAGGATGTGTACAAGGAGCCTTCCCATCCTGCTCCAGGGGTCCTCTGCTTCACAGCTCCATCTCTTCTCCTTGACTTCTGAAATATACTCGGAGTCGAGAGTGGATTTCATGCTTTTTATTCAGCCCATAGTGGTGAGGAGGAATGGAATTTTCCCCAGAATGTCTGCTTTATATACATTATTTACACAATGGGCCTCATATGATTGGCTAATTCTGGGATTGTCCTGTAGGCCAATCATGTTGCAGATTCACTTCTACCTGGAACTGGATTGGGTGGCTCCTGCGGACCAATCAGACTGCTGCATTTTGGGTCCTATTGTTCTAGAACCAATCAGACTGCTGCATTCTGAATCCTATTGTTCTAGGACCAATCAGACTGCTGCATTTTGGATCCTATTCAACTCAGTACATAACTCTCTCTCTCTCTCTCTGAGAGAATAAATGGGTGGTGGATGAATAGGATACACTTGTGTGTCAATTTGAATAGATGGATGGGAGCTGCTGCTTTGAACTCCCGTGACAAATAACCCCCAAGGGAATGTGGCCCTTGAGTGGGTGGGTGAATTTGTATCCCACCTAGAGCTTTGATTATTTGCAGCTAACTCACAGAAGTGAAAATATCACCACCTTTGGGAATGCAAGATAATTCCATGGGAAATGGAAATGTGACCAGAAATTGCTGCAATTCACATGTTCATCTGAGGTTAGGAATAGAAATCATGGAACAGAATATAAGCAAAATTGGCCCTGTCTTTTTCAGTCTGCAAATGTTTCTGATGTTTCCCTTCCAGTGAAATGCATTGAAATTAATTACATAATTGATTTGATTGCTTTTGGCCACAGCAAATAGCAAGGTGACTAATGTAGGTTGTAGAAGAAGCTGAACTGCAGCAAAATGGAAGCAACTCTGGTGGCAACAACAACAACACGGGATGGGGTGGAAATCTCTGGCTTCTTATATCCCTGCACATAGTACATTTTACAGTTTAGAATGATATATTTATTTCTCTTATCACACTGCTGCTCTTTTCTATATCCCATCCAACTCCATCCTACAGATATAAAGAGAGGTCCATCCCACTACAGATAATGAATGAAAGAAAGGATAACTGTTTTGGTTCTCTGCTCAGCAGAAATAGCTTTGATCTATGAAGGCCAATCCTGCATACATCACTAGGTGTCACTCTAGTATTGTTGTTTAGTGTCTATGTGGTGGTGGTGGTGGTGGTAGGAGGGTGAAGGTAATGTAGAAGCACACAGCACTTTAGTGCAACGTATGGACAAAATACAATTACCACAACACAACCCCAGATCAGAAGCCTGAAAGTGAGGACGAAATAAGGAACACTTTCCTTTCTATTGTGGATATGTGTTTCACCTAGGAATCACTAAGGCCTGCACCCAAACACAGCTAAGCAAGCAGGGGAAAAAAGGAAAATCACCACTGACTTAAGTAATCTCTTTTTTTCTTGCAGGTAAAAAACTTCAGAAGAAGATTCAAAGCAGAGGATTCTGAAGAAAATGCAGTATGTTGTCAACTAAATCAAATTCTCGGTTCAAAATGAAATGTGTCAATGCTTTCCTTAAATTCGACAGCTGAAATTCTTCTATCTTTTTTTCTGACAGGTATTCAAGAACAGATATAGGTATTTTCTTTATAGGTACCCCTACCTCTACCCACCTGTAAAGAGATATCAGGTAAATGCAATTCCTTTTTTAAATGCCAAACCCGAATTTTTTAAAATGTTAGAACTATTACTGAGACACGAAATAAAGGCAAATACAGACGCTGAGTTAGAGGCCCTTTTGAGCCTAATTAATTATTATATGATGGCTCTAGTGTTTTGCCTCTTTGTAGTAGCGACTGGTGTCCATTGGGATTGGTGTGGCGGAATGCTAGGAGGCCAACAGTAGGAGAAGTCAGAGCCAATAAGAGGCACAAACAAGAAATTATTGTTTTGCTGTCGTTCTCCTCCCTTCTGAGTTCTATAATGGCAATCCTGAAATTAAGGAGGAGGAAGCCACAGCTACTGCCACCTTCTGGACTGGATGTAGGTAAGCAGGCAGACAAGTAGGAGTTGGCTAAGGGCAGAATGAGGTTGCTTGAACAGTGCACCATTCCATACCATTCAACATCAGTCATCATCATTTGTAATTAATAATAATAATAATAATAATAATAATAATAATAATAATAATTTTATTATATATACCCCACCCATCTGATTGGATTGCCACAACGATTCTGGGCTGCTTCCAACACATATGAGAACATAATAAAACATTAAACATTAAAATCTTCCCTATACAGGGCTAACTTCAGTTGTCTTCTAAAGGTTGTATAATTGCTTATCTCCTTGGTTCGGGGGGTCACATAACTCCAGTGCTTTTTTTTCTAAAAAAATGTTTAGGGGTACAGTCATACCTCGGGTTACAAATGCTGCGGGTTGCACGTATTCGGGTTGTGGACCGCGCCGAAACAGGAAGTACCAGAACAGGTTACTTCCGGGTTTTGGCGCTTGCACATGCACAGGAACACAAAATGATGTCACGCGCATGCGCAGAAACAGCGAATCGTGTCATGTGCGTGCGCAGAAGTGGTGCTTCAGGCTGCGAACTCTGTGGGTTGTGAACGTGCCTCCCGCACGGATCATGTTCGCAACCAGAGGTATGACTGTACTCTCATTTTGACTCAAGAAAATCACCATTTTATAGTTCAAATCGGGGGAAATAAATACAGTAAACGGACAAAAGTACAAAGATTCACAAAATGTTTAGGGGTATGTGTACCCCCAGGAGAAAAAGCACTGCATAACTCTATACCCTCCAACATTTCTCTGATGAAAATAAGGATGTCCTAAGGAAAAGCAGGACATTCCAGGACCAAATCTGAAACCAGGACTATCCCTGGAAAACAGGGTCTGCCATTCACCCTAATAGACCATCTCCATCTATGTGTAGCCCTCAGAAATGACATACAAGTCACAGAACCATGAAACCCACAACCCCTATGTGAAATCTCTTTTGTAATTTCAGGTCCTTGCCACATACACCACAAAAAAAGGTGTGTGTGTGTTTAGAATTTTGGAATTTTAAACTGGTCCCTGTGAGATCAGTGATGATGTCCCAGGGAGGCAGTGCATGAGATACTTGCCTCATGCCTCTGAATACAAGTCACAATATTTCTTATAATAACAACTTCCACTGTAAAGATAGGAAACAAAACCTTTGCCTGCAGCTATTCACATGGCAGTTTCATATGGAGGAGTCCTGATCATTGTCTCTTGAATAGGGATGGAAGGATCTGACAATTTTGGTTCCCTTCAGTATCTCATTTCCCCCCAATCTTATTCAGTTCTCCACATTTCTTTAGCATTTTGGGAGGGGGGGAGTTGTGTGTGGAAAAAATCCTCATGAAATTTCCTTAAGAATTTTCCTAATAAACAGATTATTTTTTTATGTCGTTTTGACCAATGTACACATTTTTTTGCAAGCCATTTCTCAACACATTTTTGCATGTTATTTTCACAACTGGATTTAATTTATGCATGCTTTCACCTAAGTAATATGCATTTTTGTAGACATTAATTTGTTGGAGAAGTGCATTGCAAAATTTGGATTACTGTGAATGTCAAAGGACAGCTGTATTTCAGGTCTCATATTGTTTAAGTAAGTTCAGGTTCCCCTTGAAAAGCAAACAGAATTGACATTGTCCTTCCACCCCTACTCTTGCATGTAAGAGAGAGATTCCAGCTGGGGCAGGGGGACGCTAATTACATGTTTTCAAGGATAGCTCATGCAAGAAGCCTAAAAATGGTCCTACTTCTGGGAATGTTGTGCCGGCAGAATAGTGGTTTGGCATGTCTCTTGAGTACAGAGATATTTTTGTGCTTCACTGTGTAGAAGATGAATCCTGTTCATATCTTTCTTGTTTGCCTCCTCATAAAAAACAGGCATGGCATTTAGGTTAAGGCCAATATAGACATACAACCTAAACATCTGTAGACTGCTTGGGTGTCTACGTACACTGTTCAGACCCTTAACGCTTGTAATGGGATAACATTTCCTAACCTAAAACGCAGGATGCTTCTTTGACATTCCTGATCTTTATATGGGTGATAGGAAGAAACTGACATATCTCCCCGCCCCCCTTGAGAGCATTGCCAAGGTGCAGATTGCTACGTGAGCTGAGAAGTGTGGTCTAGCCCATGGCACTAAAAAGGGGTCTGAAGGCATAATAGGCAGGTCTACGGTTGAAGTTCAGTGGGCCTGTCGCCATATAAAAAGCCTGCATGGAAGTCTCTCTGGGCATCAGATGTATGATTCTCTGAGCTCTTTGGCTGAAGGTCAGATGCTGAGCAGCATCCAATTTTCATAATCCTTGCTTCTTTTTTTAAGTCTAGACGCATAATTTTAGATAGATAGATGATAGATAGATAGATAGATAGATGATAGATAGATGATAGATAGATAGATAGATGATAGATAGATAGATGATAGATAGATGATAGATAGATAGATAGATAGATAGATAGATAGATAGAGATAGATAGATGATAGATATAGATAGATAGATAGATAGATAGATAGATAGATAGATAGATAGATAGATGATAGAGATATAGATTAGATAGATAGATAGATAGATGATAGATAGATAGATAGATAGATAGA
>JAXCMG010000014.1:44460333-44471998 GCA_034642415.1 Podarcis siculus | reverse complement strand
AGATAGATAGATAGATAGATGATAGATAGATAGATAGATAGATAGATAGATGATAGATGTCAGCCAAAAATGTCCCCCTTTGGCTGATTAATATTCTACAACCTTTTAAATGTGTATATGGGTTATTGTTTTACTGTTTTGTTTTTAATAATTACTTGTTTTTATCCTGTGTTTTATTCTGTGAACCGCCCTGAGATCTTATCATGAAGGGCTGTCTATACAGTGGTACCTCTGGTTACGAACTTAATTCATTCCAGGGGTCCGTTCTTAACCTGAAACCGTTCTTAACCTGAGGTACCACTTTAGATACCCGCTGCCACTGGTTCATGATTTCTGTTCTCATCCTGAGGTAAAGTTCTTAACTCGAGGAACTACTTCCAGGTTAGCGGAGTCTGTAACCCGAAGTGTTTGTAACCCGAGGTGTTTGTAACCCGAGCTACCACTGTAAATCTCATTAAAAAAGAAATAACTTTCACAGTATCAGCAGGACAAAGAACAAACCAGAGACATTCTGGCTTTAAACTTTGAATGTGGAGCCTCATATTTATGCATAACAAGCATGTGGACTACCAAGCTCCTTCTGCACTATACATGTACTGTATTTTTCCCTCTATAAGACACACCAGACCATAAGACGCACCTAGTTTTTGGAAGATGAAAACAAGAAAAAAAATATTCTGGATCCAGCGGGATTGCTGGACAGCCAGCAGGATCGCTGGACAGCGATCCCACTGGCTGTCCTGGCTTCTTGCTTGGCCACGCGCAGCCTCTCCTGGGCAAGGGGAGCCTTCATCCCCTGCCCGGGAGGCTGCGCGCAGCTAAGGCTCCCCCAAGATCTGCACTCCCTTTAAAGAGTGCACGGAGTGTGTGTGCGGCTCTTGGGGGATTTTCCCCATGGAGGGAGAAGGCCCCAAGAGCCGCACACATGCTCCACATGGCTCTTTAAAGGGAGCACTGAGCAGAGCCTCCCACCTGCATTTGCCCCATAAGACGCACACACATTTTCCCCTTACTTTTTAGGAGGGGAAAAGTGCGTCTTATAGAGCGAAAAATCCGGTAATTCCCAGATTGGTTTAAAAATCAATCCCTTTTCCCAAGGACATCTGGGAATAGTAGTTCTGTGAGGGGAATGGGGTGCATGTGTGTCTCCCGAAAATTCTCATCACCCTTAACAAATTACAGTTCCCAAGATTCTTTGGGGGAAGACGTGACTATTTAAAGTGGGTTGATACTGCTTTAAATGTATAGTGCAGATGGGATTGTTGCTGTTTGGGGTGTGTGGGGTTTTTTTTTCTGAGAACTGAAGTTGACCGTTTACATGTGTACAATTCAGCACTCTGTTTTGTGATAGAAATACGGGAAATGCCTCACAATTGTATCTCTTTTTAGTTTAACAGTGACTCATCCGAAGAAGGCTATGGTGGTGATAGTTCAGAAGAGGAAGAGGAGGAGGAGGAAGAAGAAGGGGTAAGAGACATGTTTGGCATTGGTCACAACAAACCAAGGAGCGTAAGAAAACAACCAGGATTGTTTTTACAGACTGTACTCTGCGAGCGTCCATGGTGACGATTACTAACTGCCCACAAGTTTCCATTCTGGTTCCTCGCAATATTTTTCAAGTCTCAAGTCATCTAAACAAGAAGTAACCCTTAAAGACACAGAGAGAAATTGTGAGAGCCAAAGGTTTACAGACAGATGTGACTTTTGTCCATTTATACCAATGCAGCTGTTATGGTCCTCAGGTGAACCATTCAATAATATTTTGTTCTTCAGTACTTGGGCAGAACAGCTTTAATTCACCCTCAGATATTCTTTTATAAGCATAATCACATAACTAAAGAATTATGATTTAAAGAAACACCTTGTGATATATACGATCGAGATATCATCCAAAACCAGTTGGGAGTGCATTTTGTGATATCAGTTTCATAATTTTTGACCTGGCAATATATTGTGAATCATGATGTGTGTGAGGACTGGATGACATATCATCCAAAGCAGATTTGAAGTCCATATTGTGACATTGGTTTCATAATTTTTGACCTGGCAATTTATTGTGAATCATGGTGTGTGTGTGTGTGTGTGTGTGTGTGTGTGTGTGTGTGTGTGTGATGCAAAAATCACAATGTGGGGAAAACCATGAAGCCAGCCAATGCCTCTACATAGCTCCATCCTTATTTCAAACATTGTGATATACATTTGTACCTTGGTTGACAGATGCCTTGCAACTTGAACGTTTTGACTCCTGAATGCCGCACACCGGAGTGAGTGTTCCAGTTTGCGAACATTCTTTGGAACCTGAACATCTGACACAGCTTCCGTGGCTTCCGATTGACTGCAGGAAGGTTGTGCAGCCAATCGGAAGCCACACTTTGGTTGCCAAACATTTTGGAAGTCAAATGGACTTCCTGAATGGATTCCATTCGGCTTCCGAGGTACAACTGTATTGGTATATTAGAAGTTTAGTTGGTGATATATTGCGATGTTGAAAACCAGATATCACTTCCTACATCAAGAAAATAGTTATGTTAAGGAGGAAGGTTCAGCCTAGCCTTTCCCCTGCTTCTCCGCCTGCTCCCTCAACTGTACAAAGTCTACTCAATCCACAACCTGGTAGAATCCGGGAAGGGCTTTCCCACTACTCCTCAGCCCCACTGTAATCAATAGGACAGGCATAGGCAAACTCGGCCTTCCAGATGTTTTGGGACTACAACTCCCATCATCCCTGACCACTGTTGGCTAGGGATGATGGGAGTTGTAGTCCCAAAACATCTGGAGGGCCGAGTTTGCCTATGCCTGCAATAGGACTTAGGTCTCCTTAAGCCAGTGGACTTGAGTCTTATTTCCTTTGGATTGTCCCCAGAGAGCCATCCACAACAAGACCCACCTCAGTCAAACAGAAAGCAAGCCCATCGACACAAAAAGGGACAATGTGTCCACAAAGAGCAATGGTCCCTGACACAGGCCCTGGCGTATTTGCAGTGTTGGCTGTTATGCATCTTCTCCATGTTTGTATTTACCTCAGGACCGTGTTAGCTCCCTGAGAGCCGATATAATCTCCTAAGTAAATATGTATCTTGGTATACATGTTATTTGGGGAACACATATTTTACCTGAACAGCCTGGAATAGCTTCTTCATTTCAGTGCCGTTATGGTCTCTTGGGTCAATATGTGCTTAGACACAAGAGTATTTATAAAAAATGATTTTTTTTGGCCTGACTTGGATGTCAAAAGCTACAAGAGTGCCACTATGTCCTATTGTACTTTGGGGGCAGATGTTTTCTCCCATGTAAATGAAGTTCCTGCATAAGAATCATAACTTTACACACATTTGTCTCAAGCTCTGAGCCTTCTGGGTCCACTCTGTTAGGGTGTTGTTTCTATGAACAGTTATTGGGCTGGGTCTAAGTTAAATGTGGGCTTCACCATCTCACCCAACCTTTTACTATTTCTCTGGTTACTAGAGAAAGCCTTGTTGGCTTTCCCCCAAAAGGCTCTTTCATAGGTTCTCTGTGGCTTCAGCAATGGGGATTTACTTCTGAGTAGGGTTCTCCTTGTCACCATGACAATTAGCCAGCTCTCCTGAGGCGCAGGCCCTGAGATTTAGGGGCAGAATCTGAAAACTAGAGGGTGAGACTCGATGGATCATAATGTGGAGCCTGGTAGGATAAGGGCAGAGCAGAGCAGTGCCTGGTGACTGAGGGCAAATGATGGCACCTGGTGGATCAGAAGAAGTGCCAGATTGGGCTTCCAGGTGAAGCAACCTGGTGGCAAGAGTTATAAGAAACAATTATTTTAGGGAGACAAACACCTTGTTTTGCATCCTAACTTCTTGCTGTGTGAACAGAAGGAGCTTCTGGTCATAGAAGGAGAGTTGGATGGGTCCCTAATAAAAAGTTAACCTCCTGTCTTTAATTAGGCAATCCCCCTTTCTCTCTTAAAGCACATGGCTTCCCCTAAAGAATCCTGGGAATTGTAGTTTTACACCATCAGAAAGCTACAATTCCCAGCACCTTTAACTACAGTTCCCAAGTTTTCTGGGGAAAGGAGTTGTCTCTCTTGGCTGTTGGTGGTGCAAAGCCACAAGCAGTCTCTACACACGTACAAGGGTTTGTGTGAAAGAGTGTACACTTGTTGATTTGTACAGCTCAGCTGTCGTGTACACAGGGCACACAAACTGTACACCCAGTGAAATTTACATGTGAATGACTCCACAAGCATGCAGCTCAACTATCTGTGTACACGGGTATAGACTGTACACTTATTGAATATATTGTATGAACACCATAAAATGTACCAAAGTGCCTTTAGAAATATGTATTTTAGGATAAAAATAAATGTGTACAGTGAGATAAAGTATACTGATAAATGCATCTCTTGTGAGAAAATACATTCAGAAATATATATTTAGATACAAATTTGCACACAGATTTTTTTTAAATGGCAGATTTATGCAGAAACAGGATGGGATGGAGATTCTGATTCTTCTCTTGAAGAAGATGGTCAAAGCACTAAAACTTCATTCATATATATATGTGTGTGTGTGTGTGTGTGTGTGTATCTACGAAAGCAAATATATATATATATATATATATATAGTGTGTTTAATACTTGCTGTAAACTGCCATGAGTATAGTCTTTAAAATGGAAAGGTGGAAACTGTCTTTCCAAAGAAGCAAACAAACAAATAATCCTTGCAGTTGGCCACCCTAATTACAACAGAATAGGGCTTTAGAGGTAAAGATCTATTTATTACCAGCTCTGCCAGGCTGTAATTTGCACACATGAGAGGCAATTATCCTGTGTCAATGCTTTTTTGGGGGGCGGGAGCAGGAGGTCTGAACATCAGGGCCAATGTTTGCACTGTACCCTCTGTCCATAATATATTTTGTTGGGAAGCATTTAGTAATTAGAATGGTATGGAGAAAACTACTCTAAAACACAATTGACTAAATGTATGTGGATTAAAAATATATATATCCAAAGAGGTGGAGGTGTAAATTAGGGATTTTAAAACAAACAAAGTGGGGAGGGGGAATTGAAGACATGTGGGGCTGCAAGTGGGAAATAGTAGGTAGTTAGCACAGTCATAGAATCATAGAATTGTAGAGTTGGAAGGGACAACGAGGGTCCTCTAGATCTTTTGAATTAGGTTGCAAAATCTTACCAATCCTGGTAAGACTTACATTGCAAACAGTCCTTCAAGGGTGGATGGAAATGCACTAAATGAAAACATTATATTTCCTGATAATTTTTTATTGCGATCTTAAGACACTTTAAGTCATTTGAAAATATGTTCAAAGGAACAATGGAAAAAATCGCATAGAAGCCTCCAGTTGACTGTAGTAGCTGACAGCTGCTACAGGGATCTGCGGTGCTTCATTACATCCCTTCCTTCAGAGCTGTTGCTCACCTATTTACTTATCCTGGCAGTACTTCCTTGTTCCTCCACTCATCTGTCAGGTGCTGACAAGGATGTAAGTGGCAGTAATGCAATACTGCAGTTGAAAGAGGGCTCTTGGGATTCCAAGCTGCCACAACAGACAGCTGGAGGCTTCTATTCAGAAGCCTCAGTATGCAGAAAAGCAGAATTGTCACTTGCAAACATTCAGAAAGCACCACTGTATTTCTCGGATCCATCTCAATAGTTTTGCTGCTGGCTATGTCCAGCCTCGACAAAAGCAGAACCTCAGGAACATTTAAACAAACAAGAACACTATAATTGCTTTTTATAGAGGTTGTGATGCTCTCAGATTGCTATCCAAATAGCCAGCCACACCATGCAATTTTGCAAGTTCTCGCAACAGAGAAGAAAATAACGTAGGTTTTTACTGGCACTGCACGACATCTTATTTTAAGTGTTTTAACCGCTTGATCCTAAGAACTACTGCCCCGGCACAGAAGTACTTAGCTTGCTCTGACCAACAGCAGTGCCAGAGCAATGCTGCAAAACATGATGTTATGCCAGTATGCGGTGAGGTTTTGCTAGCATTGGGGGCACTGGTGCCAGTGCAAATGTTTGAGATCAGGTTTGATCCAGGACCTGAGGTTCACTTTCCCAGTTCACCCTTCAAATATCAGGTGCCTTGATGACAGCTGTAGCAGAAAGTGCCCTAACCCCCCATCTCTCAGTCAAACTAATTTAAATCTTTAAATGTGTGTGCATCCGGCCCAATCGCCTTCTAAATGCGGCCCGCGGACGGTCTGGGAATCAGTGTGTTTTTACATGGGTAGAATGTGTGCTTTCATTTAAAATGCATCTCTGGGTTATTTGTGGGGCATAGGAATTCGTTCATTTCCCCCCAAAAAATACAGTCCAGCCCCCCACAAGTTCTGAGGGACAGTGGACCGGCCCCCTGCTGAAAAAGTTTGCTGCCCCCTGCTCTAGAATAAATACCAGGTGCTAGTTGTGATTCCACAATGCAACATGTGTGCATTTGGATCATCATTCCAATATTAGCCTGGAAACATTTTTTTCAAGCTTTGTTTTTTATATATATATAAAATATGGTTAGCAGTTTCCATTTCATTTGATCTGGCATGTGGATCTATCTATCAGCCGTCTCGTTCTCTGTCTGTCTGATGGAATCTGCACACATGTTAAAAACATTGTGAAAATGCTTTTTTTTTAAAAAAAAAAAATTGTTTTGAAAAATGCTTTGAATTTGTTATAGCTCACAACCGCCATCTTGTGTCACAATTATATATTGCACTTTGCAACACATTCAAAACGTTTTATTTGCAGCTGTATAGCTGAGTCCTCTGTCTCAATCTCTCTCTCACACACACCATGGACTCTGTTGAGCTGGGACGGTTTTAAAGTGGGAGGTGGACAGGTGCTATAATTTATGTCACTGTTTGATGACAGTGCAGGCTTTTGATCATCACAAAGGTCTTCTTCATATAGTGCATAAAGAGCTGTTTAATGTCTTCTCTATGCACCAGTCATAATCTGATGATATAATAATAATAATTTATTATTTATACCCCGCCCATCTGGCTGGGTTTCCCCAGCCACTCTGGGCAGCTTCCAACAAAACACTAAAATACAATAACCTATTAAACATTAAAAGCTTCCCTAAACAGGGAAGCTAAACAGATAAATGGTTACTGCACACATAAGAAATGGAAGGAGAGAGAGAGTTGCCCATTCTATAAACCAGTCTTTACTGCATCTACTGAAGTTGAAATTAATCCTGATATTTCTGGTTTTTGATACATCTCCAGGGACAGTCAAATGAAGAAAACAATGAAGGTGGAAAGGAGAATGAAGAGGCGACAGAGGCTCCTACTGCAGCAGTGACTGGAGATAAAAAGGGCACTAGCAAAGCCACACCTCCTAAGCAGGTAAGACTGGTGGACCTTTAATACCCCTGCAATAAATGGAAAGCTGTACAGGTTGCTACTACCAGCCTGTTGCCTCAAACCATCCCATATAATGGGGTACATTCTTCTTAATAGCATTAAGGCAAGTTCCCCTCCCATTGCAAATAGTGGGGTGGAGGGGAGATGATTCAGATCAGGACTGCTGTGGGGGGCAAAGGGTTGAAGCTTCCCCGCTCCCATGCCATGGTCCTCATTCAACTCAGACAGGGGCATATCTGTCATGGCAGCAGCAAATCTGGTCCTCTATGGACACAGCAGGGCTTCCACCACATCCTATGGTCCTTCAGCAGGTGGAATGTGGACATGGGTTTTCACCCTAAAACAGCTAACATAAATAGAGTGCAGCCCCCTAGAGCCCTCCATCTGGCCTAATGGACTTTTTCCAGGCCACACCTTCTCCTTAGCCACACCCCTCACCCCTCTTGCTTTACCCCTCTTGCTTGGGTGTTCCTTTTTCCAGGACAGGCCCTCTTTTTCAGGGGTAAAATTTCTGTCCTGGTGGGCATTTTTAAATTTGCCAAAATGTGTCTGGGCTATACTTTCTGGATGAGACGTAGACGTAATGGGTGGTTGAAGACTTGCTTCCCTCTTCTCTTCTCCTTCCACCCTCAGCAAAATATCACAGCTTCTTATAGCCTACATATAGTAGAAGTATTTAAATGAGAGTCCTCTTTTTTTGCTCTTCAAGATATGGCAACCCTAGTTCTGATTGATTGGAATGTGTCCCTTGAACTCTAACAATGGCTCTTGCTTGCTTCCAAGAAGGATAGAGAGAAGTGTGTGTAGAATTCATATTCATTTCTCCACCCACTGTAGCTTCTGGCCCCTGGAAGGCTGCCCAGAGCATGTGACATTTGTCACAGTCCATATCTATCCCGTAGCTTCTTGAGGAATGCTGCTGCTTTCTGTGTTTTCCTCCAGATCACCTTCCATCCAGTATGAAAGTGGTAGTTGCACTCACTTGGCAGTGAAGCCAAGAGTACATTTGAGAAGGCTGTGGCACATGCACAGATGACAGCATATGTGCAGATGACAGCTTCATCAGTAGAAGTTTGGGAGGGGTTGCAGGTATGGGGAAACCAAACAGGTAAAGGGCACCAGGTGAGGCATCCTCAGCCCCTCTCTAGTGTGTACAGCAATGTGGCAAATGCAACGTGAAACACAGTGGTGCGAAAACAACCTCGCTGCATTTTAAGCCGCTAATCCAGGCATAGGCAAACTCAGCCCTCCAGATGTTTTGGGACTACAACTCCCATCATCCCTAGCTAACAGGACCAGATGATGGAAATTGTAGTCTCAAAACATCTGGAGGGCCGAGTTTACCTATGCCTGCGCTAATCAGAGTTAGAAACTCAGATATATATGCTAGGCTCCAAATGGCTCCTTAAACCAGGGTTACAGTCACCAAAATGGAATGCCTAGCTACCATTTTGGGGGCAGATAGTTCGAAAGTCGTATTTTTCAGTACGACTTTTTGGTTCCTGAAATTCATTCCGATTGTACAATACAGGTGGAATATAACAGATAGAATTCTACAGGGTGTGTTGCTAGTGTGTGAAAACAGTCAAGATGCAAGAATTCCCCAGGCATGCACCTCCATATGGTGGAGACGTCAGGCACCATCCTGGCGCCCAGGCATCTTCACTTGGTTGCAAGTGGCCAATAGTAAAAGGTAAAGGGACCCCTGACCATTAGGTCCAGTCGTGACCGACTCTGGGGTTGCAGCGCTCATCTCGCTTTACTGGCCGAGGGAGCCAGCGTACAGCTTCCAGGTCATGTGGCCAGCATGACTAAGCTGCTTCTGGTGAACCAGAGCAGCGTACGGAAATGCCGTTTACCTTCCTGCCAGAGTGGTACCTATTTATCTGCTTGCACTTTGACGTGCTTTCGAACTGCTAGGTTGGCAGGAGCAGGGACCGAGCAACGGGAGCTCACCCCGTTGCGGGGATTCGAACTGCTGACCTTCTGATCGGCAAGTCCTAGGCTCTCTGGTTTAACCCACAGCGCCACCCGCGTCCCTTAAGTGGCCAATAGCCAGGTGCAAAATGTGCCTGGTGAATTTTGAACGCTGCTGCTAATATATACACGGTCAAAGTTGTATCATGTAGAGGGTTAGACAACTCCTGTTCACTGCTATTTGGGATCACATGTGGACATGGTATGTTGTTTAGTGGGAAAAGTTGTTATACTATGTTCCTAGCTTTCATATTTTGGATTGATTGCCTTGGATCACCTACCTCCATTCTAACTCTGGGTTTTCTCCCCCTTCCTGCCTCCCCCAATATTTGATGTGTCCATGCAGGGCCCCGTAAAGAAAGAGCCCCTGGAGAAACCTGGAAATGGAGGAGCAGCTAAAAAGGGTGAAAAGGACAAAGCTCCCGAAAAAGGAGGGAAGGGAGAGGAAGACAGTGACGAAGAAGAAGAAAACGAAGAGGAGGAAGAGGAAGAAGCAGAGACGGTGGACGAGAATGGAAGCGGCGTCAACGGCACAAGCACCAACAGCACCGCGGAAGAGAACGGAAATGGCGGCAATGGAGAAGAGGAAGAGGAAGAAGGGGAAGAAAATGAAGCGACCACTGCCGTTCCCACCACCCTGCTCTCCACAGTCCTCCCCACCACGGAGTATCAGGACCAATACGAAACCACCACGGAGGACCAGTGGCACTATGACACGCCCTCTGAAGAGCCGTGGCCGTACGATACCACCACCACCGGTTATGAGAATGGCTATGAGGTTCAAACAGAATACTACGCGAGTGAGAATGTGCAGCCCCGAGGGGATACTTTCAGAGCCTATGAGGACGAGTATAGCTACTACAAAGGCCATGGGTACGACGTCTATGGCCAAGAATACTACTACAACCAATGAAGAAAAGACGCCGTCTCTTGGCCTGCTTAATGTTTTTGCAAATGCTTACTCAGGAAGATGTATCACAATATAACATGGTGCCTTTTAAGTGAGAGTGGAGGTTGCTGTCTGTTTTTACTGCTAACTATGAAAATGTATTCTTTTTGTCTGGTTTTTTTTTAAATAACTGTTTTTGTTGCGCTTTTGACCAGTATTCATGTACCCGTTGTGGACTTTTTGTAGGGTTTGAAGTTTTGTTTTTAGAACGGTTCGGAAGTGTGTCAAATGGAGTTATTGTCAAACTGAAGTGTGTCGTATGCTGTACATGCTCTGCCCCTCTGTTTCTGTTAAAGTCAAGATGAGTTTTGAAACATTGTGCAGGCTGGATTTGCTCTAAGTAAAGATAAAGAATGATGAAATTGTCAGGCCATTTTCATTTCTTTCCACATTGCCTTTGGGAAGCACAGAGCAGTTTTCATGGGGCACTCGGAGGTCATCCTATCCAGCCAGGTAGAAATCTGCTTAGCTTGAACAGTGTAAAACCCAGTACTCCAATTATGGGTGAAGACATAGGATGAGAGAAAGGTAACTCTGTTATGAAATATACATATCCCATCTACTGAATCCCCTAACTTTAGCCAGACTATGTCCCCAATAGCCTTCTGAAAATAAGAACTATGGGACTTATCATAAAAGGTAACTGAGCCTCCACTACCCCTTATAATTCAAGTACTGGTGTCAACATTATGTGGCATAACCATAAAACATTCACATCCAGATCCTGACTAGGAACGAAAGGATCTGTAAGATTCTGTTCTCCCAGAGTTTCATCTTCCAACTTTAAATATAGTTCTCCACACATTTTGCAGCAATTTGCAATATTTTTTTTGGGGGGGGGGGAAATCCTGATGGAAATTAATCAGAATTTCAGTGCAAATTTCTCCTAATAAACACATTTTTATACGCACTTTTGACGAATGTACACATTTTTGCAAGCAGTTTCCCACAGCAATGAATTTTTCTTGTGTCATCTTCACTAATAGCATCATTTTCATGCACACATTCCCCAAATATATGCATTTTTGTAAATATCATTTGGTTGGCGAACCGCATTGCAAAATTCAGAGAAGTGCGAATTCTGAAGAACCGCTGTTTTGGTTCACATACAGTGTTTCAGAAGGTGCAAATTTGATAATCAGGCTTTAAACACACACCCAATTGAATTTCTACTCCTAATCCTGACAAATATATGGGAACCAGAAACTTCTCTTGACACACTTTTTCATGTTTGGACACAGATAACACTGCAGATAAGTTTTCAAGTTGCAGCCACCAAAACAAAGTAGAACTTCCACATTCCCTTGTGCATTTATATTCATGTATGTCATGTATGTGTAAAAATGTAAACTAGCTTTGATGACTGCTTCCTC
>JAXCMG010000014.1:44410960-44460323 GCA_034642415.1 Podarcis siculus | reverse complement strand
GAAGGGTGGCTGGATCAGGCCTCTTGAGACCACCCCTGTTTCAAAAGTATAGTTCTACCCATATTATTAATTGAAGAAGTTAGAAGCCCCATCATGAAATGTCAGTCACTATCAGGCACCTTCAGCCGCACAATAGATATTTATAACCTGCATTTTGTTTATCCACCTCGATGGAACATGAGATGGCTGGCTTCCACCACAAAGACTTTTTTAGATTAAAACCGACCCTCCTCCACTTATCTGTGGGCAAGTGCTAAAAGCAGCTGGAGCTGATTGGCCATTACTATTATAATAAACTTTAAACTACAGCAAGGTGGGCAAAAGGCTGCCAACATCGGCTGAAGATACCCTGTCTTCTTCAGGAAACGTGAGCTATTTCCTTACTATTCTATAACAATCTCCTGCTTCCTCTTGGATCAGCTAAACCTAACACTCTGCCTTTCATTCTTTAACGCTGCAAAGCTTGAATGCTGACAAATGGAAATTGGATCTCCATCAAAGTCCAATCCCATTTCCTTGAGCCGATATATGTTAGTTAGTTGTTTAAAACAACAGTGATGATTCAGATGGAAGGTTTCAACCTTTGTATTAAAGAATACTTAGCTTTCTGCATAGTGCCTGCCAGGTAAAGATGATAAGATCTGTACAAATATGGGTAGGGGAGTATTATATTACTATTTAGATGGCAAGCAAAGCTTGCCCCTTTTGCTCAGATCTGTCAGCCATATATACAATATTTCTTCACAGTGGTCAAATGCTCGATCTAGATTAATATTCAGCTGTTCCTTCCTCTGCTGGCCAATATTTTTCCAGTCTTCGACCCAGGCCCCTCCAGTTCCTTCATTTCTTTCGATGCAAGAAGCCCAAGGGGGATTTTCCAATTATTGTTGTATACTATAATCAACAAAATTTCTCCTCCAGTACAACATTACAGCATTACCTTCAATATTATGAAGCATTCAATTCTTATCCTTTATTTCACACCCAAGTCAGCCATGTATGTCACTCTTTATTTTTAAATGATTGCATTTTTGATCACCTCTTTTTCCAATCTTTTCCCAGAAAAGTTACATTTGCTCAGATCTTTAGTAGGTAAACTGATTTGATTTTCTGAATGTGGTCTTTTCTTTTTGTCTAGGGTTGGATCTGCTTGCCACAGGTTTTCTAATTGCTTCCCTTGTTGTTGCTGTTGTTTCTGTACAATGGCATGTATTTTGAATTTATCTGCACTTTTATATTTTTACTATCCTGATACTTCAAGTAGAAGTGGCCCAATGAACAAATGGACAGGGCTCCTGTACCTTTAATAATAGTGTAGAAATTTCCTCTTCTACGCCACTATTAAAAGTACAGGAGCCCTTTCCCCACCTTACCTTCAAAACCTACAATGACAGAGAGGCTGCAGCACACACATTTTTAACAAATAAAGCAAAAGTAAATGAATGTGTTATGCATAATGTGGTTTGACATGTGGAGGTTTAAGAAGGTGGATTAAATTGTGTTGGGCTCCTCACTCGTAGCTACACAGTTTTATGGATTTGAATAGTTTGGAGCAATACTTCTACATAATTGACCTCAGGTATGTTGCATTTCAACATTTGCCAACCTGCTGCCCCTCAAAGGTTTTGGACTACAAAACACCAGGTTGGCAAAGGTTGTTGTATATCTTCACTGGAGAATTTGAGGATTGGAGGTGCAATGTGCTCAATTTAAGCCAGATGCTTCTAGGCAAATCTGCTAGTTTGAGGGATAGAGGGAGGAGAGGCACGTCAGCATAGCAATAACCTTTGTCATTGCTGGCAGGTGCAAATAGCTCTTGTTTTATTTAATATAATCAGTTATCCATAACTGCCCTAATCCCATGGCTTGGATGTGCATGCAAAGGCTTTGAAATTTACATTAGGTTGGATCCAAACAACCAACTTTTACTCTGAGTAGACACGTTGAAGTTAATGGACCTAACTTAGTCATATTTCAATTCATTTCAGTGGGCTTGAGTAAACCTTAGTTGAGTACCGTCTTCGGTTTAGATGGATCCCACTGAAATCCATAGGAGAATTTAATTATGACTTAAGTCTCACTGAGTAAAATTAACTAAGGGCCTAACTAGATGTCACATTAGTTCTGTATCTGTGCTCTTAAGAGCACAGTTGCTGTTGTTTTTCAACACAAATTGCCAGTGCAGGGTCCCAATTCCCATCAGGACCTTAGCTTGGGGAACGTGGGGGAGGGGGGCTGTAATTTTTGGGTCTCTGTTAATGGTCCCAATTTGTACCATCATTACCTAGTGCCTGCAGTAGACATGGGGAGGAGGAGGGGAAAGCTCCTATTGAAGCAAACTGCAATCAGAACAAGGGATTGGAAGGATCTGTCAGTTTTGCTTCTGTGTTTCTCATTTTTCCTATATCAAATTCAGTTCTCCACTATTTCTGCTTTTAAAAAAAAATCCTTGTGGAAGCTCATCAGCATTTTAGTGCAACCTTCCCCTGATAAACACGGTTTTATATGCAGTTTTGCCTAATGCAAACATTTATTTTTTTTGCAAAGCAATTCCCCCTAATACAATGTATTTTTGTACATCATTTATCTACTTGCACTTTGACGTGCTTTCGAACTGCTAGGTTGGCAGGAGCAGGGACCGAGCAACAGGAGCTCATCACGTCGCGGGGATTCGAACTGCCGACCTTCTGATCGGCAAGTCCTAGGCTCTCTGGTTTAACCCACAGCACCACCCATGTCCCACAAGTTGACTGTGTATCCAGGTTTAAATCCCTACTCAACTCTGATACGCTGGGTGTCCTTGGGCCAGACATTGATTATCAGCCTAGCCTACCTCACAAGACTGTTGTAAGAGTAAAAGCAGGAGGGGGGTCAATGTATACCACGCTGAAGGAACAATGGGCTATAAATGTCATGAATGAATAAACAAACAAGGATAGGATTGGCTTCCACATTTTGCAAATCAATGCTCCATTCATTCTGATTCAGAAATATGATTGTAATAACAACAACAACAACAACAACAACAATAATAATAATAATAATAATTTATTTGTACCCTGCCCATCTGGCTGAGTTTCCCCAGCCATTCTTGGCGGCTTCCAACAAAGATTAAAAATACATTACTCTTTAATTGTTGATTCTCAGAACGATGAGTGATTTGCTTTCAGGAGCAAGGGGGGGGTATTCTGGATTGTGATCATAGGCATTAAAGGTGAAATAAAAACATTTATCAGTTATATTGCTCTGTCCTTAGGAAGCTCTGAAGATGAAGGCTGCTCTTTTGTACTTGACTCTTTGTGGCTTAACCTGGGCTCAGTCGGTGAGTATTCCAAACTTCAGGCTGAAATGATATACAGATTCTCCCGAGAGTAACTTTTGGGGAAGAGTGACATCTGGAGGACAGATGTTTTAGAAAGTTTCAATAGAGGAACGCATACCTATGAAAAGACACGACGTAAACAGACTGTGCAACATTCAGAGAAGTGCGACATCTGGTGAAAAACTATGGCTAGGACTCCACATTTTGGAATTCAGTGTTGATTCTAATGTTCGGGCAGATTCACATGACAGGGTGTAGTTCATAATGTTCCTCTTTCCCTATGTACCTTTGTATGAAATGCCTCTACATGAATTAAAGTCAAGGAGTGACATTTATTTGCCTGGAGAGCCACCATTTCTGCTTTGAGTTAGTAGGAATGGAGCAAAGAGAGCAATGAGATAATAGAATTGTATGGAGACAACTGAAACCACGAGTCATTCCTTCCAACTGCTTCCTTCTTGCAATCTCCTGCCCTTTAGCAGGTTTCTGGAGCCCCACCTCGGTTTCCTGTGCGTCAATGAAGCTATTATCCCCAGTAGCAAGTGCTCTTCTGTCATCTGTAATGTTGTCTCCCTCCCCCTCAAGTTCTAGTTTAGAGCTCTCCTGATCAGACTCACGAGATTCTTAGCAAACACATCCTTGCCAACCGCTGTGAGGTGCAGAAGAAGAAGAAGAGTTTGGATTTGATATCCCACTTTATCACTACCTGAAGGAGTCTCAAAGCGGCTAACATTCTCCTTTCCCTTCCTCCCCCACAACAAACACTCTGTGAGGTGAGTGGGGCTGAGAGACTTCAGAGAAGTGTGACTAGCCCAAGGTCACCCAGCAGCTGCATGTGGAGGAGCGGAGAGGCGAACCCGGTCCCACAGATTACAAATCCACCACTCTTAACCACTACACCACATTGGCTCCCAACTCTTTGCCAGATGTCCTTCCTCAAGGAAGCAGAAACTATCACCCAAGAAGCCAAACCCCTTCTGACGACACCAGCTGTACAGCCAGTAGTTTACCTCCAGTATTTTCCTCTCTTCTCCTGGGCCATGACCTTCAACAGGAAGGAGTGATGAAAAGACCACCTGTGCCACAAGGCTCTTCAACTTCCTGCCCAGAGTCTCATAGTCCCTTGCTATACAGTACGTTGAAGGCTGTGTGTTCCAGTGCTGCCACACTGAAGGGATTGCAAACACAGAACCAACATTATAGATATGCAGGCTGAAGTGATAGGATAGAGACGGATGGGGTAAGATGATCCCTCAAGGAATCCCGAATGCTCAGGGTTCCCAATTGTGTGGAGGGTCCCAACATTCAAAGATGCCCCCTTTACACCTTCCCACTCACTGCTCAAAGACCTGAGACTGCAGTCAGTGGAGATGGAGAAGATGAAGGTGGGGCCAGCATATGTGGCCTCCCTCACCTTTTCTGAGACCACGTTCAGGTGAGTGTCAGAACAAGACCAGGAGTTTGCTGCTATAGAGCTAAAACAAAGTTAGATTCTTACCCAGCCTCCTTCTGAAAACCTGTAGACAACCCTTTAGCAGAACACACCAACAATTCAGAAGAGATTTACCTGACATTGTTTATTTTCCTCCCAACTTTCTCCAGGAGCTTCAACCCCATTACAGGAAAGCAAAACAGAAGTGCCGGGGAGATCACCAGGTAAATGAAATGAAATTTCTTATGGTCCCAGACCAGATTCACATACCATACTAGGTGAATGTAAAACACAATAGAATTAAGTTTGAATTAACAATCGAATATGACAATAAACAATACAAATATGACAGCCATTAGAAATGTGGTTTAGATCTTAGTCTCTAAAATATTATCTAGAGTTTGCATCTGAGGCCTTGGCCTTTGTGATAGCACAGCTTGTTCCCTGAATTTCATGGCAGCTGCACAAAATTTGGCCACCCTTAGCGTGATATCTGAATCCTTATCCTCTATCAGGGATTTTAAGCATTGAGGTTCAGACCCACTTGGAATTTTCTGTATGACAGGGGTGATAAAGACCGAGCATATATACACCAGGTAAATGAGTCAGGTATTTTGATGACAACATGGCTTCCTTCAGCTTCTGTTAGCAGAAGAAGGTGGGAAAGTGTCATTTGTTCCACAGAAACATGAGATGAATAGTTTGCTTCAATATACGGATGCTGCACGGAGGCATAATCGATAGGATACTCTTCTGTTTTAATGCACCTTGCTTTCTAATGCTAATTTCCATTGCTGGAACAGGAATGGGACCTTTCTTTTCCCACCCTGAGGCCTTGCGTCTTAAGAACCGGCTCTGTAGCATGGCCAGGGCTGGCACAAAATATCATGCCACCTGAGGCAAGATAGGCCAGCCACTGCCGCCCTGTACACTAGCCTCCTCCACTGCCAGTGCTGCCAACTCTCTTCCCTCTCCTGTTCAGAGGTTCCTTAAGACCCTTCTTAGGATCTACAACTTGCTCTGAGGAACATAGGGTCCTTCCTCAGAGCGAGGCATTGCGTATTAATCTCCTCAGAGTATTGCTAAAGAACGATGTCAATCAACATTTGATGATCTCCTTCTACCAGTCCACAATAGTAAGTGTCCTTTCATACCGCATCACAGTGTGGTATGCTGATAGGAAGTGCCTACAGAGGGTGGTGAATACATCACAAGATATTATGGACTGTCCCGTGAATCCGCTGGATGAAATAGTGGAAGAACGTTGCCTCAGGAGAGTGAGGAAAATTCTCAGGGATGATTCACACCCTGGCTGGCACTTTCTTGATCTCCTGCCCTCAGGCAGAAGATATAGAAGCACCAACAGGGTAAAGAACAGCTTCTATCTGTGGGCTGTTAGGCTGCTGAATGAAAAGATAACAACAGGGCAACTGACTTTCGGGTTTGGTGTGTGTGTGTCAGTAAATGAGGGGAATTAAGACTAAAAGAGCTGAGTGGGGGGTGCTCGTGTAATCTCACTGTATACAAGCTGTACAAGTGACAATAAAGTATTTCAGTTGAGGATGAGATGTCCCTGAAGAGCACCTGCATTTTCAGATGCAGTGGTCAGGGTGACAGGGCCACTGATTCACTGCTTCTCCACCTCCTAGATGGGCAAGGGGCCCATCTTGGTTAAAGGGTGGAACCAACCCTAGGCATGATCCAGATTACCACATCATTGGTAGGAAGCAATGTCAGCTCATCCTTTTCTGACAAGCTTTTGCTGACGTGGAGGAGGGCTGCTGGAAGGTTTTAATTTTTTTCCCCATTTTCATTTGTTTGGATGCAATATTTGAATTGCTGTAGCATTGCCATTTTGTAAATTAATGACAAGCTTTATGTAAGTGTTAGAAATGAAGGATATTACACAGTTCAGATAAATTCCACTTTGTTACAGCAATTTTTGAGCTTCCACATTATTCTTTAAAGAAAATGTGAGGGGAGGAAGTCTAGAATTTCTGGGGACAAATACATGTTCCACAACTGTATCGCCCAAATTCTGAATGCCAGCAACAATGTTTAAGTTGAGTGGAAAGTCCTTTAAAATTACTACCTAGAGATACTCCCACACTTAAGGATAAGCAAACAGGAGTCCTGTGTCATCTTAAAGAATCATAGATATGTTGTAGTGTAAGCTTTAATGGACAGGAAAAAATGGCTTTGATACAATGCCTAGTTGTTAAGGCAGGGTTTCGTAAACTTGAGTTCATTGATCCCTTGAAGAGCTTATAAAGCTGTTGTTATCCCCAACACAGATTCTTAAGAATATAAATGAAATAAAGTCAAGAAATATCAACATATAATCAACCTTTAATAACCATTTATTAGAATTACTAAGAACCATAACATGTAAAAAATGAGAAATACTATTGAAATGTGAAATCATCTTATTACATACAGTCTCCTAATTGGCAAGTGCACTAATTATATTTTTTGTGCTATACCTCTTAAACTTATTTTGCACCTCTTTGACCTCCTCCCTTTTGATCCCTAAGTGTTTACCCACCCCCTGCACAGTCCCTGTGACCTCAAAATCGACTGCTTTGGAAAAGCTTGCTTGCATCTTTCTGGTTTGACTAACAGACTAAAGAGACTGTCCTTCTGGAATATGGAAGGAAGATTAAGCATGCCCTCTGGTGGGGATTGTAATAATTTCCACAGAAGTAGCTGTGTTAATCCTGCGGCTCTTTAAAGTCAAACAGATGTATTATGTGGCATGAAATTTCATGAGGTAGAAATGTGAGCAGAGAGGTCAGAGGGAAATGACTAATAATAATAATGCAGACTGTGCTAATTACAATGAAGTTTAAAACTACTGCAAAAATAATTATACTGACCATTCCCAAGGCAGTGTTGATTATAACACAAATATCCTGGAGTCCATTGGGGTGTTGTTGTTGTAGTTTTCCTCGTTCAAGAAGCAGGCATAGCTGAAATGAACAGTGGTGTGGTATTTCCAATTGTACTTTTAATGCCTTCTTTTCTGCCCCCAGATAATGCTCAAAGGTCGTCACTCCAAGCACGGGTTTTACATATTTAATTACGTGTACTCGTCTGCGGTGACCAACAATCAAACACAGATTCAGGTAGAATAACGTTTTGGCTCATACACCTTTTTAGTTGTCTGCATTTGTTGCAGTATCGCCACGCGGTATACAAGGAGCACATCATTTCACCCACAAACTCTCTTGCAGTTGCTTTTTCATTCTCATTTGCAGCACCAAGAAACAGCATCCCAGCAGCTGTTTCCATTTTATTTTATTTTGAAAAAGGCTCATGGGGAAAGAGGAGATACACCTTTTGACCCCTTGCCTTCAGAATGACAAGCATTTATGCAGCCTGAAGCACAAGTGCTTGGGTTATTAAGCTTGGAAATGTCCCCTGGCCTGCAAACATATCGAAATCTGCACACTCATCTTTCCTGATGCAATGCCACCAAAGTGACTTTACTTCTCAGCTTTTGCCAAGTAAACTGTTCTTGAGCAAGAAAAACATGGTGTGGTGCTCATGTTAGAGGAGTGTTTTGCTTTTCCATAAGCAGCTGGGATGGGAAGCGGGTGGCGCTGTGGGTTAAACCACAGAGCCTAGGACTTGCCAATCAGAAGGTCGGCAGTTCAAATCCCCGCAACGGGGTGAGCTCCCATTGCTCGGTCCCTGCTCCTGCCAACCTAGCAGTTCGAAAGCACGTCAAAGTGCAAGTAGATAAATAGGTACCGCTCCGGCAGGAAGGTAAACGGCATTTCCGTGCACTGCTCTGGTTCGCCAGAAGCAGCTTAGTCATGCTGGCCACATGACCCGGAAGCTATACACCGGCTCCCTCAGCTTGTAAAGTGAAATGAGCACCGCAACCCCAGAGTTGTCTGCGACTGGACCTAATGGTCAGGGGTCCCTTTACCTTTAAGCAGCTGGGAGCAGAATTAATTGATGGTCCAACACAGATGAGCAGGGCCAGCCCAAGACATTTTGGCACTTGAGGCGAACCACAAAATGGCGCCCTCACAGCAAGGGAAAGAGTGAAGATTTGTATCAGGAACAAGTGGGGATAATGATCAATATAGGGAACAAGGGTGGGAAGAGACCAGCAGCACCTCTCCTGTTTGCCAAGAGGCCACTATAAAGGTGGCTTGTGGGGAGAGCTGTCAAAGAGATGGCAGGTCTAGCCTCCAAGGAGTTTTCAGCAGCTTTCGCTGCTGGAGCAACAGTGGTCAATGCATTCCTTGGAGGCTGGATCTGCTGCCTTTGTAGTTCCTGTTGCCTGAGGCGAACTCCTCACTTTGCCTCATAAGTGGGCTGGCTCCGCAGGTCTTGCTGATTTATCCAGTAATGCCCCATCCCAATGGCCAATATTCTTCTGTAAGTAATTCTCATTTAATAAAAACCTACCCCACAAGTTTAACAGCCTTGTCAAAATGAGCTCCCTGCTTCCCCAGGGACAGTAACTGACATTAAAGGGTAATTAACAGGCAATCCATGAGGCAATTAACAAGCTATTTATCAGCATTCCCACTGCCACATTCAGCAGAAAATGATAAGAAGGGCCAGAGCTACAAACAGGAAGCATTTAAATTACAAAAAAAAACCACACACACAGTGGCCCTGAAACGTTTCATTGGTGTTTTGCCACTTGGCACTGGGCAGGGTGGTTCTAAAACTGTTTAAAATCACAATAATTCCCACAAATCAGGTCTAAGGAAAACATTGAATAGGACAACATAGAGAGTGCAACAATCTGCCAGTGACATGGTCTGGATTCTCTGTAAAAAAAAAGTGAACAAAACATGGAAATTCCAGACTGAATTGTTACTGAAATAGCAAAGGTTGTGGCTCCCCTACTCCATGGATAAACACATTAGCCATAAAAAAATAAATGATGAATAAGTTTTACCTTGCTTGTTAAATTGAATACACTCACCATTTGTTTTCTTTTGGAATTTAGAAAGAAGAAGAAGAAAACAGAAATAACATTTCCATTATCACTCATGGGCCTGACAGAAAAAATGTACCAAGGAAGGCCACTGACAATTTCACTGATACGACACAAGAGGCAAAAGAAGAGCAGAAGAACTTTGATGCAACAGGAAATGGCAGAAAGACTGAGGGCAGAAGAACTACTGGAAGCAGCCAAAATTTATATAGACATTATGGAAACACCACAAATCAGGATCTCCACCAGCATCACTTGGAGGTAATTGTAAACCAGGAAGGAAATGAAATTGCTACAGGAGATAACACCATTGAGATAGATGGGAGTGGGGACATAGGCTTTCCAGGCCAAGTTGACACCCATCATGGCATCATTATTGGCAATGAATATCATGACCGAGTCAAAGACCATCAAGACACAAGAGGCACTGATAAACCTCAGGGAAAAGATAAAGATGGCAAATCTGGGTTATCTAGTAATACCAAGTCATCAAAAGATCCCTACATCAAAATAGAGATGAAGGAGAATGATGCCAGTGCAGTCTGGGAAAACAACCCTTTCCATGATTTTCCCAAAAAAATTAAAGACCCACCAAGCAAAGATTATTCAAAAGTCAATTTGAAAGTCATAACTGATGCCACCAATAGGGAGCCAGGAAAAGAAGAAGGTGGTCATGTTCATTTGTTAGACAAAAGCAAAAGGGATAACAGTACCACCAAACTAGACACAAGTCTCAAAGTAAAAGCCAACATGTCTCGAGAACGTCTAGGGGAAATTGAACTCATGAGAACCAGAGGCAACTACACTAACATCGTAGACACCAGTGAAATTAAAGTGGCTAATGAAAATGGTACTGGCAATGCTACAGTGCATACAAAAGGCAAAGATGGGTATACAGTGGCAGTTAGGAAGCTGAATGGACAGAAGGACGGATATGGAGTTACCAAACCAAGTAAAAAGGGTGATGTAAAAGATGGTGTCACTAGTGACAGCCATGTGGAAATAGCTGGTGTTACCAACCTACAGAAGAAAGATGAAACCAGAAAGGATGTCACTAATGGGAGGTCCAAGAGCCACCTGGAAGCAGCTGGTGTTACCAACCTATGGAAAAAAGATGGAACCAGAGAGGATGTCACTAATGAGAGGTCCAAGAGCCATCTGGAAGAAGCTGGTGTTACCAACCTACGGGGAAAAGATGGAACCAGAGAGGATGTCACTAATGGGAGGTCCAAGAGCCATCTGGAAGCAGCTGGTGTTACCAACCCACGAGAAAAAGATGAAACCAGAAAGGATGTCACTAATGGGAGGTCCAAGAGCCATCTGGAAGAAGCTGGTGTTACCAACCTACGGAAAAAAGATGGAACCAGAGAGGATGTCACTAATGAGAGGTCCAACAGCCATCTGTACGCAGCTGGTATTACCAAACTACAGAAAAAAGATGGCGGTGAAATTGGTACCAAAGAAAGGCTTATCAGTCACATGGGGGATCTTGGTGATACCAAGGCAGAGAAAGCAAAGCAAAGCAAAGTTATATTGAGCAGGAAACTAAATGGTCATGTGGATGGATCTGGTACTGCTAAGTCACATTCAAAAGGTGAACTTACTCTCCTTTCCGGCAAACAAATTTCTGATTCTGGTACAACACAGCACGGTCGAAAAAGTCCCAGTGAAGTTGGTATTATTCATAAAAGGCCTAGTATTGGTGAAGGTGGCAGTTATGAAAAAACAAACAAAAATGCTCATGAGATCACATTGGGTGACCCAAAGATGACTGAAAGTGGCAAAACAGGATTTGGTGTCACATTTCAAAGAGTCAACGAGGACACTCCAGAAAAAGCTATCAGTTACAAGAAAGCTACTGGAGATTCTGCAGATCTCAAGAGGAGTGATATAGATTCTTCCAACAAAAAGGAGGAGCTCAGTGGTCAAAAATCGATCCAGTTCAAAAGTGCCCCGTCTGAATCTCGTGGGTCTCACGGCAGTATCCGAGACATCCTTAATATTCCAAAGAATGAGAAGCTTAAAAGTCAGGGGCCCTCGTTGGCCACTGTGAAGAGCAATAAGGAGGTTATGAAGCCAAGCAAAAAGGCATCTAGGGTTAATACTGGAAAGCATGGCAGCAGTGCAGCTAAGCATTACCATGGGTATTCGGGTGTCCTGAGGAGAAAGAGCAGTCAACGTGGTAAGAAGCGTCCATCTGTCCGTAGAAATGACAGCAGCCAATCATCGGAGAGTGAGGAAAACAGCCGCCAGTCGTATGAAGACTATCAGAATGACAGACCCGACAGTCATCAATCACCTGAGAGTACTGAAGAAGACCGATCTGATGAAAGTCGTGAAAGTGATGACCACAGCCAAAGAACCAACTCACAAGAAGATTCCCAGGAGCGGAAAAGTACTGATTGATTTGCTTGCATTTGTACAGAAGGGAAGAAAAGAGAGCCTTAAATGCACTAGGCTAGGTGATACATAGGCCATAATTATGTGACATTGCTCTGGTGCGCAGAATAAAGCTGAAATCCTATACCCACTTACTTGGAAGCAAGATTCATGGAACTCAATGGGATTTACTTTGGAGTAGGCATATATCAGAGCATTGCACTTCAAGAGCCATTATTAGGGCTGAGTCGAATTAGCTCACAAATGTTTTCAGCTGTACCTCCCTTGCTCAATTATTTGGGGGGGGCACTAATGGCAAAATGGAGAGCTTATTTGTGTAAATTGGCTTTGCTAGCTCTTATTCTTAGTGATGTCATTATATTGCACAATCTGCTTGCCACATGACATCCTGAGGTGATCCCATAACCCATCCTTCCCCCACCTGGCGCCCTCCAGCTAATTTGGACTACAACTCCCATCAGCCTTAGCAATCACGGCTGGAAGTTGCAGCTCAGGGGAGGCTGCTGTAACCTGTTCACTGTGCAACGATTGCATAGTGATCATCTGTTAGGTCAATTCAGGAAGGAAGGAGCAGCACCACCTAGGTAAAGCACTGCAGCAGCTTGTTAGCATCTCTCGGTACAATGGAAGAGTGTGCCTTTCGGAGTAAACTATTGGAGAGTTACAGTGCCCACTGTAGCTGTAGAGACTGATATGGGAGAGACATGTTTTGTTGCAGCTGGGGCAGCTAAGAAAAAGTATTTCCACAATAATGTCCAAAAATCAGTAATAGATAATACTTTGCACAGCTCTTGTCATTATGTTTTCTAAAGTCTGAAGGCAGGGAAATCTATGACCCTCCAGATGACGCATAACTACAACTCCATTACCTGTGATCGTTGGCCATGTTGGTTGGGCTGATGGAAATTGGAGTCCACCCAACAACATTTGGAAGGCCACAGGTTCCTTATCCTTGCATTAAAAGCAACTTTGACATTTACGTCTTTCACAATACCTTTGATGTTGTAATCTGAAATTATTAGTTAGAGGACTGAATAGTTGTCTTACTGTATTGATTTTATTTGAGTAAAACATGCTGCGAAACAGTAGAGGGATATCTCTAACATGTAGGATTTAATAATTACCAATGCTATGATTATGTCGCATGCTAATAAAGTATTGGAAAAATCCAGCTTTTGTCAGCTTTATTTCAAAAAGGGAAATGTAAATTTAACTCTTAGGCAACTGATCACAATTCTCCCATCGATTTCAATGCAATAATTAAGCATGTGTTCCACCACCCAGTTCAATGGGAATAAAAAGTCTACTGTCCGGTTGGATTGTGTAGTTAGTTAGAATACTCTGTATTCAGGCTTTTTTTAGAACACTGGAAAACTGATCCCATTAGGAAAATCTTAGATTCCTTTTGTACATTGCTCATGGGATCATCTTTGGAAAAGTTTGCACAGCAGACAGACAACATGCAAAAGGGTGCACTCACAAATTTCCTGCAAGCACATTCTTTCAACCCGACTGCTAAATGTAGTTATTGGGAGACAAGTGGCTCTTATGCTCACAACTATCCATGGGTTAGATCTGGACTAAGTTATTGCATGTAGGTCCCACTGAAACCAATGCAAAAAGTAAACTTAAGTCCCCCTCATCTTCATGAGAACTGTGTGTGATGAAAGCCCTATTCAGGTTCTCATAAAGGTAAAGGTAAGGTACCCCTGACCTTAAGGTCCAGTTGCGGACGACTCTGGGGTTGCAGCGCTCATCTGGCTTTATTGGCCGAGGGAGCCGGCGTACAGCTTCCGGGTCATGTGGCCAGCATGACTAAGCTGCTTCTGGTGAACTAGAGCAGCACACAGAAATGCTGTTTACCTTCATGACAGAGTGGTACCTATTTATCTACTTGCACTTTGACGTCCTTTCGAACTGCTAGGTTGGCAGGAGCAGGGACCAAGCAATGGGAGCTCACCCCATCGCGGGGATTCGAACCGCCAACCTTCCAGTCGGCAAGCTCTAGGCTCTGTGGTTTAGACCACAGCACCACCCGCATCCCCAGGTTCTCATAATGAGGCTTAAATAAGGACACAAGGTGACAACAGCCTGCGTGATCACATGTAGCTCCGCCACCCCTTCACCATCACCCTCCTCAAGTTCAAGGGCAACTGCAGCTGCTTGCACTGGGGGGAGCTTCCTGAGCTTCTGGAGGCTCCTACCCAATTTGGAATGATGAGTTTCTAGGGTTCTAGAATGCATGGGAGCCTCCACAACCACAGGAGGCTTCCCCACTGCTGATAATTCTCCCTGAACATGCAGAGGGTAACAATGGGGTTAGAGACCACACACTCAAGCTTGCTCTCCCCTTCTTCAAGTGCTCTTTTCACTGTGCCCCAGCAAAGCAACTGCCTTAGACTGAATCAGACCGTTGCCTCTATTGTCTGCTGTCATGGGGAAGCGGTATTTTAGCGAGGAAGCTTTTCCAGCCCCACCTCAAGATGCAAGGCATTGAACCTGGGACCTTCTGAGGGTCAGCCCTTGTGGGACCTTCAGTGGGAAAGATAGCTAAATGGGACATCGGCAAAGTGAGCCAAAGGGCACAGTCCCAGGAGAACGCAGGCAGGTATTCATGAACGCATGCATAAATAGCAGTAAAGCTTTTAGTGGGAGAAACAAACACACGGCTGCAACTCAGATTCCCACTAGAGGGCAAACCTGTCCTGATTTCAAAATCTATTGGAAGTGGATACTAGTAAACATTTTAAATCTTCCAGGGGGCAGGGGGAGAAGTCAGCTGTAGTCAATAGATTCTGGTATCATCCCCCCCCCCCTTTTTACATTTATTGATGTATTATATCTTTCTGTAACTTTAAATCCTATTTTTCAATCCAACAGGATTCTTAAAGTAGCTTATAATATAATAAAACCATAAAAACAAAACCTGATTACTAGATTGTAGGTGGAGTGCACACCCGGTGTGTGTGTGTGTGTGTGTATCAGGCATGGCAACTCTATGGGCCGAGGTGCCTTCACCCCCCTCAATATCTGTTGGGAGGGGGCTGGGCCCCCTCAGTGTTGGGGGGGTGGAGTATGCCTAGCATGGAACCAAGCACTGTGCAGCTTCAATGGCCAGCTCCTCCAGAATGCGAGAGAGAAGGAGCCAATGGTTATTGAAGCTGCGCCATGCTGGGCTCCACGATCGGCTTCCTTCCAACGCTGTGCCATTGCACTCATGACACGTGTCATGTGCATGACGTTACACATGCATGTTGGGTCCATGATGTTGTGTGCACATGTGTGATGTATGCATGATGACACACACAGCATGCTTAGCCACCTCAATCTTGGCCACAAGTCGGCACCTCTGGTGTATATGCACATGTAGGCACCAAGCATCAAGGGCAAATTGCATGCACTCTGCCTTAATTTGAGCACTTTTCAAAGGCAGGAAGCTGGAAACAGAGATACAGAGTGATGACTGAGTTCTGTTTGAATCCACAGCTGCAACCATGGGAGAAGCGAGACCCTCTTGGGGTGTCAATGCTGTGAACCATTGTTGTTGTATATGTGTGTAAGTAAAGACACCACAGCGCCTGGAACCCCTGGAATCTCACACTGCTCAGAAATTGGAGTGGCACAAAACAATATTTTACAAACACAAATGAATTCAGCAAAGGAAATTAGCAGACTGAAGGCTAATGCACGTGCAACATAAAATTTACTTCACAGCACTCGTCCTTCCCATTAAATTGCCTAGATCAGGCTTACTCAACCTCAGCCCTCCAGATGTCTTGAGACTACAATTCCCATCATCCCTGACCACTGGTCCTGCTAGCTAGGGATCATGGGAGTTGTAGGCCAAACACATCTGGGGGGCCAAGATTGAGGAAGCCTGGCCTAGATGCATCTTTTGGTGTGGATGGGAGCTATGTGAGAGCAAAGAAGAACTAAATTAAATATCTCCTCCCCATCTATCCCAGCCCTTCCTTTCTGTTTACATTACCTGCCTCTGCACATGATTTGCTTCAGACAGACCGACCTGAAATAACCAACGATAACCTTGTTACAAAAACCAAACTGTCTGTGACAGGTTTTGTAGACTTGGCTGTTTCCTAGAACTTAACTGAAAACAACCTCTTGAAGACCACCTGTTGTTAAAATAAGCACTTCTTCAGGTCCTTGGAATTGATTATATTTTTGTAGACTTGTAAAAACTAAATATACATACTGTATATCCTCAGGCTGAATAATGACATCCGGTCTGAATTGCTTTTGGGGGAAGTTTATTAGGTTAAGGAAGGGCTGATGGCGCTGAAGAATTTTTGTCTGCAGAAGAGCACTGACAGACCTTCTGTGGGTGAGGTGGGAGTTAGCACTTGTCAGTTTGACAGCAGGGCGTAGAGTTCGAAATTGAGCCCAATTAAAAGGACAAGAACTACAACAACAACACGGTGACAAGTATGTCTAAACAAATATTGCCAGCATGGACTTGGCCAAGGTCCCACCCAAACAAGCCTAGTGTGCTTTCACATGTGATTATCTCACTTTCATTTTTGATTGATTGGTTTGAGTTTACTGACATGCCACTTTTCTACAATGAGCTGTGCCCAAAATGGTGGACAGGAAACATTCAAAACAACAAAATAAAAATATACAATTCAGAGCATGTCAGTAAATTCAAAGATGGCAAAAAAAAAAAAAAACAATTTAACAAACCGAACAAATGCAATAGTCATAGCTGGAAGGGACCACAAGGGCCATCTAGTCCAACCCCTTGCATGCATGAATTGTGGCTAAATCAGAGTTTTGGGTGCTGCTATCTTGAAAAATGAACGAGGTACAGTAAATAGAATGGCTTTCCTAGTGGAACAAGCAAGACAGTATTCCAATGATTATGTAAGCCCACACTGAATCCTCAGGACAGAACTAAGTAGAAGTTCTTCAATCAGATCAAGAAGCTAGTACCAGTTATTTTACTGGGACTGGAGGGACCTGGCTGGACCCAAGGCCAGGCCTGAAGTTGGGGAGCAGAAACAGACCCCGACCCCAGAGCACTTCCAACTCAATATTACAAAAACAAAACAAAATGCCAGTCTAGGTTTAAGTACATAAATACAAAGCAAAACAAGAGTTAACTGATGATAAAGTTTCTGGTACAGTGGTACCTCGGGTTAAGAACTTAATTTGTTCTGGAGGTCTGTTCTTAACCTGAAACTGTTCTTAACCTGAGGTACCACTTTAGCTAATGGGGCCTCCCACTGCCACCGCGCCGCCGGAGCATGATTTCTGTTCTCATCCTGAAGCAACGTTCTTAACCCGAGGTACTATTTCTGGGTTAGCGGAGTCTGTAACCTGAAGTGTCTGTAACCTGAAACATCTTTAACCTGAGGTTCCACTGTATTAGTCTTCCTGCACTCCAAGGAGCCTGGTTTAAATACAAATCAGAGGGAAGGGGTCCTTCTCACCAGTGTCCTGAGAATGGTATAGAAGCAAGTCATGTACAACCTGCCAGATAAACTTCTAGGACAGGAGATTCCCAATTTCAGATACAATGTACGGGGTCTGCCGAAAGCACAAACAACCTTTATGAGCCTCCCTGACTATGGTTAAGAAAGTGAAAGCAATTTGGACGCCAACATCCTGTCTTTGTTTGAATTCATGGGAAAGAATGTGAAAAATAAAAGAGCAGGTTTGTTTCCATAAACAGCCGGCAAGCAGGATTTAAATAAACCTGGCTGTGAAACCTATTTGCAATGCCAGGACTCAGGCCTGGAACCAGATAAAGACAAGAGTACCTTGAATACGAACACACTGTGGTCCATTGTGCTCTGAGGAACCACATCTACCCACCCACCCCTCACATTTAGGGTTGCCAGACCCCAGGGGCTGAACTGAAGTTTGCCTGCCCTCTCCCCCAGATGGCAGGTGAATCTCCAGGTGAGAGACAGCGCCTTCACTACAAAAGCTCCCTAAGCAGGGAGAAGGAATGATCCACTCATTTCAGCAAGACCTGGAAACACCTTATTTAGCAAAGGTTCTATTTCAGTGTCAAACCAGTGTTATATTTGCTTGTTTGTTAGACTTTGTGAGTGTGGGGGGGTTATCTGAATGACATACTTTCAGCAACTAAGGTTAATGTTTTAATGTGCCATGCTAAATGACATCACTGGGGCTTGCCCCTTTGACACCCCCAGAGGTCACCCCTAGGCCTCAGGTTTGGGTCCTGAGGGTCTGAGAAATCTCCTGACCTGACAATTTAAGGGCAATTTCATAAGTGACAAAAAAACAAAACAACCCCAAATCTCTGTCTTTTTGCTGTCTGGAAATCACAGCTATACTGAAAGGAGAGGTGCAGGTACAGTTTTCAAACATGCAAAAAATGCACTGTGACTGATTAAGGCTCCTGGATGCAGAATTATTGTGTCTTCTCACACAAGAAGGGCCATATCTCAGTTGAGCATCTACTTTACATGAAGAAACTACAATTTCTGGCATCTCCAGTTAGGATTGGGAGAATCCTGGAAAGCAGTTGGCCATCAGTGTAAATAATGCTGAATTAGATGGGCCAATGGATTGATTTAATTTAGGACAGTTTCCTAGCTTCCACATCTCCCTTTCAACTATTGCAGAAATGTGGTACTCACTGCGGAAATGCTCACACCGTGTCTTTTTCTGCAGCTTTCTGCAGCCTTCGAGTTAGGAGGGACTCTTACCCCAAACAAAACAAAAACAAAACAGATCCATGGTTTTCACACAAGCAAGGCTTTCTGAATTATGACTTTGCCTGCTATTTTGGAAGATGGCTAATGCACAATCAGCTGACAGGCTTCACTTAGGGTTAGGTCAGTGGTTCCCAACCTTTTTTTGGCCGTGCCCCACCTAGGTAAAGGTAAAGGGACCCCTGACCATTAGGTCCAGTCATGACCGACTCTGGGGTTGCGGCGCTCATCTCGCTTTATTGATTGAGGGAGCCGGCATACAGCTTCTGGGTCATGTGGCCAGCATGACTAAGCTGCTTCTGGCGAACCAGAGCAGCGAAAGGAAACGCCGTTTACCTTCCCGCCGGAGCGGTACCTATTTATCTACTTGCACTTTGACGTGCTTTGGAACTGCTAGGTTGGCAGGAGCAGGGACCGAGCAATGGCCGCTCACCCCGTCGCGGGGATTCGAACCGCTGACCTTCTTATTGGCAAGTCCTAGGCTCTGTGGTTTAACCCACAGTGCCACCTGCGTCCCTCCGCGTCCCCATGCTCCACCTAAGCATCTCTAAATCTTGATTAGCCCCCCCCCCCCCGGTGACATATAATTCTTATTATTCAAAAAGTGAACTCCTATTCACGTGGAGGAAGCCCCAAAGGCCATTCACTGTTAATAACTCATTCTCCTATTGCCCCCCTTAAAAATCAAATTGCCTCCCTATGGGATGTGTGCCCAATGTTGGGAACCACTGCCCATTCAAATAGCTGGTCATCTATGTTGTCCAACAAAATAATTGACTGGCTTCTCAATGTTTAGTGGGTTAGTTGCCTTTAGTTGCCCATGAAACCAATGGAACTTAAGCTAAATCATGAGTGCCTTTGGACCTTGGGGCAAATTGATCCAACCCAAATGGATCCAACCCAGTTGTTTCTCATCACAGTTCCCCATTCACAGCTCTGATTTGTCTTGCAATGGTGCTTGTCATGAAACCAGGCTATTGGAGAGTCTTTATCCATTTCCCCTAAATAAATATATTGCATAAGAAGTATTCCCCCACCACCTTGGGACTGGTGATAACTTTTCAGAAACCTGTTACTTTGTTCATTTATTTATTCCATAAAATCTACATACCACTTGATTAATTAAAAACAACAACAACCTCAAAGTGGTTTACAAAAAGATAAGACAATAAAATCAATAAAAGTTTAAAACATACAAAAAGTTAAAATACTAAAAGAGATTAAAATTCACACATGACATACTTAGGACACATAGCCCTCAGTTTCAACTATGTAAGTTTTATTCCCCATAAAAGAGATGGAAAAGAAATTCACTGTAGTTTGCATTTAAAGAGGAACCTCCTAATTTGCAATTTCTGGAACAATGTGTGAACCAAAATAACCGTCCTTCAAAATTCATACTTCTCTGAATTTTGCAATGCAGTTCTCCAGCCAAGCAATGTGTACGTAAAGGCATATGCACTAAGCAAAATATGCACAAAATATATATTTTAGTGAAAACAGCATAAAACTGCAGTATATTGAGGGAAAGTGCTTTGCAAAATGGGAATATTAACAGAACTGCAAACAATTTTTAGGAGAAATTCATACTAAAATGCTGGGGATTTTTTTTTTTAAAAAAAGCATTACAAGCTGACCTGGAAATATGGAGAACTAAACTTGAGGTTGCACCCAACCAAGTTCGGTTCAAAGTAGACCAACTGAAGTTATGGGCCTAAGTTAGTCATGTCCATTAATGTCAATGGGTCTACACTGAATAGCACTAGCATTGGATACAACCCTTAAGGTTGGAAAAATCACCCATTCCTATGCTACAACAAAAATGATGGATATTTATGGATTGTTTAATTAGTCCAACCATGACCCCTCTCTTTATAAACCAGGAAATTCCCACTGGGTGCTTGAACGACATCCTGTCTCCTCTTAGCTAGATTACTCAGAAACCCAATGAGAGCCACCTTGACAGCCAAACACCTACTCACATCATGGTCAGTAATTATAACTAAGGAATATTATAACTGGATGCCATAAAAATCTTGCTGACATGATTATCTTAAGAAGGACAAATAGGATCTCACCTAATGTTCTAAAAATAGGACACCATTGTAATTATTTTTCACCATTCAACATTGACTGGAGGTCTTCCTAAGGTGCAGCTTGTTTAACGAAAAACACACAGATCAAGTAGGATGGCAACACCTTTTGTCAGACCATAAAGTCTTGATTTCAAAAATGCTAGAAAGGCAATACTAGAAGCCAAAGGTCCGCGTTATACAGAATTCTTCTTCAGGTTCAAAACGTGCTCAAAGCAGCTTTCAATACGTGTTTCTTTATGCAATACCCAAATCACTTCCAGCGTTCACAATCACCAGTTATAGTAAGGCATGCAAGCTTAGATAGCATTTAAAAAGGAACTGGACAGCATTTTTGGAGTACACGTGCTACCAATTACTTTCTGGGCTCAATTCAAAGTGCTGGTTTTAACCTACAAAGCCATATGTGGTTCAGGATAAGCAATGCCTCAAGGACCATGTCTCCCCACATGAACCGTCCCTGACCCCATGGCCTTCACCAGAAGCCCCTTCCTGTGAAGAGGGACTGGTTATTAAACCACTCTGTAAACTGTAGATCTGTGAGGTGAATAAGGGCCGGGCCTCTTAACTACTTTCAGAACCCTTAACAGCTCTCAGATTCTACAGGGGAGAGCCATGACTGTTTAAATTGGCATTGTGGTGCTTGTGTACAGTGAATGTCCCTTGAAACAGGCAAGCAGGGTTAACAATCAGCTTGGTCCACCATTTGCTTCTAATTCCTTCTTTTTTCTTCAGAAAGTCTTCCCCCTGTCCACTGACCCTCTCCACAGGCTTCTTGTCTTAAGGGGCCCAGTCCCAGGATGAAGACTAAAGACTGGAGTGACCAAGGCCCCACGTCACAGGCTTATTCCGCTCCTGGTCCCATTCCAAGCCATCCTGCCCATGTCACTCCCCACATGTTGTTGTTACTTGTGGGCATTTCAAACCAGAAGTCTGTAGGTTTGTTTTCATACCACAGACTCAGCTTTGCTATACCGTCCAGCCTTGTGTATGTCCAGTGTTTAGGCAAGGCCCACGACGAGCCAGACTGTATGAAAACACAAGTTTACAGACTTGTTTGAAAAAACCCAACTGTAGGCAGTAATTTACTGGAAGAGAAGGCTCTCTTTAAACTTACTGAAAAGAGACACTATACAAAAGCCCCAGCAAAAGCCTGTAATGAGCTTTGGCAAAGACAAGGGGATGCTGCCCAGGACAGTGGCTGTGTGGCAATGACCGGATCAAATTTCTCTCAGAGTTTGTCTTGGGTCAGATCTCCAGACCACATCCTCCCTAGGGGGTTTCGCTTCCTCTTTCTTTCTTCTCCATCCCAAATTGTTGGCAAATAAAAGAAAGTTCCATGATGCTGCTGTATATTTCTGTTTCCCTTCCCCTTCCATTTTTTTAATCGTTAAAAGGACTTGAGTGGGGGGGAGGCAGGGTCCCAATCATGGCATTCATTTGGGGGGGGGACAGTATTTAAGAACCTGCTAGATTAGGCCAAAAAAGGGACGCGGGTGGCGCTGTGGGTTAAACCACAGAGCCTAGGACTTGCCGATCAGAAGGTCGGCGGTTTGAATCCCTGTGACGGGGTGAGCACCTGTTGCTCAGTCCCTGCTCCTGCCAACCTAGCAGTTCAAAAGCACATCAAAGTGCAAGTAGATAAATAGGTACTGCTCCGGCGGGAAGGTTAACGCCGTTTCTATGTGCTGCTCTGGTTTTGCCAGAAGCGGCTTAGTCATGCTGGCCACATAACCCAGAAGCTGTACGCTGGCTCCCAATAAAGCAAGATGAGCGCAACAACCCCAGAGTCGGCCACGACTGGACCTAATGGTCAGGGGTCCCTTTACCTTTACCTTAGATTAGGCCAATGGCCCATCTAGTCTAGCATCCTGTTCTCATAGTGGCCAACATTTGGGAAACCCACAAGCAAGACCTGAGCTCAACAGCACTCTCTCCTTCTGTGCTATCCAACAACTGGTATCCAGAAGAATTACAACCTCAGGTAAAGCATAGGTTTCATGGCTAGTAGCCATATAGCCTCACCCTCCATGAATTCGACCAATCCTCTTTTAAAGCCGCCCAAGTTTGATTTTCAGGCCCCTCCCTTCCCCCAATCAAAAGGAAGGGTGTCGTGTAAAATCAGAAAAAATAAGAATTAAAGGGTGGGAGCATACCTCCCAATTATTTATTAAAAACACTAAATAAACCAAAGAAATAGAAGGATCCCTCCACTGACGAGGGGGTTACTTTCTAGGCTCCCCTACACGTAAGTGAAAATGTGTAAAGTGAAGAGCACCTTCTAAAAAGCCTTTAAATGCCTATTCCTTCCTGCTATCCAGCTCTCTCTTTCTCTCTCTCTCATCCAGACCAAAATATCGAGAGTTGAAGCTCTGGGGCCAGATGGAGGATGCAGTGAGAAAGGGCTGCTGCAGCTTCTGCGCTACCCTACACATCATCTGTTAGGCAGGGAGGCTGAGCAGTCAAAACAAAGTCGCACTGCACCTCAGGTCTCTTTGGGGCTTGCTCTGCCCTCACTGATGTCCTCTTCAGGCTTCAGGGAGTGTCTTATCACAAGCCACAGGGACTCTCCAGCTCTCTCCCATTTCCTGGTATGTGTGCTGGGCCCGGGGGTAACCCGTGAAATGCAGTCCAGGACCGGTCCAAAATCCGAAGGTTCCGCTGGGAGTCAGTCCGACAGAGCCAAGGCAGGACACGAGGCAGGAAACCAGGAAAGGACAGGGGCAGGATCTAGCATACAGCAATGTTGCTCCCACAACCTGGGGCAGGGTTCGACAGCCTTTTATCTTTGTCAGGGTAGCGGCCGGTCCTGATCCCACGGCGACTCACGTCCCTGTTTCACCTGAAGGTGAGCACTCCTCCTGCGAGTGCTCAGGTCTCTCCTTCTCTCAGACCTTAGTCTCTGCAGCTCGGGAGACATCGGTGGGTTACTAGACCCAGAGGCCGCCTCAGCCTCCCCTGACCAAACCAGTAGTGGAGCAGCTGTAAGTGATGGCTCAGCTGAAGGCAATGAGGTAATCCCCACATCTGGAGCCAGGGCAGGCTCAGGCCCCTGACTCGGCCCAGCTGGTGTTTGTTGCAGGGGAACCTGTGCAGACTGGGACTCTTCAGGATCAGGCCCCAGACTTGGTTCAGATGATACCTGAGGCAAAAGATCCAGTGCAGACAGAGTCTCCTCTGGTTCCGTCTGAGCCCAAGTCCCAGGCCATCACAGGATGGTTCTATTTATTTATCTGGAAGATTTATCTCCCTGCACCACACATATATGCAGATGTGCACAAGTGGTGTGTGTGTGTGATTGTGCATGTACTCAGAATGCTACAGCAGTTTGATCAGGTTGAAAGCACCATAAGGTTGGACATTATCATTGAATTTGTTCCAAAGCATTACCCATTTTCCTATAAATCAACACTGAGAGTGAAGAGCAGAGAGTTGACATGCCATGCTGGACTGGAATTAAGTAAATAAGAAGGCAGGCAGGTGAGAGCTGACTTAGTGCCAACTGGGGTTGGTGGGGCAGTGCCCCATTAGCCTTGGTGGGACCAGTTTCTGGGCCATGCCAAGGACTGAACATTGGCTGTTCTGCATGCAAATAGCAGAGCTGGTTCATGGGCAGCTGTCTGAGGCGATTGAGAGCCGGCAACCATGAGCCATTCTTCTTCCAAGGTTGGGCAAATGTCAGCAATGTCCCCTGCTCTAAATTTAGGGCAAAGAAAACAACAGGTTTTCCATTTAAGTCATGGTCCCCACTGTTCCAATTCTGGCCCATGTGCTCGGTTCTGAGCTAGGCTTGTGCTATTCTGACAGTTTCCATAGAAAAGGCTTAGAGAACCCAATTTATGATGTATTGTCTATTTTTTAAAAAGAAGAAGTTAAAAGTAGTTTCTTCAGACTCGGCTGAACTATTTTTGCTTCGTCTAAACAAAAATAGAACGGGAAGCGAGCGCATTAATAAGGTTTGTGTGAGTGAGAGTTTTGGCGATGCGCTGTGCCATGGTGCATGGCATCGCATGAAACAAAGCATATAATAAAGTGGGCACACCTGGAAATGTTGTCTCATTTGTGGTGTCGCAACAGTCATGCCACTCTTAGTTCTTGGGAGGAAACAGGATTGTGCCAGGTAGGTACACAGATGTGAGACAAGGTGGAAAGCAAACATGGAAGGTTGCTCAGGAAGTGGTACTGGGAATTCTGGAGGTGTTAACTTCCCCCGAGACAGAAAGTCAATCCAGCTCAGCTCATCACAGCTCAGATCTGTTGTGCAGGCGGAAAACAACTTAGAGCCCGCAGCACAAAAATGGTGGAGAGCTCAGTTCACTTGTGAGTTGGCTGAGAATGTAACCTGGAATTGTGAGTGGACCTAGGAGGACAGCTTATCCCAACCTAGGCTGGCTCTCTAGACACATCAAAGAAGCGTTTCAGTTAAACGTGTTGCAAACTTTGTATGAAAAGTCAGGTAAGCAAAAACGGAACTCCACAGCGCCATCTGGTGTCACAGTGTTAGAATGCATAAACAATGCATATAAAGTGCTTTTTCTTTGCCAATGTAGCTGAGTCCCTAGAGTTCCCCCAGAGGTTTTCGACCTTAACTGGGACTGGTTCTCTAGTCCTGGTATTGATAATACGGAGCCAAATGAACTAGTGATCTGGCTAAGTATAAGACAGCTTCCTATGTAGCATTTATTATCTAAATTTAGCATAAGAAAGAAAGAAAGAAAGAAAGAAAGAAAGGGAAGGGGTACATGATGTAACCTTATAAAACTATGAGCATTGTAGATTTTTTTCTCTCCCACTCTCATAACGCTAGAATTCAGGGTCAAAGAAACCAATTGTCAGCAAATTCAGGGCAGTCAAAATAAAGTTTGTTATTTATTTTATCTATTTTTTAATTAAATTTGTATGCTGCCTTTCACCCGTAGATCTCAGGGTGGTTCACAACATAAAGATACAAGATAAAAACACAAACTACATAATAAAAACAAAACACCAAAAGGTGTATAAAGAAGACGCCAATCATTATGGAGGGTATGCCTATCAACAGTGATTAGCCGGAAGCTAAATAGGACCCCCAAGTTCAGAGGCACTATACCAGTGGTCCTCAAACTTTTTCAGCAGGTGGCCAGTCCAATGTCCCTCAGGCCTTGTGGGGGGCCGGACTATTTTTTTGGGGGGGGGGATGAACAAGGGACGATGAGTGGCACGCGAAAGGGCTCTGGAGAGGGGCTGCATGGAGGCCACTCGAGAGGGGCGCTCAGCCAACCATGGCTCTTGTGTCTTGTGAGCAGCAAGGGCTGGCAGTGGCGGCGGAGGGACGATGAGCAGCATGCGAAAGGGCTCCGAAGAGGGGCTGGCACCAACAAAGCCCAGCCCCCTTCCTCCTCTAGGCAGGGCAGGAAGAAGCCAGGAGGAGGGAGGGAGGAGTCAGCGCCACCGCTGTGTGAGGGAGAGGGAGGGAGAGAGAGGGAAAGAACATGCGTGCTAGCGATCCACGCCCTGGTGATTCCTGGACCGTCTATGGGCAGGATTTAGAAGGCAATTGGGCCTGATTCAGCCCGCAGACCTTAGTTTGCTGACCCATGCACTATACCCCTGATTACCAATTGCTTTGTGGAGGGTGTCACAGTGTGTGGGAAGGCAGTTGTCATACTGCCTTGCGTGTCTTTATTGGAAGCCGCTGATTCATTGGGAAAGTTACTGGGCAAGACAAACCTTTGGTCTAATCCAGGAGACAGCTTGCCTTACATTCTCACATTCCACCTGAAAGCAGCGGATTGTGCGTGTGCCCATCCAGCCATAGCCTTTCCCTCCAAGCTATTGTTGCCTCACTGCCTCCTAGTCACCCATTTTAACCTGGAGCGTGTTTAACGGACAGCTTCCTGTCAATGAACAGCTCTCCTTTGTTTTGCACGTTCACCTCCACCTCCTGCTCCCACACATACCAAGCAGGAGTGAACGGAGGCTATTTTGTGTGCCTGGGTAATCATTAAATCCTGCCCACGCCCAGATGGTGAAAGTGTTGGGGGGGACGGGACACAAGGACTCATTATGAGCCATGCAACACGAAGCATTAAATATCTAGGCAGGAATTGGGTATGGCCGTATTACTAATTTGGGCAAGAGCAAAGCAAAGGTAATATTTTACTTTTAGGTTCAGGCGGAAATGTTTGGATGCGAGTTTGATGGTGTAAGAGCAGAGACTGCAAGCTGTTTATCAGATTCTTAATCGTTCTACCAAAATAATAATAATCCCCTACAAGGTATAGAAAACTATTTCCTTGCAATTTCACTCATCGGGAAAAGAAAAGACAAATCGAAATATACATTCCGTACTTTTAGTGTTGTGTCTTTGCTCTTGATTTTGTATGTAGAAAAACAAACGTAGCCATCTAAAGGGGAGCAAACCAGAAGGGGCAGATGGTGGCAGATGGGCACATTTAGTTTATTAAATTTATTAAGTATTTCCCGCAACTGAAGCAATTTACAGAAGAAAAAAATAACGCTACAAAAATACTATGTATAATCAAATATTAATTGAAAACAAAGCGATTCATTGGAACAATGCAATATGGTGTCCAAAAAATATAATCTAAAAAAAATAAAATATCCATCCCCTGTGAATATCAGACATCTACCAAAGGATAGACTACTAGCACTGACCAAATGCTTCTCTGGGAAGAGCATTTCATTGGATACAACAGAAAAGGCTAGTTCTCTATTTGCCACCTTCTTCCTTGTTTCCTGTTCTGCATTGCTGCTGTTTTAACCAATGGTAAGGATGTAAACTAAATGATATCAGCTCTGGAGAGACATGATATCTGTCTCTCTGTGCTGAATCCAAAGCTATGGCTCTGGGAACCCCCTTAGAATCCTAATCTGGGAGCAAGAAACCTGGGGAGAAAACAGTAAAGACCTGATGAAGAGAGCACAGCAGAGGTTATATTTTCTGAGAATCCTCCAGAAAAATAATCTCTCAAAGGACCTGCTGATGGAATTTTACCATTGTACTGTGGAGAGTGTATTAACTTATGGTCTGTGTGTGTCGTTTGGGAGCTGCACCGTCAGGGGAAAAACAATGCTGTCCAGGGTTCTAAAGTCTGCGGAGAGAATAATTGGGTGCACTCTTCCCACCCTGGATCAAATCTATGCTTCCAGGTGTTATAAGAAAGCTGCAGAGATAGTGCAGGATAGTGCACACCCCGGAAATTATCTCCTTCAGCTTCTGCCTTCTGGAAGAAGGTACAGGGTTATAAAGACTAGGACTAGACACCTGAGAATAAAGATTATCGTATTATATTGTATCGTATCATAAGATCTGTTTGAGCATCACTGCTCAGCCTATATGTTTGTGGAAATAAATCCATCTATCATAAAAGCACCATGGTCTCCAGTGAACGCTAAGGAAGTCATCCTTGGGGTACGTTCCGAAACACCTGAAATATTTCACCAAGGTTTTGTTTTACTGGAAAGCGTAAAACCACCATGAAATTGGATTCAGAACTCAGACAGAAACAAATCTCTTACGCAGTAAAAACTATCCCTTGTCTCTCCCCTACACACAGACGTACAATGTTCCCATTGTTATGAATCCCTCCCTTTCCACACCATTCCATCCCTTTGAAGCATTTATGCTCCTTGTCTTTATATGCTTTAATTGCACTGATGACATGTTCAAATGGTGCTCCCCAGACAGGGCTTAATACAGCTTGCAGGTATTGAGATATATTGCAAGTGAGTCGTTGGCCGCAGGGTTCTTTTAACTTGTCAGGTTTCCCACAGAAAGAGTAAATAGGGATTAAATTGGGACTGGAATGGGAGGGGAGGCTGGCATTTTTTAAATGCCAATGGAATTCTGTACAGCCTTCAAACGTGCACAAATGAGGGTATCCAACCCACAATAAACACTCATCTGCCAACACACACATCCATTTGACAGAGTAAGAATAGCACTGCTGAATCAAGCCAGGGGCCCATCTAGTCCAGTGTCCTGTTCTCACAGTAGCCACCTAGATGCCCATGGGAACCCTGCAAGCAGGACTGAAGCCCAACAGCACTCTCCCCTCCTGCTGTTTCCAGCAACTGGTACATTTAGGGACATGGGTGGCACTGTGGTCTAAACCACTGGGCCTCTTGGACTTGTCGATCAGAAGGTTGGTGGTTCGAATCCCCGCGACGGAGTGAGCTCCCATTGCTCTGTCCCAGCTCCTGCCAAATGTGCTGCCAAATACAGTGGTACCTCAGGTTACATACGCTTCAGGTTACATATGCTTCAGGTTACACACTCCGCTAACCGAGAAATAGTACCTCAGGTTAAGAACAGAAATCGGGCTCCGGTGGCACAGTGGCAGCAGAAGGCCCCATTAGATAAAGTGGTGCTTCAGGTTAAGAACAGTTTCAGGTTAAGAACGGACCTCCGGAACGAACTAAGTACTTAACCCGAGTTACCACTATACAGCAGTTCTTTCCAAGAATATCAGGACAAAAGGAATGAGGAGGTAGAAGGGGAACCAAAACAGTTTTATTAACAAATAAACAGCAGGCATGCAAAGCATAAAATAAAACATACCTGACAGGGGCTACCCAATCTCCCCTTCAGCTGCCCAGAGCCCCAGGTAGAGCAGCAGGAGAAAGACCCAACTGTCGGTCTCCCAGCATCAGGTCCTTTGATCTGGGCAGAAGCTCCCTGGGCCCCTCCAACCTATGGCTTTTATAGCCTGCCCTGATGTAATCAAGCGCACCTGGCATAACTCATGATTAGCCCAGGACCCTGAGATGGAATACAGATACAGATGGATACAGAGCGGCTGAGAGTCTCCCACTACCTGCAGCCGGGCATCCAGCCACCACTTGCAACACAGAAGAATCCAAGAAACTCCCGACAGGTGTGTGAAACACAAGAATCAAACTGGGGATGTTAAAGGGAAAGGGACATGCCACCTAACTCCTTGAAATACAATTGTCTTCCGCATTTCCGCTACACCAACCTAGCAGTTCGAAAGCATGCCAGTGCAAGTAGATAAATAGGTTCCGCTGCAGCAGGAAGGTAAACGTGTATCCATGCGCTCTGGCACTCGTAACGGTCCTCCGTGTGCCAGTAGCGGTTTAGTCATACTGGCCACATGACCCGGAAAACTGTCTGAGGACAAACGCCAGCTACTTTGGCCTGAAAACGAGATGAGCGCTGCAACCCCGTAGCCTGGACTTTGACTGGACTAAACCCGTCCAGGGGTCCTTTACCTTTTACATTTAGTTCTTTTTTAAAAGATGCATTGAATTCTGTGAGGGCAAGGCCAGCCTAGCCAGAGATCCACTCCATATCGCTCAAAGTCTTTATCTTTATTGAGTACATCTCTCTGTGTTCCTTGTGCAGCACAAGACCCTCTGATTTCATCAGGACTTGCTCCTTAGGCAGCACCTTCAGAGAGGCTGTCTCTACAGCACCAGCAATTTGCTTCTCAGCTAGGCCTGTTGCCTTTGATTGGTTTAATTGGCAGATTAATCAACTGAAGCCTTAGTGGATTAATTGTAGGGACTGATTTCCGTAGTCGTTTATTTTCTGCAGACCATATTTGGTGCTGGCATGTCAGGGAATTAAATGTAAAATACTAAAGATGGCCTTTGCATATTGAATTACAGTGCATCACTGACACACATTAGCCAACTTCATTGATTTCTCTCTCTCTTTCTCTCTCTCTCTCTCTCTCACACACACACACACCATTCCTTTCATTTCCTTCAATCCAGTTTAATGAAAATATTCACAAACTTAATTGTTTCTCTAAATAGATATGGGAAGGATGATAATCTAGTGATATACATGAACCTGTTGTAGTGAAGAACGAACCGATCTATCAATTCAAGGTTCTCTCAATTTCTCATCATAATTTCTATTCTCCCCATTTTAGCATTAGTGTGTGATTACAGTGGTACCTCGGTTTTCGAACGTCTCCATTGTCAAACATTTTGGAACTCAAATACTGTAAACCCAGCAATAAGTCCCTCAGTTTCCAAATGCACCTCAGAAGCTGAACTGGAAACGTGGCTTCCGTTTCGAGTTTTCTGTTTTGAGGCTTTCATTTTGAGTTTTTGGTTTTTGAACGTTTCGGAACTCAAACGGTGTTCCAGAAGGCATTAGCGTATTTTTCGCTCTATAAGATGCACTTTTCCCCCTCCAAAAATTAAGGGTAAATGTGTGTGCATCTTATGGAGCGAATGCAGGATCCATTGCTTCAGCGATAGTAACGTGAAGCCTCCGAAGCACAGTGGGAGTGCTCCCGCAGCGCTCCGGAGGCTTTGTGTTGCTTTCGCTGAAGCCTGGAGAGGGAGAGGAGTCAGTACATTCGAAAACTGAGGTACCACTTTACTTTAAAGCTCACCTTAAAATTGGTATGCATTTTTGCACACTTTTTTCCCAACATAGATATTTTTGCATGAGACTGCCCCTACCATAATGGTATTTTTGTACATTATTTTAATAAATATATGCAATTTTTGTCTTCACTTTCCTCTAACATATGGATGTTTGTATGCATTTCTGGGTTGGAGAATTGCATTGCAAAATCTGGAGAAGTACAGATTTCGAAGGACAGCAGTGTTTTGGTTCTCATATTGGTTTGAGAAATGCAACTTTGCTAGATTGGCTGACATTTTAATGCCAAACACATATCTTACAGGAGGGTTACATTTGGCAAAAATGTGGGGCAATGCAATCCTTGTAAGCCATTTAAGCTTGACAAACTGCTAGTTTATTTGATGGCTGTGGTTTGTGGATTGCAGAGCAAGAATGGAATGTATTAATAAATCAGCTATGAACTAACTAGAGGAAAGAGGATGACATACTTAATCAACCCCACCTGATGGGAAAGAGTCCCAGCGGGAGAACTTCACAGTTTTGTGCAACACCAGCTGATGCTTAGTCACTGTGGTCTAGTTTCCTTTGTTCAGCCTATAGAAGATGGGGGGAAAATAACAGCTGGGAACACAGGGGGGTAAAGGCATTAAAACAAAACTCAGCAACTTCAGCCAAAAGAAAGAAGAATAATGAAGAAGGCGAGATCCAAATATACACTCAGCCAAGTAAAATCAAAAGTTAAAGAAATCTGTAAGTGAACAACACAAAAGAATCCCAAAGATTGGAAGCTATACAACCTCTGGGCAGCACTACCACAAGGACGCAGGTAGCGCTGTGGTCTAAACCACTGAGCCTCCTGGGCTTGCTGATCAGAAGGTCGGCGGTTCGAATCCCCGCAACAGGGTGAGCTCCCATTGCTCTGTCCCAGCTCCTGCCAACCTAGCAGTTCAAAAGCACGCCAGTGCAAGTAGATAAATAGGTACCACTGTGGCGGGAAGGTAAGCAGCGTTTCCATGCGCTCTGGTTTCTGTCACGGTGTCCCGTTGCACCAGAAGCGGTTTAGTCATGCTGGCCACATGACCTGGAAAGCTGTCTGTGGACAAACGCCGGTTCCCTTGGCCTGAAAGCTAGATGAGCGCCACAACCCCATAACCATCCAGAGGTCCTTTACCTTAACCTTTTTACCACAAGGCTTGGGAAGGTCAGGTAGGAAGGTCAGGCACTCTGGTCTACACATGTGGCAAAAGTGGCTGCACTTAGGCCTGGTTTGGAAGCTGCAGTAGTTGCTGCAGAATGTGGCAGCCAGACTACTGATGGGGACACATGTGACGCTCTAGTTAAAATGTCTGCATGGCTTCCCATCTACTACCATGCCAGGTTCAAGGTCCTTGTATTAATTTACCCAGCCCTGAACAATCCCTTAGGTATCACCTGAACCTTTATGTTCCAGCTCGATCAGTGCGATCATCTGCCTCAGTGTTGTTGGTCGTTTTTGCACGATTCTTACTGAATGTTTTTATGTATCGCTTTGAAATGCTCTGGTATCTTTTACGAATAGTGATATGTAACTCTTTTATAGATAAAAATGAGCTAGTCTTCAGCCTCAACCAAAAGTGCAGCAAAACAATTTGTTGGAATGGTTTGTGCCATTTCAGACTGTGGGTGGGGTATGTGCTATTTTTGAATGGCCCCCCACACGAAAAGGAGAGGAAAGCACCCTAATATTTCACACCAAGGATAATTAGGTGTAGATCGCTTTATACAATGAGGAGCTCGCCATTGGCAGTAAACAGCACGGGTATTTCTCTCCCCCCAACTAATACTTATTTTCCTTTTGGTTTTTTGTTGTCCCTGCAAGTGGCAATGGCAACAAGTGTGTTAGCAACCTGGTCAACCTTTTGCATATGCCACAACGCCCTGGAACTTAGCATCGTCCCACAGCATGTTGACACCTCCCCATCAAAAATATTGTGCAAAACATTCAGGTAAAATTCTACAAAGTGGTCTTCATTTTCTAAGGGGATTTTTTTTTTAATGTCTCCTGGAAAATTTCAACTGTAGAACTGTTTATATTTCATTTCCCCCCTAAGGAGCTCGAGTTGTTGTGTGGAATGTTTCCCCTCACACACATTTTATCATCTGCCTTGTGAGGTGGGTTAGACTCAGAGACAGTAACTAGCCTGAAGTCACTGAAGTTCATGACTGTGTGGGAAGATGAACGTGGGTCTCTCTCATCCCGGTCCAAACCTCTGCCTAACCACTATACCACCCTCGCTTTAAGAGTATGTGAGACATGTTTGCCCAAGGCAACAGCTAGTTGAAAACATGCAGTACACTTCAACTTTTCTGTGCTTCAATTTGAGCCTTTATATTTATGACTTATCCTTAATACTTAATGACTTACCCATACTGCTCCCTTCTTTCTTTCTGTTTCTGTTTGGAAAATAGCAGCCAAAATGATCAAGGAGATGGAGCAACTCCTCTGTGAGGAACGGTAGTAGCATTTGACACTTAGAACCATAGAACTATAGAGTTGGAAGGGACCCCAAAATTCATCCACTCCAACCCCCTGCAGCGCAGGTATTGCTGTTAGAATTCCTGCTCCATGATTGCAGTCATGGGATTGTTGTCTATCACATGACGGTGTATGTTTTGACTCCGCAGAGTGGGAAGTGACGGAGACAGGATGTTTGTGTTACTGTGTTCCATGAAGTGAGACTATTGTCCTTTGTTCTTTCTCTTTGCTGTCTGATGCTAGAGAGAGAGGGAGCCATGTTGCAGCGCTCCGTGTGTTTTTATAAGTAAATAAAGTAGATTAGCCAAAATGCTGAGTTGCTGAGGTCTGTTATGCAAGCTGCGCAAACTCTGCGGATCCCTAAGTGTGCCGATGTCTGTTGTCATCGGTCGCTGTGAAGCTCAGGCAGAAGAAAGCTTTTGAAGCTCCCGAACGATCGACCAGGAGGGAGGGAACATGCCTGTCGAGAGTAGGACGAGCTCCTGACAATTGCAACATCCATAACAGATGGCTATCCAACCTCTGCTTAAATACCTCCAAGATTTACTTGCGCTGTGATGCAAGGGGGGGGGAGTAGCTTAAGCTATATCAGAGAGCTATTAGGGCAGCATTTCACACCTGCAATAACAGGTGTTGACTTTGGTAATCTTTTGTAGTATGGCACACCTTGCAAGGCCAAAATTTGTGGGGGGGGGCATGGATCTTCTCAATTTGGCTCCCCCTTGACTCAGCACCCTGTGATAGCAATAGTTTAAATGTTCTTTTGGAACATAGGAAGCTTCCCCATTGAATCCATCCATGGAGCTCAATATTGTCTAGACTGACTGGGGTTTCAGTCCACTTGAACCTGGGACATTCTGCATGCAAAGCAGAAGCTCTGTGACTGAGCTACAGCCATTATCCTAATGTGCTTCTCTGATTTGGATGTTTCAGAGCAGCATCCACAGTATACGCCTTCTATCTTAGAGAGATCTGCCCTTAGACTAGAAGGACATGTAATTTCATCTGCTTGTATCCATTTCTGGCTGACCTCTCTTCTGTTCCTCTTCCTCTCTGTACTGGTTGTCCTTGCTTCTCCCAACTTTTTGTCGTCTGCAAAAATTTAATCTGCAGTTATTCTGCCACTGATTTCCTAAGGTTCAATACATCTCTCTCTCTCTCTCTCTCTCTCTCTCTCTCTCTCTCTCTCTCTCTCTTTCTCTCTCTCTCTCTCGCACACGCACACAGCAAGCTCTGCTTTTGGATTTCCTTTTCAATATAGAAAATTAAATAAGCTGGGTATATTGTGTAACCAAGAGCTAGGGAATATCTTCAGAAGAAGCATGCTTCTTGACTCAAGTATTTCAAAATACAGATGAGAGAATCTCAGGTTTGGTTGTGTACACATTACCACCTCCACAAACGCCTCACAAACATGTACAGTGGTACCTCAGGTTACAAATGCTTCAAGTTACAGACTCCACTAACCCAGAAATAGTACCTCAGGCTAAGAACTTTGCTTCAGGATGAGAACAGAAATCGTGCATTGGCAACAGGAGGCCCCATTAGCTAAAGTTGTACCTCAGGTTAAGAACAGTTTCAGGTTAAGAACGGACCTCCAGAACGAATTAAGTTCTTAACCCGAGGTACCACTGTACTTCCGGAAGCGGCACGGGAGGAATAGGAGAGCGCGGCACCAAAAAATGTGCAACTTTGGTTCCGCGCTCTTTTGGTTCCCGGGTGAGTGTGGCACTGGCTTCTGGAACATCCGGGATTGGCATCAGAAGCTGGAATGGCTTCTGTCAGTCCAGGATGTCCCACTCAAAATGGAGCAGTTGCACTGTATCAACACTAGTCACCCACCCCCACAGCTGCTATATAGAAACAGACACATAGTCCATTCAGTCCTGCATTTAACATAATCAGTGTGCCATTTGAGCATCAGTGAGGTGAAGGCCTGCCTCAGAATAAGCAGTGGCACCTTAAGCAGTGGAGTGAAGCTCCCTTTTAAAATGGCATAATATTAGTGCCAGGTATATACTGTACTTTTCCGTCTATAAGACGACCCCATGTATAAGACGACCCCTATTTTGGGGGACTCAAATTTAAGAAAATGGGGGGAGGTGGCACAGAGTTCTTAAGCTTTTTTTTAGGGGGGATTGCCAAAATCACTTTCCCACGCACGTCGCTAAATCCACCTCCCATGGGTCCTATTGCCCGCCCAAGTGCCAGAGCGTCATCCAATCAACACCACCCATTGACACAGCAACCAATAACATGCACAATAGCCACTGACAGCCTCAGCAGCAACCAATCAAACGTCCATCCTATGCACTATCCATGTATAAGACGATCCCCACTTTTTAGCATGATTTTTCAAGGAAAAAACCTCGTCTTATACACGGAAAAGTACAGTATATAAAAAAATTCTAAAGAGCCTCTGTGTGCAGTTAGTTGAGCATGTTATAACTATTAACAGGCCCTGGTGTTTCCTAAGGAGAACATCTTGCATGATGGACATCTTTATTGATGTACTCTACTCTAGCAATTTTAGACCCCAGACAGACTGTTTTTATTTTTCTTACTGCCCTGATGGGACATTAAAAACTATCACTGGAGGTGGAGGGAAGGGTGGAGGTTGTCCTTTACCGCACAGGCCCCATTCCAATAAAACATGATCTGTTGACTTGATTACTGGCAGAGGGCTCTGTACACATTTACTCCACTCCACTCCTCCTCCAGCAGACAAGCTCACGTTGATTTGCCAACTTGTCTGTCTACTAAGTTGAGAGGCTGAGCTGTAAAGGATAAACTGCATGTAGAGAGACACTTAAAAGAAGAAATATCTGACCGTCCACATGTACAGGAAACGGACTGTTTACTTCTTCTTATATGTTTATTCAGTAGTAAACCAAAGTCATTCCAGTCCAGGTTGTAGCTGGTAGCAGGAGACTACCAGGATGGCAGTCATAACAATCTCTCCCTGTGTGGAGTCTTGACAGAAGTTCAAAGATGTTCCTTCAGTGTTGATCCCCCGACATAGGGCTCGATCCAGGTTTCAGAGTTCCTTCAAAATTATCTTCTGGTAGGTTCTGTCCTGTGTCAGGGACCCCTCTCCAGTGTGGACATGTCCAGGAACCTAGCAGAAGCAGACAGGAGGCTGAGAGCCACCATTTTAATTTCCCACAATGGCCTGGAGCAACACTACATCAGGGCGTCAGGGGAAGTTAAAACAGCAGCTCTAGAGCTATTCCCTCATGAGTAACCTTCTTTTGGTGGAAGGCAAGTGTCACATGCCAGAGGTGAATGGGGCCAGAAGAAAGTTGGAAGACCAAAAGGTATTTTTTTTTACCTTTTGTACAGACGTCTAAGGTCTACACACACACACCCCTACCTATCTCTCCATCTTTCATCAAGCAAGAGGTATTATCACAGCTCAAAGGACACATTTCACCTATTCAAAAGCACAATCTAGGTGTAGTGCAGGTTGGGGAGGGATAGGGCCTTGGGGTGGGGCATAGCCTAGGGAGAATTCTGAGGGCCAGATAAAAGCCTGGAGGGCCACATTTGAGTTCAAGAGGACTTACTCGCGGGTCAAAGGAAACAGGATGACAGCCTTAACTGTGCCTTAGAATATTCTACATTACAGTGAAAGTAAGAGCAAGGTAAATGGAATAAATCCATCCAGGCTTTTAGCCTGTAGTTTATTCTGTGAACCACCCTGAGATCTTACGATGCAGGGCGGTATATAAATCTAATAAATGAAATAATTATATTTGAGCTTCAACAAAGCTATCCTCTTTTTTTGAGAGAGAGGCAATGTATCCTTAAGAACATCAACCAAGTCCTAGGAATTCATTGCAGGACAAAAACAATTTCATTTAACATCTCATTTTATCATTACAAAATCATCTTTAAAATTTGAATGGGAGTTTAAACAAGTGAAGGAACATATGTTGATTTGGGCCCAATATTTATTTAGTTGCTTATTAAATTTATATCCCACCCTTTCTTCCAAAGGGGCCCAAGGAAATGGAAATAGTGTATCTATAACAAATGCCTGTATGGAAAGACCAACTGAAAAACTGGAAATTGCTGTCCAGTTAATATGGATATAGGAGGAAATGGCTATGAAGTCCACAAAGAGGGCTGCAATGACGTCTCAAAAACTAACCAATCTATTATGGCACAGGCTTTCATGGACTACAGACTTCTTCATTAGACTCATGAAATGTTTGGCACACACATACAGTGGGAATGGGAGGATTTTAAACAGTAAGGGTAAAAACAAACTGAAATGAAGAATAGTACGCCATAGACATCCTGGTTTAACAATGCCTGGATATCTGTGTTATCAGCACAATTGTATTTTATGAATAGTCGCTGATATCAAAGTAGTTAATGCAGTCTGTACTCTCTTGAATTTAATTCCCTTTGGACTTTGCTGTTTATATAATTCCCCTATTCAGCCATAACAGTATTGGTTGTTGTTTTTTGGCATCAGGTGAAGATTTTCTTTAGTTCATTCAATGGCTGTCTGTCTCTGACTTAGCATTATGGTCTCCTATTGCAACATTCTGTTGTTACTGTATTGACCTTTGCAGAAACTTTACAATTTCAGACATTTGTAAACCACTTTGGAAACTCCTATACTATACCTCAAATCACTTTAAGGAGATAAATGACTGCCAAATATGTTTAAAAGTTATGGCTTCATATCATTACTATTGTTTAGTAGAGGATTTTTATCCTGCCTTTCCATTATGCTCAAGGGAAATTATAATTGAACCAACAGATTAATACAATAATAAACAATAAAACAAAGAAGAGACAGCAGAACAGTGTTTAAAAATACAAAAGAATAGCCCTGTTGGAAGAGGCCAATGGACAACCTAGGCCAGCCCTCTGTTCTCATTGTGGTAATCTAAATGTCACCTGCAAAGCTCACAAGCAGAGCATGTGCAAAAACACTCTACTCACCTGTGATTCCCAATACAGTGATACCTCTAGATGCGAACGGGATCCGTTCCAGAGCCCCGTTCGCATCTAGAAGCAAACATAACTAGCGACGGCACGTCTGTGCATGCACGCATTGCTTTTCACCGCTTCTGCACATGCGCGTGACGTCATTTTGAGTGTCTGCACATGGGCGTGATGTCATTTTGCGCGTCTGTGCATGTGCAAGCAGCGAAACCCGGAAGTAACACTCTCTGTTACTTCCAGGTTGCCATGGAGCGCAACTCGAATGCACTCATCCTGAAGCACATTCAACCCGAGGTATGGCTGTAAATGTTATTCAGAAGGATGCAGCCAGTGGAGGAAGAATATAGCCATTGTGAATAGTAGTCACTGATCCATCCCCTTGATCATCTGGTTGCCCTTTCTTAACATTGGCCACTTTCCAGTCCGTGGGTACAGAGGCTGATCTTAGAGTCAAGGTGTTAGAATATCAGCAACTCACATTTATCTTCTTTAATAACTTTTGGGAAGATGCCAACTGGACCTGGCCATTTGTCACTTTTTATCATTGAGGCCTAGAACTTCATCTCTTGTCACCACTACTATTCACCTCAGTTCCTCAGGCTCCCTTCCTATTAATGTTAGTTTGGGCACAGGGATCGGCTAGCATCAGGGAGATTTTTTTAGAAACTCAAGCTGCTGTGTCAAGCTTCAAGGCTTCAAGGTTGTTTGAAGGCTGCCTTTTTTCCTGGTAACCTACCTTAAGAACATCAACCAGAGTTGATTTTAGAAAAGGAGCTCTATAAATCATTGTTCAAAAATGTAAGAGTCATGCTGGATCAGATTAAAGGCCTGTACAGCATCCTGTTCTCACAGTGGACAACCAGATGCCTAGAGGAAGCCTACATTGAGTGCAACACCACTTCCCTCACTTGTGATTCCAGCAACTGGTACTGAATACCAGTGTGTTGCCTCCAACAGTGGAGGTAGATTATAGCCATCACCTCACCACCACCCCAGCTACAAAGTACGTCTTATAGTCCACACTGATCTCTTGCCTTCATCTATGACAATGGATATGGAATCACGGGTTGCAAATAGGCAATGTGGTCTGAGAGGAGATAGAGTAATGTTTAATGCTCGCTGTGGGTTAAACCACAGAGCCTAGGGCTTGCCGATCAGAAGGTCGGCGGTTCGAATCCCCGTGACAGGGTGAGCTCCCGTTGCTCGGTCCCTGCTCCTGCCAACCTAGCAGTTCTGGGTTCCTCCTCCTTTCCTGCGGGTGAGGGGAGCACCCTGTTGCAACAGATCAATAAAGATCAAGCTTACTAGCTGCTTTGCTTCTCAATATTCTCTGGTTGGCCTCTGTTATATTCTCCTACCAATAGGGAACCTATGTAAGGACTCTATATGGGCTCTTGGATACCCCATAAGGGAAAAGGGCAATTTTTGTTTACAACACCACAATTTGTTTTCTTGGGGGCTCTGTTTTTTAAAATACAATTTTAATACTTTATTGATTATGGCAAGCTATGATTTGCCAGATGCAACTCAGCAGCTATCACTATGGAAAGCTTGCATAGTATCTTCAGTCACAAGACTTCTCTCAATCTCTCTTTTATTTCCATTAGCAATAAATTTACTTGTGACGTCCACATAACGTCTAGCGTTTAACTGCAAGACTTTGGAACATATGAGTCAAAGCCACTTACAAATTAAGCTAGTTACATGCTGCACTTCACCAGCTGGAGTCTGGAAAAACACGATTTCTCTTATTAAGCTTTTTATTTGCTGCCTCCCAAAGCGAAACCATGCAAGAAACCACGAAACCCATGACTGCTCCAGTGCTTTCAGAGGAGCATAATAAAAAAGAGTCTTAAAAAATATATATCTCCAGGATTTCTGGAGAAATAACATTATTGGTGTGGTCTACAGAGATGTTTTCTAGAAAATAATTTGCTGGCAAACAAGTTGGATGTTTAGAAAGTTGCAGTCTTCAAAGGTACATCGATTTAGATACTTTAGGGCAAGGCAATATAATCTTCCCAATATATGCAATTCATGGATGCTCATTAAAAGTCACAGATCCAAGACAAAGAATTTCTGAAGATCCTCAGATTCTCCATGTTGTTCAAGACCTAATAGTATTTATTTATTCTTACCTGTCCTTCACAATAAGGTTCTAGTAGAATATCACGTGGTTGTACTGCACTCCTGTGAGTGAACATTAAAATACAGCAAAAGTTAATTGTAACCAGCAACTACTTCAGGTATTCCATTAGACCATGGTTGTTAAGAAAGCTCTATTGGCTGAGGCCCAAATATCACACTAGACAGGGACAGGCCATTTGGTCCTCAGTTCAAGCCCCAGCATCCATCTTGCATATCTCTTTGCACAATACTTTGACATGTGTCACAGGCAGCTGATCCTCCATTGCCCCTTCCTGCAATTATGCAAGCTGGCTATCATTCACCCAACTCCTTTGCTTTTGTCCTAGGGTTTTGTCTTAGGGGGCAATTTCTGGTATGTGTTAAAAGTCTGTATGGCAACGTATGATGATTTTTGCAAAAAAAAAAAAAAAAAGCAAAGCAGACTGGCTTACAATGATACGAGGATAAAATGCTAGCAAGTTTTTGCTCTGCAGCGCTGTGGGTAAAAGCCTCAGGGCCTAGGACTTGCCGATCGCATGGTCGGCGGTTCGAATCCCCACGGCGGGGTGCGCTCCCGTCGCTCGGTCCCAGCGCCTGCCAACCTAGCAGTTCGAAAGCACCCCCGGGTGCAAGTAGATAAATAGGGACCGCTTACTAGTGGGAAGGTAAACGGCGTTTCCTTGTGCTGCGCTGGCTCGCCAGATGCAGCTTGTCATGCTGGCCACGTGACCTGCGGTGTCTGCGGACAGCGCTGGCTCCTGGCCTCTAGAGTGAGATGAGCGCACAACCCTAGAGTCTGTCAAGACTGGCCCGTACGGGCAGGGGTACCTTTACCTTTACCTTAGATAGAAAAAAGATGGCAGCGTCTTCCCTTTCCCCTTAATCCAAGCCCTCTGCTTCCATTGTCTACTGAAGGAAGGTTTTGTGCTTTTCATTTCAGTGAACTAGCCAGCACGGGGCTAGTGAAAATCCACATGGCTCCATTGATGTTGGCAGAATGAGGCTGCTTCACGCAAGAGGGTGATCTCGCTGGCATTTATGGGACTCTGAGATTGCTGAGATAAGGTTAATTAGAGCAGATTTGTTTAAGGTTCTGCTTGCTGATCAGATTGGATTGTTCCAACCCAATCTGGGCTATATGTGGGAAGGACTATTTTTCCATTCTTCTTCCCCCTAAACCTGGATCAATGAGAGATCTAAGAAAAGACAAACCGGCTGTATCCAGATTAGGTGAGCCAAAGGACAGTCTTAGCTGAGAAAGATGTATACTTTCTGCAAACTCAGATCAGGTTGAAGAACACATGATACACAGCAATCCTGCAAAGATGTTAAATCCTTAACTTCTTAGGTCAGTGAACAAAAAGTCTTCCTTGCAATCTAAAGCAAACAGGGTTCCCATTATGCAGGTCTCTTTCGGTTTTATTTTAAACAATAGGCATACAGATCCTCATCGAGATTAACTAGCAGAAAACATTTTAAATTCTGAAGAGCTAATCAGTCCCAGGCACACTCTGTTTTCTCCCTTCCTCCGGTCTCTGACCTTTCTCTCAGCCCTGTGGCATCTCTAGCTGTGTTTTGAATACAGGTGCAGGGAAGTAGGGCCCCAGGTGAGGGTGCAGGTCCTACCTTGCTGTTAGGCAGCTGTTAGCTGCCCACCAGGGTTGCTGTCATTGATGCCACATTAAGGCAGTGTCCCCTCAAAGTGTGTGGTCTGGGACAGTCACCCCCTTAGGAACACTTTAAATAGAGGGTATCTCCAAGTTTACATACCCTCCAAGTGTCCTGATTTTCCAGGGACAGTCCTGGAATTACAGAAGCCATCCTGGTTTCTGATTTGATCCTGGAATATCCCAGTTTTCCTTTTTCCTCCCTGCTGCATCTCAGAGAAAAATTAAAAGTGATGTGTGTATGTGCATTTGGCCAGTGTGAGAACAGGATACTAGACTAGATGAGCCTTTGACCTCATCCAGCAAAGCTCATAACTCGAATCCTAGGGAGGGCTGACTGGCACTCTCCTTGATGCTTTTTTAAGCCTTGGGAAGATATTATTATTATTATTATTATTATTATTATTATTATTATTATTAATTCCACCAGTTATTTAACCCCTTGAGTTTTTAGGTGTTTGAACGCTTTTAGGTTCTCTTTCTGTGTCCCATTTTAATTTAGCTTTAATCAGTTTCACTTTTTTGTAGTATTTTCTGCATATGACTTAAGATGCAAGCTATCTTGGGTGTCGCTTTTGAGACAGAAATTATTGCACTGATATACTCAAGAAATAATATCACATCCTTACAGTACCCATGCACCAGATTTTGTTGTTGTTGTTTAGTCGTTTAGTCATGTCTGACTCTTTGTGACCCCATGGACCAGAGCATGCCAGGCACTTCTGTCTTCCACTGCCTCCCGCAGTTTGGTCAAACTCATGCTGGTAGCTTCAACACCACTGTCCAACCATCTCGTCCTCTGTCGTCCCCTTCTCCTTGTGCCCTCCATCTTTCTCAACATCAGGGTCTTTTCCAGGGAGTCTTCTCTTCTCATGAGGTGGCCAAAGTATTGGAGCCTCAGCTTCACGATCTGTCCTTCCAGTGAGCACTCAGGCCTGATTTCCTTCAGAATGGATAGGTTTGATCTTCTTGCAGTCCATGGGACTCTCAAGAGTCTCCTCCAGCACCATAATTCAAAAGCATCAATTCTTCGGCAATCAGCCTTCTTTATGGTCCAGCTTTCACTTCCATACATCACTACTGGGAAAATCATAGCTTTAACTATACAGACCTTTGTTGACAAGGTGATGTCTCTACTTTTTAAGATGCTATATAGGTTTGTCATTGCTTTTCTCCCAAGAAGCAGGCACCAGATAAATTTAGGCAAATAAATGCAATAATGATTAACATCAAGGACTTAACATGAGAACGTACATCCCAGATCTGTAAATCAGACCCCAACCTTGCTCTAGTACTAAACATTTGAGAATCAGCTTGCATACACTGAATAACCAAGGCTGGCAGATGTTATGTAGGGTCATAGGGTTGTTAAGTAGGGTTGAATGAGGGGAGACCATGTGTGCTGTCTTGTGCTCCTTGGAGGAAAACATGAGAAATCAATACAATAAATAAAAATTAAGCCGTGTTTGGAGCAGCCTTCAAATAAAGAGGTCCAGTGTATGGTGGGATTGAGTTCATGATGATGGAGAAGGATTATGTTGACAGACCTCATCTTAAAGGTGCTTAAGTTGAAGGTGGTTTAGTAGTGGTGCATACAGAAAGACAAGCTGCAGACACAGGTGAGGAACATTTCACAATGTTGCACAGACGTCTGCTTGTTCTCTGTTTACATGTGGTTAGTCTGGGCCTTGAAAGCTTGGAGGTCATCCAGGTTGACCACCCAAGGCCTCTAGCCCATCCAGGGGTTCAGATTACAGCCCTGTCTGCTTCTCATCTCGCTTTCCACCCAGTTAATACATTGCACCATCAGCTGGTCTCGAGTATGGTTTAATAAACCACACCAGCATTGACAGAGACAGCAACTACCAGCTGAGACTTGTGGCATGCTTCCATTATAAGCTTGTGGACTTTAAAAACCCTGATAGCTCTTAATAGTTTCTTGGCATCCAATAAATCCACAAGGAACCTCAGGGCTTGCGAAGCAGTGCTAAACCAGTTATTGACTCTGATGGAACTAATTAGTGTAGTAAGGAAGAAAGAGATTTGGGAGAGGCATTTTTAATTATGGGTGTGTTTAGGTCCTCAAAAGTAATTTTGTGGTATGGATTAATTACATTCTTCATTATCTCGCTGTTTTGCTATTTGTGGCCAATTGAAACAAGGTTGCATTCATTTTTTATTAGTTGCTGAGTGAAAATGTGCAACTTGTCTGCCAGCTACATTTTTGGCATGCGCTGTTACACGCAAAATATGCTACACAATTGCTATTAAATGTGCAATTGGCTATATCATCTTCTAGCTGGTGTGATGCCTTCAATGCAGTCATTGTGACGGAATACGCAGCAGCTGCCTAGCTGGCAAAATCTAGTTCTTAACTATATGGAGTCAGGGAGGTGGGGAGAGAATCGTGATGGTGCCAAGAACTTGGGCTATATAAATCAAAAGCAGGGCACCGACCTTGGCATTTGATTCAATAGCAGGGTGTAGCAACTTGGGAGCCAGAATGCCAAGATGCCTTGGACAATGGTTTTAGAAGGGAAATTACCACCATTGGATGCGCTATTCTAGTGTTTCGATCCAAAAAGATGGCAAAGAACGTGTTTTCAAAAATGAAATCTGGGCTGTGGTTTGGGTGGAGGAAGGGGCTACCTCATTCCTCTTAGACCTAGAGGATTAAAAAACAACAAAGACATTTGCGGTTTTTTATTAGACCAACTTGGAAGCATTCAAGTCACATGGAATCTTTTGATCTAATTCGCACAATGGGTTTACATAAGAATCAGACCAAAGGCCCATCTATCATCCTGTTTTGACAGTGGCCAGCCTGATGCCCCTTGGGAAGTCTGCTAACACCACCCAAGGTCAACAGCCAACTCTTGCTGTTGTTCCCCACATTCACGGAGGCACGGTATACATAGAAGGCGAACCCTGTGGCAAATAGAAAATGTAGACCCACACACTCCAGTTCCTGACACCATGAATCCAGCAAGAACCAATAATTAGGCTCGTTAGTTGTGTGGTTGTTGCATAGTCGGCCATTAAAACAAAGCTGTTTGGTCCACAAAGCTCTTTGCCACAAGATGTCAATTTGTCAGCGTGTTCACCTGTGATTGCAGGAGCTTGCAATAGATAATCCTTGCAGTCCCTTCCAACTCTAGATTTCTAAGATTCTATTGTTCTAAGGCAGCTGCTGTATTTATTAATCATTTGCATTAGATCGTTGCTGGACATTGCACACCTTCCTTTCTGTGCTGGACGAGGGCTCTGAGGCCTAAACACAGATAGTCTAAGGTGGGTTTAGTACATGAATCTGGAGCCCAGCCTAAAAACTTATGACATTCCTGCCTGAAGAACCTGATACTGGGTACAGTCAGTGAATCCACATAAATAGTCAGGACTCAGTGGCACAGCTTCATGCTCTGGTACTGGGGTGGGAGGGTGGAGAGCAGGCAGAGGAGGGGCTGACATGCATCCTGGGGGCGGGGCACCCAGTGTGGGCGGGGCAACAGCCACGATGGCACCCCGCCAGGATCGTGCTGCCAGGGCGGTGGGCTCCCCCGCACGCCTCTTCCTCCGCCAGTGTCTGGACTTGCTTCCAGAATAATTACTCTTCACTTCTCCTTTCCTTCAAAAACCCACCTTCTCTTAAAAGCCAGCAGCTTAATTCCTCAAAACTCACCATGATCTGAAACAAATCTTAGGTACCTCTCACTTCATTGACTCACATTTCTGCCCTGGCTCTCTGCACTATATTTAGACACAGTGAATTAACTGTGCATTTGCCCCCTTGCTTCTTCTTCTTCTTTGGCAATCACTCGTAGCCGAGCAAGATTGTCTTCCATAAACAAAGTTTTAACAATGAGTCCGTAAGTGACTGTGGAGGCCAGTTCTGGACCCACACATCCTTCCACAGTGGGGACATTGGTTTCCGGGCGGGAGTTGATCACAGTGTGGATTTGCCAAGCTTGCCTTCCTCCTAGCACGTACCCTCCCTTGCTATGGCTTGGAGAAACTCTGTGTCAGGCCTTGTTAGGAACTCTGTCAGGGCATCATATACAACCCTGCTAACAAACCAGTTAAGTGTATTAACTGGCTTTTTGGTGACAAAAAGGGAGAGGGGAGGGAAGACAAAGGAGATGGGCAGCATTTGGACACAACACTAAACCACAAACAAGAATGAGCCTCAGCAAGTCTCAGTTGCATGCGTTCCCACCTTTGACAGTGGTGCAGGTGAAAACCAAGCCTTTGGCTCATTACATCCAATACCCTTTTAAATGTGTTGTGGAAGGGGGGTTAATTGTTGGTTTTCATTCTTGTTCTATTATGCATTTTGTGTTATTTTTTTAAATCTTGTATTTTGGTGTTGTGAACTGCCCTGAGATCTATGGATGGAGGGCAGTATACAAATTTAATAAATAAAATAATAATAGACAGTGCTATTTTTCTGGAAAAAGAGGTGCTGGAACTCACCACAAACACACACACCCCTTGTTCTCTTATATAGTGGTACCTTGGTTTTTGAACAGAACACATTCCGGGAGTCCATTTGACTCCCGGAACCATTCGAAAACCAAAGTGCGGCTTCTGATTGGCTGCAGGAACGTCCTGCAGCCAATCAGAAGCCGCACCATATGTTCAGCTTCCAGAAATCGTTCGAAAACTGGAACACTCACCTCCGGGTTTCAATTGTTTGGGAGCCGATTTGTTTGGGAGCCAAGACATTCGGCTTCCAAGGTACAACTGTAATGGCAATGGAACTCATCTGAGAGGTGCTGAAACTGAGTTCTGGTGAGTCCCACCTGAAAATAAATAAATGCTTGAATAATAATATTAAAGTGTTTCTGAATAAATGAAGTTCTTGGTACAAGCATCACAAATTACTCATGATCAGAATCTGAGTTACCCAGTTCATGTCAAGCCAAAGATTGCAGCACAAAAGTCTATGCATGTTGTGATGCCCTGTTTAATCTCCCTAAAATTACATTTATAGATTGTGGAAGAAACCAATTTCTTCCAGTGAACCAACTGTCATTAGAGGCTGTGGCACTCCTCCCCAGACCACGGACTTAAACAGGAAGTGAAAGAGACGTCTGCTGGGCTTTTCCGCACACCCCCTTCTTCATCTACTGCTACAAATCTAACTTTACAAATTATTTGAAATGCATAAACCATGGCTCAGAATAACCTCAATTTTTTTTTGCTTCCACTTACTCACAGAATTATAGCTCATAGCAGGAAGAAAGCGATGCTAATTACATTCCACCAAAGAGACATATTTCTTAACAACAATTTCCTAAGCAAGCTTAAAACACACAGAGAGAGAATGATTCCACAGTGTGCAAATACAGTAACTCTGTTTTAGAAACCCGGCAGCATTTGGTTTAGGGCACTACAGACATTTTCTGCATAATGGTAATAACCTGAGCACTCATTTGGGGAGGAGGAAAGGTATCCACAACAACATTGTACGCCTCCCAAATTTCCCCCTTTGTCAATGCATGTGTACCCTACCTGGGAAACAACATAAGAGGAGCCTGCTGAATCAGGGCAGTGTCCCACCTAGTCCAGCATCTAGTTCTCACAGTGGCCAACCAGATGCCAGTAAGAAACCCTTTAGCAGAACCTGAGCACAACAGCACTCTCACCTCCTGTGACTTCCAGCAACTAGCATTCAGAAGCATTACCACCTCGCCTACCATGGAGGTATAGCATAGCCATTGTGGTGCATGCTCTAGGTGTCTCTCACTTGGACTTCTGCAATGTGCTCTACATGGGGCTACCTTTCAAGGTGACCTGGAAACTACAATTAATCCAGAATGCAGCAGCTAGACTGGTGACTGGGAATGGCTGCCAAGACCACATAACACTGGTCCTGAAAGACCTACATTGGCTCCCGTTGCTCGGTCACTGCTCCTGCCAACCTAGCAGTTCGAAAGCACATCAAAGTGCAAGTAGATAAATAGCTACCACTCCGTCGGGAAGGTAAATGGCGTTTCCGTGCGCTGCTCTGGTACGCCAGAAGCAGCTTAGTCATGCTGTCCACATGACCCGGAAGCTGTACGCTGGCTCGCTCGGCCAGTAAAGCGAGATGAGCGCCACAACCCCAGAGTTGGTCACAACTGGACCTAATGGTCAGGGGTCCCTTTACCTTTAAGTTTACTAGTATACCTGAAGGAGTGTCTCTACCCCCATCATTCAGCCTGGACACTGAGGTCCAACTCCAAGGGCCTTCTGGCGGTTCCCTCACTGCGAGAAGTGAGGTTACAGGGAACCAGGCAGAGGGCCTTCTCGGTCGTGGCGCCTGCCCTGTGGAACACCCTCCCATCAGATGTCAAGGAAATAAACTATCTGACTTTTGGAATACATCTGAAGGCAGCCCTGTTTAAGGAAGTTTTTAATGTTTGATTTCGTATTGTGTTTTAATTTGTTAGAAGCTGTCCAGAGTGACTGGGGAAAACCAGTCAGATGGGGGTGGGGAGCATGTAGATAATAAATTTTGAGGATGAGGCTGATGTGTCTTTTCTTGGTTTCATAGCTCAGTGAGGATTTGAACCTTGGTTTTTCCAATCCCAGTCCAACACTCGGAAGTCTCCAGATTTTTATATATTCCAATCCCATGAGCCTCATGATGACCAATGATCAAGCAACATCTTGAGGGTAGCAGATTCCCCTTCCCTGCCCTAACAACTACACTGTAATCAATTTATTTTAGATGTTGGAAACCAACACTGACGTTTCTGTCATGATGATGAGTAGTCTATAAAACAGAAGAAGAAGAAGAAGAAGAAGAAGAAGAAGAAGAAGAAGAAGAAGAAGAAGAAGAAGAAGAA
>JAXCMG010000014.1:44387529-44410950 GCA_034642415.1 Podarcis siculus | reverse complement strand
AAGAAGAAGAAGAAGAAGAAGAAGAAGAAGAAGAAGAAGAAGAAGAACCCACCTCCAAAATTGTGTGAGGCTGCAACTGCTTCCAATGGCTCAATGTCTTGAGCCAACCCTCAAGTTTTACAACTTAGAAAGCCAAGTGTTTTGACTTCTGCCGGGGATGATAGCAGAGGCCACGACCTTCATAAATGTGCACATGTGGGAAAACAAAGTCCAAGAACAATGAAGCCTTGTGTTACGTCACACTTAGGTCTGGCGCTTCATTTTTCTTGTTTTTATTGCAACAATTTACTGTCACAATGAGCACCCCCGCCTCCTCTCCCCAGAGCCAAAAGCCAACACAGACACATCGAATAAATAAAAAGAAGCTAACCGTGTAATTGTATTCGAGACATGTAGGGTTTTTTAATTGCTATTGCCCTTACCGAAAGTCCTGCCTTTGAGGCAGGAGTGGGCAGGCAAGATTAGGGTATGTTTACATGGGCCTGCACGCAGACATACACACAGGAACCACAGTTTGCATATGGGAAGCGGTTCCATGCACTTTCTTATCATGGGGTCTAGGAAGCAGACGCTGCAAACAGAAACCCAGGCAAGCCATTGTCATGTGGCTCCTAATCAGTGCCTCACCCACTGGTGGTTTCGCTTGTCTGCTCAGTTTGTGGGCATCTTGGCTTGGCACAGGTAGAAATCGCTTAACCACAATTAGCATCAGGAAGAGACTGCATGTTTGACTCTGAATTACAGTGGTACCTCGGGTTACAGGCGCTTCAGGTTACAGATGCTTCAGGTCACAGACTCCGCTAACCCAGTACTTCAGGTTAAGAACTTTGCTTCAGGATGAGAACAGAAATTGCATGGCAGCCGCGTGGCAGCAACAGGAGGCCCCATTAGCTAAAGTGGTACCTCAGGTTAAGAACAGAACTCCAGAACGAATTAAGTTCTTAACCCGAGGTACGAGGTACCACTGTATCTGGTTTAAAAGGCTGCAGATTTCAAAAGCAGAGTGTGTTCTGGAGGAAGGCATCAATTTCTATATTGTTATTCTAGATTGTTATTATTGTTGTTCTATGTTGTTGTGCACAGGTATCTTAATTGAGACAGCCCATGAGCACACTTGTCTATGCACACAGTGTAGGCTTTTACAGGAGCTGGAGTCTTGGTTGTGCAGGTCAACTCATGTAGAGATCTATGCCAGGTGTACCATCAGCTGACATGGTGCAAAGTGAAGATATCACAGCTCCTTCCTCCTCATGAAAATGTGCTACAAAAAAGAATAAAAATAAAATCACAGCAAAGACATATTAGCAACTCTGGCAGAGCAAGGAAATACAGTGGTATCTCGGGTTAAGTACTTACTTCGTTCTGGAGGTCCGTTCTTAACCTGAAACGGTTCTTAACCTGAAGCACCACTTTAGCTAATGGGGTCTCATGCTGCCGCTGCGCCGCCGGAGCACGATTTCTGTTCTCATCCTGAAGCAAAGTTCTTAACCTGAGGTACTATTTCTGGGTTAGCGGAGTCTGTAACCTGAAGCGTATGTAACCTGAGGTACCACTGTACTGGTGTGGTGAAAGGTAAATTCTGAGGTTGCTAGAGACAAGAAAAGCACCTCCTTCAAATATTGATTAATAATTACGAATGACCTCACAGCACAAGCATTGCTTGGAGAAATGACTGCCACACAATGTGGCGTAAAGTGATACAGAACGAACATGAGAAGGGCACTTTCCAGACATAGCTGGGAGGCATTTATCCAAATGTTCCAGTGTAGCCCAGCCTCAGCCTAGGAAAAGACAACAAGCAAGGCTCACCTCAGGGTTGGAAAGCATAGACACACCATGACGTGTTATTGGGGTTTTATTTTCACTTTACTTTTTGAAGGGTGACAGAAAATTCTTTTTAAAAGTCTGTGAAAGTAACCGAGCGATGGACGAACCCTTAGGCACAAAATGACAAGGTAAAAGACCTACAGCTTATCCCATAAAGGGGACGCGGGTGGCACTGTGGGTTAAACCACAGAGCCTAGGACTTGCTGATCAGAAGGTCGGCGGTTCGAATCCCCGCGACAGGGTGAGCTCCCGTTGCTCGGTCCCTGCTCCTGCCAACCTAGCAGTTCAAAAGCACATCAAAGTGCAAGTAGATAAATAGGTACCGCTCTGGTGGGAAGGTAAACGGCGTTTCCGTGCACTGCTCTGGTTCGCCAGAAGCGGCTTAGTCATGCTGGCTACATGACCCGGAAGCTGTACGCCGGCTCCCTCAGCCAATAAAGCGAGATGAGCGCCGCAACCCCAGAGTCGGTCACGACTGGACCTAATGGGCAGGGGTCCCTTTACCTATCCCATAAAAAAGAACCCACAGCTATAGCTAGAACTGGGCGCTGACACTGCTCACAGGGCTGGCAACCAAAATGGCAGCCCTGTATTTACGCTCTGCTCTTCGTGAATGTGCACGTAAGGAAACCGTGATGTGATGCCCGACCCTCCTGTCCAACAACAACCAACAGTGTGGCAGAGAAATGCAGAACATGATGGCATTACTTTACATCTAGTTCCAGCCTGCATCAATAACCAAAATATCACGAATACTAGTCTTTCATTTTGTTCTATTGTTATTTTAAAAAATATTTATACACCACCAACATTTTAATACATCCCAGCTGGGTGGCCAAAACAGTCTGCCGTGGTGTAAAAGCAGGTTCCTATATACAAACAGGCAAATGAAAGAGCCATTTTTGGCTGGTGATTCATGAGTGGTTAACAGCAGCAACAAGAAGTCATGTGGCATTTTAGAGACTAATAGAAAAAAAATGTTGCTTTACTGCAACACAGCTTTCATGAACTAGAACCCATTCGCAGGAGAGCTACATTCTGTCTCCAGGCCCAAGATCTTCCACATGCTTTGAAGGTGCTATTTTTGTTGCAGCAGACCAACTCAACTATCTGTTAGAAGCTTTCCTTCATTATGGTTTATTGAGAGATATGTAAGCATGTTTTTCGGACTGCAATCCTAGGCTTGCTTTACCAAGGAGTAAGCTCCATTGAACTCAGTCAGGCTTGCTTTATAGGATTGCATTGAAAGTCCCCCAAAAGTTAGCTGGGTCATGCCCAATGAACTGGATCAATGCATTATGAAGGCAGTCTCTTATATGCTTGGACAGTAAGAATTCCAGCTATGTAAAATAAATGAAGATGTCCTTTTTTTTATTATTGTGAAATCTACTGAAAAAAATGTTTTCAATGCTCTGTAACCATAAGTTCCGGTGAGTGTTTGAGACGCAATGTTTACCTTGTGGCCATGGGTCAGTAAGGCTGTCCCAATGAAATCATAGGTTTATTTCTGGGAGGTGTTCAGACTTCCTTTGTATTGTGGTGAGATGCCACTGATGATGTTTCCACTCACAGATAAATTCCAAGAAGACACCCAGGAACGTCTTTCCACTAGACTGCTGGAAAGACATCAGGAATGTTCTGTGTCTTCTTCCTCTTGCTGTGGTTATAATGAGTAGATGAAAACATGAAAAATAGTTGGGCAGGACAAGAAGCCTGAATTTCGCATGAGCCCCATAGCTTAGAAATATTTGCACAAGTGAAAAAAATTTCTGACTTTGGGAGCTAACCTTAAATGGGCCAAAATCCACATGGCCTACTTTACAGAGGCCCCCATTTGCACTCTTCCTGAGAGAGATCGAACTGGCAAATTCATCTATAGCTATATGCAACACCAAGCTATGTGACAAGCATCTAGTTTTCTATGCACAGAAAGGTACTGTTTTTATTATACATATATGCACACCCGAAGAGAAGACTCCCTGGAAAAGACCCTGATGTTGGGAAAGATGGAGGGCACAAGGAGAAGGGGACGACAGAGGACGAGATGGTTGGACAGTGTTCTCGAAGCTACAAACATGAGTCTGACCAAACTGCGGGAGACAGTGGAAGACAGAAGTGCCTGGCGTGCTCTGGTCCATGGGGTCACGAAGAGTCGGACACGACTAAACAAGCAACAAATATGCACACCCATACACACACTCTCACACACATTCATGCCTGCATATATACATACATACAGGAGAGCATTCAGTTCTGCAGCCTCCCACTTGAAGTCTTAATAAACAGAAGGAGTTTAACAGAAGGAGTTTAATATTTGTCAATACAGTTTTAAGCAGAGCCGGCCTAAGACATTTCGACACCTGAGGCAAACCGCAAAATGGCACCCGCCTCCCTGCCAGGGTAAAAGGGGTCAGTGAAGACCTACATCAGGAACAAGCGGGGAGTAAATAGCTACATCTGGATCTGCTGCTCCTGTGGACCTGATGCCTGAGGCAGCTGCCTCACCTTGTCTTGCCTGAGGACCGGCCCTGGCTTTAAGAACCAAGCAGTTTCTCAGTAGAATGAAAGCACTGAAAAATGTATGTGATGTGCAAACAACGCTAGTGGGGTTTCAAGAAGCACTGTAAAAGTATGAGATGTATTGTCAATAAGAAATAGAAAGGGGAGAGAAGACAAATGGCAATACAACAAAGGGAATGCGCAATTGAAGAGTAAATATGGATGATTACCAGAGAAGCGGGAGGAAGTTAAAAAGTTTAATTTGTTAAAATATGGAGTAAAATGTATAATTGTGTTGGAAAAATAATAAAAATGATATATATATATAAAAAGAAAGCACTGCCTGCCACAGGACCCTTTCTTTCTCTAGAAGGTAATTCTCACAACCTCCTATAGCTGCCATATGCCCCCACCATAGTTTGAGAACCCAGTCTTTATCTTTTGAGATTGCACAACATGTCATAAGATGACCACCTGAAGGCCCTTTAAAACCACTTTCCACAATAACTGTTTCCATTGAGTATTGCTGTTGTTGCATTTTCCACAGAGAAATAAAAGTCACTTGACTAAAATGGGCTAAACGGCACTCAGTCATCGAGCCATACAAGGAACTTCTGTAATTCACAGACTTGTATGTGCAATTATATATTATGCTTTCCAGTGTACTCAGGACCTGAACACTTCAAGGATGGGCCTATCTATCTCTATTGCTTCTCAAAATCCTGTCCACCAACTACCTCAAGATGCCATATCAGGGTTTGGTTGGTGGGCGGAGGGGGCAGCAAAGCTATTTCCAGTGCAGGGGGCAAATTCACAGGCTCATCCGCTGGATATATCCAAGAATTAAATTGCTTTTTTAAAAGTATTTTGTTTTTTAAGAAGAACTGGTTGTGATTCTTTTCAGATACCTCACAACAACAATATCAACTTAGGTCAAGCCAGTATCTATCTATGTTGGTAGATTCGTGATTGTTGTCACCTTTCCTGCCTACTCCTGTCCTGATACCTGTTTTGCATGCAGAAAATGTCAGATTCAATCCCCAGCATCTCCAGTTAGGACCAGGATTGTCCCCCATGTGAAAACCAGCTAGTCCATGTAAGCAACACTGAACTTGCAAAGTATTTTTTCAGGCTCAAAAGCTGCTGCACCAGAGGGGCACTGGTTGAGGAGGGAGTTAACCCTTTCTCCATGTTGTTTCGCTAGTAGAGGGGGGCAGGGGCACAAGTGGAAAGCCAAAAGTTTCCTTCTCCCAATACCATGATGGCCCTGGTTCAATCTGGGTTCCTTGCATCTGTTTTCCTCTTTTTTAAAATAAATGATGTTGAGTGATCTCCCTCAGCAAACAGGTGGGAAGGGGCATATCCAAACCTGTATTGGGGAGTTTCATTTGACTGCAAAATGAAAACAAGGGAATTGCAGAGAGCATTGGAACCTAACATGACAGATAGCCTATTGTTGCCAATGCATCAAAATACTGCCGACACCAAGTAGGTTGCGTACCATGCATTCAATGTTACCCTCATAGAATTTTGCAGTTTTGTTTAGACTTCAGGAATCACTATTCCAAGCGCAGCTATTCCTCTACAGAGTTGGACTGAGATGTTGTTGTTGTTGTTTAGTCGTTTAGTCGTGTCCGACTCTTCGTGACCCCATGGACCAGAGCATGCCAGGCACTCCTGTCTTCCACTGCCTCCCGCAGTTTGGTCAAACTCATGTTGGTAGCTTCGGGAACACTGTCCAACCATCTCGTCCTCTGTCGTCCCCTTCTCCTTGTGCCCTCCATCTTTCCCAACATCAGGGTCTTTTCCACGGAGTCTTCTCTTCTCATGAGGTGGCCTAAGTATTGAAGCCTCAACTTCACGATCTGTCCTTCCAGTGAGCACTCAGGGCTGATTTCCTTCAGAATGGATGCGTCTGATCTTCATGCAGTCCATGGGACTCTCAAGAGTCTCCTCCAACACCATAATTCAAAATGGACTGAGATAATAGGTGCTGTAGAGGAATAATCACATGCGGGAGAGAGCGGCCCCTGTTACCCTCCCTAAATGGCGCCCCAGACCTCTCCACGTCTCTTGGTTTTAGAAATCCAAAGCTTCCCTTTCCTCTCTGTAATGTGTACCTTAAAGCTTAATTTCCTTCTCCACATGTGGGGCCAGCCACAATTTGCCATTGCTCCTGCCAAACTTTCTGCCACGTGTTCAACCAATAATCTTCCTATATGTCTAACATCAAATTATATGCAGGATGTTCTTTCTCCATCTGTTGCCCATTATCGTCATAGTTAACATCTTGTAAACAACTTGTGCGCTGGTATTTTGAAGTTCAGGAGTCCAGAAACATTCCTTTCTGGCAACATTCTTACTATCTACGCAGTGTCTGTTCTGTTTTTGGGGGACAGAGGGCAGCTGCGGGTGTGGAAGACTCCCTGGTCCTGAATGGGGTAACTGTGCCCCTGAAGGACCAGGTGTGCATCATGGGAGTCATTTTGGACTCACAGCTGTCCATGGAGGCGCAGGTCAATTCTGTGTCCAGGGCAGCTGTTTATCAGCTCCATCTGGTACACAGGCAGAGACCCTACCTGCCTGCACACTGTTTCACCAGAGTGGTGCATGCTCTGGTTATCTCCCACTTGGAGTGGGGCGTTCATTTGGGGAGGAGGAAGGGCACCCACAACAACATTGTGCACCTCCCAAATTCCCCCCTTTGTCAATGCACCAGTGGTCAGGGATGATGGGTCTCCAACTGTTTTTGGACTACTGTTCCCATCATCCTTGACCACTGGTCCTGCTAGCTAGGGATGATGGGAGATGTAGTTCAAAAGCAGCTGGAGACCCAAGTGTGGGAAACCCTGGTATACACTGACTGTGTCTCTCGAGGGTTTCAAACCAGCATCTCTCCCAGCCCTACCTCGAGACTCTGAGGACTGAACCTGGGACCTTCTGCATGCGAAGCAGATTCTCTATCACAGATCCTCCAAGTGTCCCTATTTTCCAGGAGCAGTCCTGGATTTACAGAAGCCATCCTGGTTTCTGATTTGATCCTGGAATGTCCCGCTTTTCCTTAGGACGTCCCTATTTTCATTGGAGAAATGTTGGAGGATATGGAGTTATCCAACCCCTGAGCCATCTGAAGGTAGCCCTGTATAGAGAAGTGTCTTTTAAAAAAATGTTTAATGATTCATTATGTTTTTACATATGTTGGAAGCTGCCCAGGGTGACTGGGGCAACCCAGTCAGATGGATGGGGTATGAATAGTGTTGCTATTGAATAGGACATCCCTATTTTCATCAGAGGAATGTTGGAGGGTATGCAATCATGCAAATCAAGGTGGCAACACAGAGAGAGAGACACTGCTTGTGGATTTGATAGCTTACACAAAGAGTAAAAGGACCCCTGACCATAAGAGGAGGTTGCTGAATCAGGGCAGTGTCCCACCTAGTCCAGCATCTAGTTCTCACAGTGGCGAACCAGATGCCAGTAAGAAACCCTTTGGCAGAACCTGAACACAACAGCACTCTCACCTCCTGTGGCTTCCAGCAACTGTGTCAGGAGTCCAGGTTCCCAGCTTGATAACGCAGTAAGTGTAGGTAATTAAAAAGGAGGATTTATTGCAAAAACAAACAGCATGCCGCAGCCGCCGACATTATCACTCAAGATGACTCTTCTGAAGACTTCTTCCGGGTTCTACAGAATATATTGAACTGTCTCCCCTTGGGTCTCTTGTTTTGCTTCCTATCTAGCAGCCCTCCTATTTGCCAACTTCCGATTTATTGGATTAGCTCCAGCCTCTACCTGCTCTGACAGACTGTCTCCGTGTCTGTTCATGCCTGTTTGAGCATCCTGAGAGCTTTGGCTGTGTTCCAGCCCGCTCTCAGTTGTTCCCTTGGCAACCGGCATTCCAATCTCTGGAAGAGTCACCATTCTGCTGTGTTCTTTGCTCAGCCTGTGTCAAATCTAAGTCTCTGACCTGCCGCAGGCTGCAAAGTTCCATTAGGAGCTGGTTCATTCCTGACAAATTGTTATCCAGAAGCATTACCGTCTCACCTACCATGGAGGTATAGCATAGCCATTGTGGTGCATGCTCTAGGTATCTCCCGCTTGGACTTCTGCAATGTGCTCTACATGGGGCTGCCTTTCAAGGTGACCCAGAAACTACAACTAATCCAGAATGTGGAAGCTGGCTTCGGCCTAGTATACCCGAAGGAGCGTCTCCACCCCCATCGTTCAGCCTGGACACTGAGGTCCAGCTCCGAGGGCCTTCTGGTGGTTCCCTCACTGTGAGAAGTGAAGTTACAGGGAACCAGGCAGAGGGCCTTCTCGGTAGTGGCGCTCAACCTGTGGAACGCCCTCCCATCAGATGTCAAGGAAATAAACAACTATCTGACTTTTAGAGGACATCTGAAGGCAGCCCTGTTTAGGGAAGTTTTTAATGACTGATATTTTATTGCTTTATTATGAATAATAATAATATTCTGTTGGGAGCCACCCAGAGTTGCTGGGAAAACTCAGCCAGATGGGCGGGGTATGTCTAAATAAATAAATAAATGATTGCGGCAACATATTACAATTTCAATGAGGGGTGTTTGGGGGGGGTGAATTAGAATTTCCATACAAAAATTTATGGGCTGGAGCCAGAACTAGCCATGATTAAACCCATGGTTTTGTTAATCCATTTTTGTAAAATGGTGTGTGTGTGTTTCTGCGCTAGTATACCATAAATGTTTAAAGCTATTTCCTGTGTTTTGTCTCTTTGTCACACTGTAGCATGACCAGGGCTGGCACACCCATGAGGCAAGTTGAGTCAGCCACCTCAGGTGCCAGGATCCACAGGGGGCAGTAGATTTGGCATCCAAGAAATATATTACCTGCCCCTGCTGCCAGGACCAATTATGTAGGTGACCAGCTGAAGAACCAGGTTTGGGAGGGTTACGTTTATGGTTAGTACCTTCTCAATTATCCATTCAATGGAGTTCATACACTTCTTCTTCACTTGAAAAGTTGACAGCATCAGCCGCCCTGGCCAGCATTTTGTTGGTTGTTGTTATTTGCAGGAAATTTTACAAAATTTTATACGGCAGGGATGAATCGTGCATTTGTAAATTGAGCATTATGAAGTAGGCTGCATAGCACGAAAGCAATTTAAAAATGAGCTATCTAATCCAAAGTTGTACAAATGCAAGTAAAGTTGCTTCTCATTCAGATGTTAGCAATGCATATACAGTATAGCCTTTTTCCATTTCAAACCTTCATTAATACACATTCATTTTTCATTTCTATGTGAATTAGATCCGTTCTGCTTAACAGGCTTAGGGAGTGGCTTGGGAAGAGACCTGAGGGCCAGGGAGAGAGGCTTGGAGGGCCACATTTTGGCCCCCAGGCCTGAGGCTCCCCACCCTTGTCCATGGTGGTCTGGATTATATGCCCCTGAAGAACTTCATCTTTAACATTTGCTGGTCGATAAAGAATTTTAAACCCCATCTCAAGAAGGTAGTCAAATCCCAATGCTATAGCTGACAATCCTGACTCAGCAATTTGATGGACTGAGACTTGTTTCTGTAACAGGGATCCTTGGCTCTGCTTCTTTCCCAGCATGCCTTGCAGGCCATGTTCTCTCCATCCTGTTCTATGTGCAGTTACAGGAGACCAGAGAACAGTCCCTTCGTACCTGAGAACAGTCTGTTCTGGTCTGTCCTCCTTAAAGTGAAAGTGAGAACATGTAATTCAATTGATAAACATGTTTCTTATTCCAGGCTTTCATTATTATTATTATTATTATTATTATTATTATTATTAGATGGGCCATTTGGGTGAGAGGATTTTATAGGCTGCTTCTCTTTCTCATCTATCCACAACACACACACACACCCCCAAAAATCTCCATCATCTTCCCACTGCCAGCAAGATAGATTGCCAGCAATAGTGAAGATACATTTGGGTTCTTTGTTTGCTTTTCACGTAAATTTATATTTACTCCACACAGCCTGCTTTGCTTTGGAAAGCTGTGACCACAGAGACCTTATTTACACGTTGGCTGCCAAGTGGCATTTGAAACCCAAATTTCAGTTTTCGTTTCAAACTGGACTTTGTTTTCGTTGCTTTCCTAGAAACTCAGTGACCACGTGTCTTTCGAATCCACCGATGTCTTCCCAACCCTGATTTTGAAGAAACTGGTTCTTCTACCCAAACACATGTTCCCAACCCCCTCCCCCTCTCTTATTTTATCTTGTTTATGTCTGCCTAAACAAGGTAACCTCAATAAGGGGGTGGGGAAACTGTTGCAAAAGCAGGGCCGTCAATAAGAGCCCTCTGGTGGCTAGCTGGTCACTCTGCAGCTTCAAAATAAGGTACCAGTGAAATAAATGTCAAGAGGTCATGAAGAATCTTCGGACTGCATGACACCTTAACCTAAAGTCTGTCAGATGCATTGTAAATGGCACTGATGCGCTGCAGTAGTTTGCCACCATTGTGCCTTATGCCATTTCTTTTTTCTCACTCTTCACTAGAGGCAGGTGGACAAATTCAATTAAATGCACATTTAAGGAGCAACCCACCAAATTCGCATTTTCGAAAACAAAACACAAAACAAAACGCAGCCACAGCATGAAATTCACACATCTCTGAATTTTGCAATGCAGCTCTCCAGCTGAATAATGGGTACAGAAATGCAATATAACTGAAGTAAAGTGTATATAGGAATGCATTGATGCAAAAAAAAAGCATGACATTCAGATATTTTGCTTTGCAAAAAAAATGTGTTTATGTACAAAATTCAATGTATTCGCCTTCTTCTTCTTCTTCTTCTTCTTCACATTTCATGTGTGTTGCGTGAAAAGGACCCCTAAAGATACTTGGGAGAATTTTTAATATATTTGGGAGTGGGGATGACCATGATATATATGAGGTGGTACATAAACTTTGCCACCTCTTCAAACAGCAGCAGCAGCCTCCCTATTAGTTTATTAGTTTAGTAAAGTTTCTATATTGCTTGATAAAAAGTAGGATTTGCGCATCAAGGCCCCGTGACCACCCTGTTCCCTAAGGTGCGAATAACTAGACAACACACAGCATACTGGTTTTCGGGATCAAATAAGCCCACAACGTTATTGGTTACGGATGTGGGGTTTGGCCATAGGCATTGGGGTAAGCAACAGCGCATGTCAGTCCTGCCCACCCACTGGGAAAGTTTCTAAGGGCGAAGACAGCGGGGGAGGGGGCACCCTATGACCTGCGTCAAATTGGGACATTCCCAAAGTGGTCCGCATTCGAGGAGTGGCGTGGCCCTAGCCCCCGCCTGGGCATCGGACAGGAGCCACTCCTCCCAGAGCCTTTTAAGAGGATACCCTTACCCAGTGAGAGCCAGTGTGGTGTAGTGGTTAAGAGCGGTAGACTCGTAATCTGGTGAACCAGGTTTGCGTCTCCGCTCCTCCACATGCAGCTGCTGGGTGACCTTGGGCTAGTCACACTTCTTTGAAGTCTCTCAGCCCCACTCACCTCACAGAGTGTTTGTTGTGGGGGAGGAAGGAAAAGGAGAATGTTAGCCGCTTTGAGACTCCTTAGGGTTGTGATAAAGTGGGATATCAAATCCAAACTCTTCTTCTTCTATGGAGGTGTAGGCTACAACCTCCCCTCCAACCAAGACTTACCCAATGCCTATCCGCCTTACAGAGTTGTGACAATTGCTATGAGGTAGGCGAAAGCCCAAATGGTGGTGCCAATTAGCCAAGTGGGGGAAATTCCTGCCCGGCCCCTGAAAATTAGGCTACTGGCATTGTCCACAGCAAGATTGTACCATCTGTGAAAAACCCTAATCTGAGGGAGAGAGGGTGGGAGAACCAGCAAAGCGAGACAGAAAGACCCTGCAGGCCAGGCATTTAAACTTCTCCTGGACGTGGTGCCAAGGGCTGCAATTTGTCAGATGGTCGCGCGCCCAGTGGAACGCCCGCTAAGTACTGTCGCCATTGGCCCATTTGGCAGCAGGAAGACAATCTGGCCTGTGATCGGCTGGTTTACTAGGGAAGCCCAGGGCCTTCCCACAAAGCTGCCTTTTCCAAGTGATGGATCACTAGTAGTTACATAAAGTTATGGGTCCCAAAGGAAGAACAGGAAGAATGAGGACCAGTTGAATGTATATGAGCATTCTGGCAGATGAGGAAAGAAGGATCAAGAATTTGGTTCGGCCACCCTTATAAGCCAGTACCCTTATAAGCCAGTACTGGTGACAGAGGTCAACCACATTGTAGGACAGGGGGCAAATATTGCAAAAGCTGGCGTTTCGCTTTCTTTCTTCCCCTTTCCAAGCTCCCTAAATATAAAATCTATAAGAATTTGTTTCCATACAGATTAATTCTGAGCTGCCTCGTCATTTATGTTTTAGAGATGCTATTCGCACCCCACTGTTCCCTGTGGTTTGTGTGCAGCGCATATTCCCCCCACTCTCAGCTTCTAATGATTTGTTTTGAGATGAAGACGTTCCTTATCCATTAAAAAAAAACCTACCTCCCAATTTTATTTCTCCTTCCGACAAATGCCATGAAAAGGTCTTTGACCCTAAAGCCCTCTGGCTCAGGACTGAATGCTGGGCGTTGATCTGAAATGCCTGTTAATGGGATTGTACATAAGTAATGCTTTAACCATAGAGTAGTTTCTTGTTTGCTTTGAAAGCCACAAACCCCAGAAGGAAATGTAGGAGAACGGTGGGAGGACAGTGACAAGAAACCTCATGACCTCATCCTTTCCGCCTCGTGGGGATTGGTCGGCTCGTGTCTGGGAGAAGAGTTTAAATTCCAGAGGTCTGCAGACGGAAAAGCAGCAGAACAGGAGGAGGACGATCACGCACCATCTGAGTGAATGATCCAAGGATTGCCTTGAGCTTCTCCATACAAACCAGCAGACCTCTGCCTCAGACTACACTTCAGATCCAGACAAACGCAAGGTACCTGAGCCTTTTCCCTTTGCTTTACCTATTTTATTCAGTCTTCTTTTATTTCCAGAAAGCTGAAAGCAGTGCAGCAGTACTTGATGGAGGCTTTAAACTCCTCCAGCTTCAGGGGCAGAGAAAGAAAGACTTTTAGTGCACAGCTTTAAAAATAATTTACAACGCCTCTTTTGCCTGCACTAGGGATAACGTTTAGGGATTCTGGGAGGAAGCGGTTTATGAGAGAGATAGTATTGTCAAACAGAACCTGCCACTTAAAAACACAGATTTGTGAGTTGTACCCATGCCAACTCCCAATGCCACACGCTTTTGGCACAAGATGTAGTTTTCATTCCAGCATCTCTGATGCTAAATTTATAATATTTGAAGTCTAGGGGTTTACACGCAGATAGCCAGTGTGAGTCAAAGGTTAGAGTGCTGGATTAGGACTGTGCAGGATTCGAATCCTCACTCAACCATGAAGTTCAGTGGGTGACTTAGGACCAGCCACTGTTTGTTAGCCTAACCTACCTCACAAGGTTGTTGCAAGAATAACACAGGGGAAGAGGAGGATGAAAATATAACAAATAAGCTTGTCAGAAATTCAGATTCTGTGCTTTGGAAACTAGGGCTGCCAGCCAGCTGCTTTATGTTGGGGCGTGGGATGGTCCTATGCCTTTAACAGCCACCTAATGAACAGAAATAGGAGCTGAATATTCAGCCTACCATGCAGCTGTTAAAAGACAGAAGAGCCCTGTCAAGGAAAAACAGTTGGCAACCATAACTAACAATCTGTTTCCTTAGTCCCATATATGCAAGTGCAGGATGTGATTACTTGGTAGTGGGGAAAATCACTCTGTATATGCTCAGTTATTATTTCACATGTATTGGGATCAGAGGCCTGGTGGGTCTGGGCTTGACTTTGTCCAAGGAGGTTCTTTAACTTCTTGTACCATCAACTCACATGCAATTTCTAGTTAGTTATCACTGTGCACCTAGCTAAAAGCCATCATATTACTCTTGCATTTAATCTCTGAAAAAGCACTCCTGCTTTGCTCTGCAAGGGTTTTGCTCAAATACAGTTTGGTGCAATGTTCTCCCATCGATTTTCTCTCTTAGCACAAGTGCTCATTAACCTTGGGAGAGGAAGGGCAATGTATAGTGAAGTGTGCCAGCTTTCCCATCAGCCTGGTTGCTAATACCTAGCCTTCCGTTGTGATTCATCAATTTCTGATGTCCCCTGAGCCCTGATTCATCAGTTTTTCCCCCTGCAGTGCCACGCTGAGCAATGCGATAGTTCCTGATTTGGAAATTTCAGCTTGTTCTTTCCAAATGCCTTTGAAGGAAGGATCAATTACAAAACCAACTTAAAATTAAAATTCTGCTTCAGGTTCCTATTCATATTAATGTGCAGCAAGGTCAGAGAAAGAGAGAAAATCTGTTGGCTGATGAGTTGGGACCCCCCCATGGAAATTCTCTCTTCTAGAATTTTCCCTTTGGCTACAAGGCAGTGTTTTCCTCTTACATTTTTATCCTCCAATAATACTACGGCGCTCTGATGTCTGTGGAAATTTATAGAACTGGTGCATTAATTTGCTTGGAGAGAAAATCAGTAAATTCTATTGGACTGTAATATTCTCGAGGTTTTTAAAATAAAATAGTGTATGTCCTTTTGCAGTCTGTAAGCTTTAAATCTCACAGAGTGCCTTGTGGGCTACTCTGGAATAAGTTAACTGAGAATTAGAATCATAGACTCACAGAATTGTAGAGTTGGAAGGGTCCACATGGATCATCTATTCCAACCCCCTGAAATCTAAGACTATTTTGCCCAACATGGGGCTTGAACCCACAACTCTGAGATTAAGAGTCTCATACTCTACTGACTGAGCTATGCTGAGGATGGTAGATCTATAGAAGGGGAAGTTACCAAAAGCCTACAGATTTAATCCCACAACTGACAACATTCAATAGCTTTATGCAATCCAAACTGCAGTGTTCCACAGTTGCAAACAGTATTGAAAGGTTATTCCAAAACAAACAGCTCTTGATGCCTCGGGCAAATGAGTCAAGCCACATGTAAAAGGCAGAGTAGCAGAAGATGTAGTAACAATACAAATCTTTGTCAATATTGTGCTTGCTCTTGGTGCTTATTTCATTCATCGACTCTGGCTGCAATACTAAGCACAGATACTAGGGAGTAAATTCCACTGAATTTGAGTTCTGAGTATATGAATATAGGATTGCCCTGTTGGTTATTATATTATTTGTGAGCAATGTCAGCTCCTTGGTAGAATCTCAAAGAATTACCCTTTGGCAGGCAACTTTGCTAGATCTCTGAACCAGAGAGTGAGGGTTTCTTCCCTTTTCTCTAACAATTAACTCTATGAAACATTCCAAAAGCATCTAGGAAGTAAGTTTTGCAGTCTCCAGGGATGTTTGGTTTTTGGTTTGCAGGGAAGGCTTGCAAAGACGCCCTTCCTAAGTAGTCCCTCTCCTCTGCATCACTGTTGCTCCTGCCCATTTGTTTAGTCCTGCCCCTTTGGACCCATTCTACATCACTGCCCAGAGGGACAGAGGAAGGATGCTCCTTCACGGCCCTCGCTTATAGACAGTACAAGTAAACTGGCAGCAACAGCAAGAAGGAGTAGGGACAGGAGGTTCTATGGCACTCTTCTGCAACCAGGTGCCCTCCAGATGTTTTAGACTACAAATCCCATCATCCCAGGCCATTGGACATGCTAGCAGGGGCTTATGGAAAGCGTAGTCCAAAAGTTCTGGAGGTCCTCTGGTTAAGGAAGGCTGCACTAGGGGTTGCTGAAGGGGCCTCTGCTGGGACATGGGCCTCAGCAGATGCCCAGTCATCACAACTCCCAATGTTGACTTTGTTTGCAGCAATGGGTGTAGCCAGGATTTTTATTGGGGGGGGCAGGACTTTTGCTGCGGACGCAGAACCAATGTGATTGGTCCATTAGTTAAGTATTTCTATTGTTTTACTTGATCTAGGGGGCAAGCCTTGCCCACGCCCATGTTTGCAGCACCACATATACAGTAGATAGAGATTTTTCCCACTGCAGTCATGGCCTGGGATCAGACCATATCTAGAGCATCTTATCTGCAGAGGTCCTATGTTCAGTTCTTTCATCTCTCAGTCCAAACAAAGTGCTGAATAGAGAAGTCAATCTAACTCCCTTTTGTCTGTTGTTGGGCAGCAAAAGTTCTCTTCTGTTGCTCGGATTAGCTTTGTCAAGTGATAGCATAAATACAGGGAAACCAATGGGAACTGATTCTGATTTGATGTGGTATTTTCCTGGAATAATATTTGGATATCGGGGTGCAAAACCTAGAAGAAAGTTCTACAGGCAGAATGCTAGCCTCTTTGTCTATATAGCTTTCTGTGGTTATATATATATGTGTGTTTAGTCGTTTAGTCGTGTCCGACTCTTTGTGACCCCATGGACCAGAGCATGCCAGGCACTCCTGTCTTCCACTGCCTCCCGCAGTTTGGTCAGGCTCATGTTTGTAGCTTCAAGAACACTGTCCAACCTTCTCGTCCTCTGTCGTCCCCTTCTCCTTGTGCCCTCCATCTTTCCCAACATCAGGGTCTTTTCCAGGGAGTCTTCTCTTCTCATGAGGTGGCCAAAGTATTGGAGCCTCAGCTTCAGGAGCTGTCCTTCCAGTGAGCACTCAGGGCTGATTTCCTTCAGAATGGAGGGGTTTGATCTTCTTGCAGTCCATGGGACTCTCAAGAGTCTCCTCCAGCACTATAATTCAAAAGCATCAATTCTTCGGCAATCAGCCTTCTTGATGGTTATATATATATATATATATGAATGTATTCTTTCCTGAGAAAGGGAAATGTGAAAAAGCTGAGTCACACATGCAAACTTGCAGATGGGGGAGAAATTTAATTCAGTCCACATTTAAAGGTGAATCTACTTGATTCCCACTTTCCAAAACAATATGCAAAGTGAAACACAGAAATCCTTGGAAATCCTCCAAATTTTGCAGTGCAGTTCTCTAGCCAAGTAATGTGTGCAAAGAAAACAAAATGCATATGCTTTCAATAAAGTTTGTAATCTATTTTTTAAAAGATTCATATTAAAATAATATACAAATATATGAGCGGAAATATAGATAACGGGGAAATGTGTTTTGTAAAAATGAGTATATTGGCAGAATTGTATGTTAGGCAAACATTCTATCTCCTTCTTGAAGTCTGAGATGGTACTATCCAAGAAGACTTATACCGTGTACAATTTCTGTACATTTGGACTGGTCCTAAGAGCAAAGCGTTTGTTTTGTTTTTGAACAGTCAACTGCAAATCCATCATGTTGAAGATTGCTGTGCTGTGCATGTGTCTCTTCGCCATCGCCTTGGCAGCTCCAGTAAGTACAATAAAAATACAACAAATAAGCCATGAGAAGCACGTATTTCCGTAATGCAGAAGAAGTGAATCGATACTGACTCTCTATTCCCCCGCATTTCTTTTCAAAGGTTGGCAAACACCATGGTGATTCTAAGAGTTCTGAAGATTATCATGTAAGTTCTTTCCCCCCCTTTTAGCAGTCCATTCATTTTACTGTTGGATTTATTGTATCACAGCTCGGGATCAATTCCACGATTCTGAGATCCACACACCTATTACATAAGGCTGAGTCAATGTGGGAGTCTCCTTTTCATGAATTCATGTGCCCCCTTTGAGAAGACAATCAAAAACAATGACCTGCTTCCAAGTGGAGCATCTTCCATCCCCTCAGCTGCTGTCCTACCCTCTCTTCCTGGGGAGTAAGCCTCATAGGACACAGCGAGAATTACTTCTGTTCTGAGTAAAGATGCAGAAGATTGAACAGTTAGTCACTTTTGTTGACTTTCCCGCACCTTCCTCAGAGCCTTATACATACCATATACAGTGGTACCTCGGGTTACATACGCTTCAGGTTACATACGCTTCAGGTTACAGACTCCGCTAACCCAGAAATAGTACCTCGGGTTAAGAACTTTACCTTAGGAAATAGTACCTTGGGTTAAGAACTTTACCTCAGGATGAGAACAGAAATCGTGCTCCTGCGGCGTGGCAGCAGCAGGAGGCCCCATTAAGTGGTGCTTCAGGTTAAGAACAGTTTCAAGTTAAGAACAGACCTCCGGAACAAATTAAGTACTTAACCCGAGGTACCACTGTATTTAAAGCACCCGCCAAAGGATCCTGGGAAGTGTAGTTTGTTAAGGATGCTGAGCATTGTACCTTTGTGAGGGGAAACCACAGTTCGGGGAGAGGAAGTGCTTTCAACGTATGGTGTATACAAGTTGAGGTAATCAGAACTGCACACAGCCCTGATATGGCCAATACTGATTTCAAGGTGGCACTAGCTGACTTATTTTCAATCATCCCTAACACTTCTGAAGTAGGATTTGAATTCTGCTAACTATTCCACCTTATTCTCGCAGTTCTGGGGTGGGTATCCATTGACCAGGCCCTGGTTCCCCTTCTGCGTTAGCCAAGCTCTGCGATGTTGCACACTGAATACCAATATTGGTTTTTTGTATTGTTAAAGGTTGCCAAGCATCATCATAAACACCACGCTCACGGGCATCACCACCATCACTCGCATAGCCAGGAGCACAGCCAAGAGCATGTGAACAGCCATGAGTCTCAAGAGCATCAGGAGTCCTCCCAGCCGGTACGAAGCCTTTCTTCTCCATCAAGTTAAAGCTATCTCTAAAGAATCAAGATGTGGTTGTACCCAACTAAGTTCCACTCACTTTGAAATCAATGGACCAAAATTTGGCCCGCCCATTAATTTCAATGGGCCCATTCTGAGTACGGCCAACATTTGATATAACCTATACTGTACCAAGAGTGACGCAGGTGGCGCTGTGGTCTAAACCACAGAGCCTAGGGCTTGCCGATCAGAAGGTCAGTGGTTCGAATCCCTGCTCCTGTTGTTCAGTCCCAGCTCCTGCCCACCTAGCAGGTCAAAAGCACATCAAGTGCAAGTAGATAAATAGGTACCGCTCTGGCGGGAAGGTAAACGGCATTTCCGTGTGCTGCTCTGGTTCGCCAGAAGCAGCTTAGTCATGCTTGCCACATGACCCAGAAGCTGTCTGCAGACAAACACCGGCTCCCTCGGCCTATAGAGCGAGATGAGCGCCGCAACCCCAGAGTCATCCATGACTAGACCTAACAGTCAGGGGTACCTTTACCTTTATACTGTACCTAAATGCCAAGAGGGGACTGTGGATTGAATCTAGAACCAGTACTCTTCTATCCATGTAGGTAGGCAACCATTCAGATAATTTGCTCTTGTTCTTGGTCCAAGAGAATTTCAGCAGAGATAATTTTCCACAGACCTGGTTGGATAAAATCCCAACCTAGCTGCAATTCTGTGCATACCTACCTGGAAATAGGTTCAACTGAACTCAGTGGGACTTTATTCCAAGTAAAGATGCATAGGATCAATGTGGAAATCCCACTGGGCGTAACTTTTAGCTTGCCTCGGACACCATATTGGTTCCTAGATTTAATTTTTGGTCACTTTTGTATTCATTTTGTGTTTCTAGTTTGTCTTTTTTTTACTTTCCAATTGAATCCAAACCCAAACACTATCAATTGCTTGACCATAAAGAGATCATAAGGAAATTCCTGCTGCCTCCATCCTCTTCTCAACAGAAGCTAACCAGATAGTTCTGGGAAGCCTCCAGGCACTGCTTAAAGGCAATAGCTCTCCCTCTGTGCTTGTCCTCTGGTATTCTGAGCTTCACTGCCTCTATATCCAGAGGTTCCAGTTAGCTGTCAAGGATAAGAGCCCTTTATGGACCTACCCTTCTTGTATTTGTCTAATCTTCTCCTAAAGCCGTCTGAGCCACTGGCCATCACTCTATTGTGTAGCAGCAAATCCCATTAGTCAGCCATGCAGTGAGCAGAGAAGTTTTGTCTGTCCTAAAACTACTCATTTGACTTTTTAAAAATTCAGTGGGATCATGGTGTGTGTGTGTAAAACAAGCCTTCACAAAATAACTGTTTCATTTCCAGGCCTCTCTGTCTTCCGAAGAAAGCGATGAGATCACGGAGCAACAGGTAAATTTCCTCCAACCATGTGCATTTTAAGTATGAAACCCCTGCGTCAGTGCTGCCACTAGAAGGATTGTACAACAGGGATGGGGAGCCTATGGCTCTCCCAAGCACTGTTGGACTTCAACTCCCATCAAGCCCCAGCCAGCATGACCAATTGTCAGGGCTGATGGGAGCCACAGTCCAACCAAATTTTGGAAGGCTGCAGGCTCCCCATCCCTGCCGTAGAATATTGTTTCATCCATGTGCCTTTCACTTCCCTGCTGTAGAATATTTTTTCTTACATCCATGTGCCATTCACTTCCATCCATCGCAGATCACTGTTCCCCCCAGTGCGGGGACAATAGCAGGGAGTTTACATGGCCTGGGGCAGGGGGCAGGAACCTGCATATTAGGAAACAGAGATTGAGTTTGTATTAGTGTTGCAAGACAAGGGCTGGAAAAGGCATCTGCAGAGGACACTCAGCAGACAGCATGGGTGCCTAACTAATTCTCCCCTCCACATACCACATGTTGTTGTTTAGTCGTTTAGTCGTGTCCGACTCTTTGTGATCCCATGGACCAGAGCACGCCAGGCACTCCTGTCTTCCACTGCCTCCCGCAGTTTGGTCAAACTCATGCTGGTAGCTTCGGGAACACTGTCCAGCCATCTCATCCTCTGTCGTCCCCTTCTCCTTGTGCCCTCCATCTTTCCCAACATCAGGGTCTTTTCTAGGGAGTCTTCTCTTCTCATGAGGTGGCCAAAGTATTGGAGCCTCAGCTTCAGGATCTGTCCTTCCAGTGAGCACTCAGGGCTGATTTCCTTAAGAATGGATAGGTTTGATCTTCTTGCAGTCCATAGGACTCTCAAGAGTCTCCTCCAACACCATAATTCAAAAGCATCAATTCTTTGGCGATCAGCCTTCTTTATGGTCCAGCTGTCACTTCCATACATCACTACATACCTCCCAATATTTTCACCTCTTTCCCTCCCCCTAGGCTTGTGTTTGTGTTGTGCAGTCATCAGGCACACCCAGGCCTATAAACATGTTTTGAGTGTTACATCTGCATCCTGTAATACTGAGTTGCTTCTTTTTCCTTGCAGACCCTTCTGGTGCCTCAAAGCGAGAGCAAGGAAGATGACGACGACCACAGTGATGTGGACGATGATGACCATGACGATTCGGATGAGTCGGATGAGTCACACGAAAATGGCGTCACAGATTCCCCTACTGAGGCTCCCTTTTCCTTGCCTGTCACTCCTGAGGTCTTCACTGGCAGAGGAGACGTACCTTATGGAATCAAGGCAAAAGTTGACCTGGTACATTATGAGGACTCCGTAAAGGCACACAAAAGATCTGGAAAGGTAAATGCTACAGATGTACTGTAAGTAAAAAGAGCTAGGCAGCTGACCTCTTTAGAAATATATAGCCCATCTGCAGTTGTTACGTTTCACACATTTTTGCCAGCAGAATTCTTACTCTATGGCCATCATGGTTTAATTCCCCTGGGGCAGCAATGCCATAGTACATCTGGGTGGGTTTTTTTAGAACCCTAAGCAACTCATTCTCCTGCCATTCATCTTCCCTAACCACATAAGAGGAAGGAAATGTTCAGTTTTAAAAGTCCATCTGTCTCACAGAAGCTTCTGCGAGCTGGAGATATTCAAAACATTGCATATTTGAAAAGCATCGCTTGTGGTTGCTGTGAAGGCGCCAGTTGAAACAGGAAGCAAGATGTTGCAAAGAAGGCTTGGAAGGAAAAGTAGTAATGCTCTTTTAGGAAACTCCCTGCCTAAAATAAAAATAATAAAAATCCGGTGGATAGACTTCACAAAAGTCCCAGCAATCCCAGGAAAGAAAAGCAAAATCTCTGGGATTCCCAGTCTTAAAATTTAGTTAACCCAGACATGTTTGTTTTTGTTTGGAAGCATGAAAACTCCAGAAGAAAAAGAAATTTTGCCGGATTCCCCAATAAAGAGTTCAATTAAAAATAAAACGTAAGGTCGCTATAAAGTTATCTGACCTGCCCAGCCCTGTTCTATGCCACTATAACTATCTGGGCATAATAAATTTAGGAGTTGTAGTCTGGTGAAGGTAGTTTGGATTGTTGATTTTGTCTATTTATTTTTAAATACTAATTTTATAATAATAATAATAATAATTTATTATTTATACCCCGCCCATCTGGCTGGGCTTCCCCAGCCACTCTGGGCGGCTTCCAACAAAATATTTTATTTTATAATGTAGTTTATTCTTTATTAGGAAGCCACCCTGGGTATTCCGGGGTAGAAGTAACAAACCGAACTGCTAAGAATGTTCTGCTAGAGATTCCTAGGTGTGTGTTCTCCTAGGGATGGGGAGCAATTCGTTCAATCTGCTTTTCACAGCAGATTTTCCGGTGCAGTTTTGGCACACAAAATGTGTGCATACAATATGTATTATAACCTAAAACCTGCACACAGAAATGCATATATATTTCACATGAGAGGACTGATAAGCACATATTTTATCTTCTTAAAAGTGTGGGGGGGTGGGTTACATTAAAAGCGTGTACAAAAATATGTACAATTTATATGTGGACCTTTCATGCATTCTTTCAAAAAATGAGAACTAAACGGGACAGACCTTTGCCTGAGCACCAGAGGCACTGATAACTGTATTCACATCATACATCAAATGTATACAGCCCCGTCCACAAAGAATCATGGGAACTTTAGTTTACCCCTCACAGAGCTACAGTTCCCAGCACCCTAAACAAACTGTAATTCCCAATATTCTTTGCGACTCAGTCGTGGAGGTGATCGAGATTTATTGTCTTCTGTTAGAGGACAAGGATCCAGAGATCATGCTAAGGGTGGCCAAATTTTGTGCGGCTGCCATAAAACTCAGGGAATAAGCTGTGCAGCTACAAAGACTAAGTCCTCAGATGCAAACTCTAGATAATATTTTAGAGATTAAGACCTAAACCACATTTCCAACTGCTGCCATATTCGTATTGTTTATTGTTATATTTGATTGTTAATCCAAATTTAATTCTATTGTGTTTTATGCTCATTTAGTATGGTATGTAAAACTGGTCTGGGACTGTTATATATATATATATATATATATATATATATATATATATATA